>VZRZ01003586.1:2966790-3048657 GCA_013398175.1 Climacteris rufus
CGGTCGGCTCCCGGTAGGGGCGGCGGCTCTCGGGTCGTGTCAGGCGCGGAGGGTTTCGCTGGTTTACCCACGTTCGCGCCAGCCTGGCTCGTAAAAAGCGTTTGGTTTTCCTTTTCAGGTTGCGGGACTTCTCTTCCAAGCAGCCCAAGATGCGGGTGTGCAGTACGACTGTGTGTGCGGCGTTCCGTACACGGCGCTGCCGCTGGCCACCATCATCTGCTCGGAAAACGAGGTTCCAATGCTTATACGAAGGAAAGAAGCCAAAGACTACGGTAAAGCCTTCAAGTCAAGAGTTTTCAACTTGTCTTTTGTGGAAAATGACTTTATATATTTGTGGTTCTTTTGTGACGTTCAGCATCTCCGTTCCAGTTGAAGGTTACCATTGCAATTTAAAAAGTGTGTCTTTTTCCCCCTAAAGCAAACCTACAGCATCCCATCCTGATCAGCTGGTTGCTGGTAAGGCTGCAGCTTGAATCCTGCTGTAGTAGGTTTAGAGACTTGAAGGCTGTTTTCTGTTTCTTTGGTTTTGTTTGTGAGAGTTTGTTTCTTTTTTTAGCAGCATCTCTTATTTTTTTTTTCTTGGCACCATTAGTATGGTTCTGGGTTAGTGGCCTCATCCAGAAACGAGGATTTATAACTCAGATTCTCAAGCATGCTGAGACCAGAGCCACATTTCGCCCCCAAACAGAACTTTTTTGCATCTTGATGCCAAAACGAACCTTTCTAGTCTCCTCTTCATTTATCTCTCAACCCCCTTTTTCTTTTGTTATCTTGTCCTGTAATCAGAGGGCCACATAAGCAGCAGTCCCTTCTCTATCCAATGAACTATTTACTTGATTCTGATAAAGGAAGAGGGAGAGCAGACTGAAGCATTAACCTGGCATGTAACTGGATTTCTACACATCCTCTTCCAACAGTGTGTAATTAGAAAGTGCCCTTGTCAACACCAAGCGCTACTCCTGTGTCAGGCAGTGGGCCAGGCATGGAAACTTTTGCTGTTCCTTCTTGTGAAGCACAAGCCAGTTGTGACAGCGATTAACTGCTCCTGGGAAAGCCAGGCATCCTTTGTCATTGCCCCCAGGGGGCCTTTCATGGATGTGTGCCTGTTGTTAGTTAGACAAAGGCACTTGAGGCTTTACTCCTTCTAATTGTTCTAACAGGCATATTAAGCACAGACTGCTGCCTGTGGAAAATAGGGGACATGCTGGAGAGTGCCAATAACTTTCCTGCTTTAAAGATGTTTTAAATAATGAGAAAATAGTTTTGTACTTCTGAGCTTTCAGTTCATTACAAACTTCTGAAGTCATTCAAACATCTGAATTTAACAGTTAACAGTGTGTCAGTTTTGTTAATCCAACATAACTTCTGGAAATATAAAATAGTATTTTATTAGCTTGGAGGAGTAACAGTCTTAATGATTGAATCACAGGTCTGAGTGAGCTATGGTAAGAATTGTGATAAGTGGTATCAAGTAATAATAAACAAATTACCTCTCCATACTGACAGTGAATGTGAGACTTCTAATCTCTGTAAGTCCAGTTCCATTAGATTTCAGGATATGCTGCAGGGTATGCTTGTATGTGAAACAAATATGAGCTTTACAGTAGCACAGCAAGTTAAAGATTTATACTTTCAGGTTTTTTGGGTCTTTTAAACTTTCTTAATTTGGTGTTTGCTTTTTATTTTTCAGGTACTAAGCGGATGGTAGAAGGCACCATTAATCCAGGAGAGACATGCCTGATCATTGAAGATGTGGTAACAAGTGGATCCAGCGTACTGGAAACTGCAGAAGTTCTTCAGAAAGAAGGATTAAAAGTCACAGATGCCATTGTGCTGTTGGACAGGGAGCAGGGTGGGAAGGCCAGGTTAGAGGAACATGGAATTCGCCTGCACTCTGTGTGCACCTTGTCCAGGGTGTTGGAGATTCTCCAGCAGCAGGGAGAAGTGGCTGCTGAGATGGTTGAGAAGGTGAAGAAATTCATTCAGGGAAGTGTGTTTGAGGCAGTGGCTCAGAATGGTGCTCCTGTGAAGAGACTCTGTAAGGAGCTGAGCTTCAGTGCTCGTGCCCAGCTGCCAGGGGTGCATCCTATTGCAGCCAGGCTTCTCATGCTCATGGAAAAGAAGCAAACAAATTTGTGCCTTTCTGCTGATGTCACCAGCTCCAAAGAGCTGCTGCAGTTAGCTGCCACCCTGGGCCCCAGCATCTGTATCCTGAAGACTCATATAGACATCCTGAATGATTTCACCCCAGAGGTAGTAAAGGAGTTGAGAACACTCGCAGATCAGCATGAATTCTTGATTTTTGAAGACAGGAAATTTGCAGACATTGGGAACACAGTGAAACATCAATATGAAGGTGATTATCATCAACCTCAGTTACTGTAGCTTTGCTGCCATTGTGTGTAACTGCAGTGCTGGCACAGGTTGCCAGGAGAGAGCATGGAATCTCCTGCCTTGGAAAAGACTCCAGGGGATAAGATCTTGAGCAACCTGACCTAGCTTTGAAGTTAACCCTGCTGAGGGGGTGTGGCCTCCTGAGGTCCTTTCCAACCTAAACCTTCTTATGAATCCCTAGTTGTGCTCAGTAAGTACTTCTGAGTAGTTGTGTGCTGTGAGAAACTGCAGCCTGGCTTCTAAAGGCAGCCTGCTGTTGTATTGCTTGTGTGTCCATCATGGCTTTCACTTGATACTCCCATCTGCAGCTGTAGAACTGCATTTCTCTTGTCCTGATCCTTGTGTCCCATATGATCTGCATTCTGTCTGGGAAGATAGCACCTGTGACAGTGGATTTCTGGGCTGCCATAAATGTCTCAGTGAATATTAAAGGTGAGATACTCACAAGTGTTTGTGGAAAGTAAACTGAGAGATTCCACTCTGTTGGGCAGCTGTCAGAACTGTCTGATGAGACTGAACTTGTAACTGTCAAGTTTCAGTAGTGAAACTGTCTTTTAAAATGCAAGTGATTTAGTGTGCAGCTGCTTTTGTTTAACTTGTGCTTCCTGTTTAACACATTTCTCACTACTCCTGGCCTGTGTCTTCCTGTCCATGTTCTCAGGTGGAGTGTTCAGAATTGCATCCTGGGCAGACGTTGTGAATGCCCACGTGGTGCCAGGCTCTGGAGTTGTGAGGGGCCTGAAGGAAGTGGGTCTTCCTCTGCAGCGTGGCTGTCTCCTGGTTGCCCAGATGAGCTCCCAAGGGTCCCTTGCCACGGGTGAATACACAAAAGCTGCAGTAAGTGGGCAGTCTTGTTTCAGGTTAAAATCTTGTAAAGTGTGACAGGGAGGTTTTATGTGTTTCTAATGTTTACACTCCAAAAGTCCCTCCAATTGTAGCTATTACAGGTGTTTCTTCCTTGGAGACTTGGGAATATGACAGTGTGGTGTTTAAAGGTTGCAGCTGTAGGCCAGTGATGTGAGGTGGTCAGAGTTCACAAGTCTAGTCCACATGCCAAGTTTGCTGTTAGCAGCCCCCCCATCTGTTTTTTTCTTTCTTTCTTTAAGCAATACATTTCTAATTAGTTCAAATTCATTCATGGCATTATTTCTAACATAGAATTAAACATAACATTCATATTCCTGACAGAGGGAAGGGGTGACTTTGCATTGGAAAAGGGAGAGGTGTTTCATACCCTTGCCTTGCAAAGCTTAATGTGTCAGAGGGTGGATGAGAAACACATTGCTAGTCCAGCTGAATTCCAGGTATATCATTTGTAACTGTTCACTGATCTTTTTCAGGTACAGATGGCTGAAGACAACTCAGATTTTGTTTTTGGATTCATATCTGGATCTAGAGTTAGTAATAAACCAGAATTTCTTCACTTAACCCCGGGAGTGCAGCTGAAAACTGGAGGTAACTTTTCCTAAAATACTTGTAGTCTTGTAAGTACAGAAGTGATCTAGTCTTCAGTGAAAAAGTGGCTTCTGAAGAGGGTTTGATTGCTGATTCTCAGCTGAGAGGAGTCTGTTTGCCACTAAGGGCTATCTTCCATTATCTGGGTATGCTGATCCCTTTCCTGGGAGCTCTGGAAGGCAAGCAGCAGGCTATGCAACCTTTTTTCTTGTCTGGAGGTCTGTGCATACCATAAAGCACATGCCTGAAAACATGTGAAATGTCTACAGATAGGTGTTAGATTAGATGTAAGACTATTCAGTAGGAGTAGAAAAAAAATTTAACAAATACAGAAGTCCAGCAGAAACACTTGATATTGATAGAGGTAGTATCAATGACTTGAGCATTTTCTACTGACTAAAGAGGTTATCACTGAAGTAGATAGGGGAGATGTTTCTCTGCAATACTTAATTCTTAAGAAATCTAAACTGAAATCACAGGCTTCTACATTAATGTTTGGGGGTTTTGTCAGTTTTAAGAAGGCTGAGGTTTATTTCAGTAATCCTGATTGGTGGTTCTTTGTGGAACAGTTTCATCTGTTGGGATTGTTAAACAATGAAACAGGAAGGTGGTGGCTGTCACATTTGATTTGTGTAATAGGGTTTGTTGGTTGGTAACACAGTTTCTAGTTATGTTTGTGGGTTGTTAGCATGAGAACTGGAAGAGGGTACCTGTTCTCTGTTCCAGCACCTCTCTGAAGGTTTTTAGTAGATACAGTTTTGTACAAACTTCAACAAAATGGTGTCTTTGTTTCAGGTGATAACCTTGGACAGAAGTACCTAAGCCCCAAGGAAGTTATTAGTGATAAAGGTTCAGATATCATTATTGTGGGACGTGGCATCTTGGCAGTTTCAGACCCTCTCCAAGAAGCAGAGAAGTACAGGAAGGCAGCTTGGGAGAGCTATGTGAGCAGGCTTGGTGTTCCTGCAGAAGACTGAAAACCAGACACTGTCCTGGTCAACAAGCAGAGCTGATGCAGCTGTTGTGAGAGTTCCAGTAAAATACACAGACACTTCAGCCCACAGAAAACTGCCCTGTTGGAGAAAAACCTGTTACTAAGTTGTTTTAATTGTACTCAACACACATCAAATCGTACTTGCCATGGGTTTTTTTTTAATATTTGAATGTAAGAACCCAGAACTTCATGCCCATTTTTTAGCCCTAATAGGCTTTCTTGTTTGAAAAATGTTGCACCAAACACTCCAAGGGTATTTGGTTGGCTCTTACTGCCTTTGTTTCTTTTCCCCACCCTCAGTTTTTTTCTGGCTGTGGAAACTGTATTTTACTGTTCTTAATAAATTTCCCCTGCACACCTGAGGTGCTGCCCCACTTTCACAGGTTCAGCTCTGCTGGTTTATTCAGCTCTGCTTTTCCCAAGGAGCAAGAGGTTTTAATGTCACCCTGTGAAACTGAATTATGTGTTGGTTAATAAATTTTTTTTTGCTACCATTTTCCTTTCACTGGCTCTGTAAGTCTTCTTTCTGTGGCAGTGTATAGTACTGTTTTCAGAACCCCAATATCATAAAAAATCATTCTGGTGTGTCTGTGAGTGCAGATATTGCTCCTGATTTTTCTTACAGAATTTCTCAGAGCAATTAGTAGCTGTGCAGTAGTAGTTAATTACAGTGGTGCTGTTGATTGCTCTAAAATGAAACAAAAATGTACTTTGTTGACTTTTTGTGACAATAGCTGGAATATTTCCTGGATTTACTTTCTACTCTTCATTGTGAATAAGGAGAAATAGAAATAACTTTTATGATTGGTTTTGATTATAAAGTAGGGAGTAACCTTAAGTGCATCTAGGATGCATGTGGTGCAAATAGTGATGAAAATTCTGTCAATCCCTATCAAGGATAAGGGGTGATGCAGTTCTGGACTGTTGCTGTTTCAGAGCACACACAGAAAGCTGGGTCCTTTTGTTAATATATTACCTGTAGACTAGCAACTTCTTAGTGAGAAGAGTTTTTTGGCATTGGTGCTGGAGTCTTCGCTAGGTCTTTCAAAACAGGAGATTCCAGGGGGCTTTTTTTTGAGTGGTTTAATCTATGCAGGGTGTCTAAGACTGAGTGACACAGGTTGGGATCTGAGGGATTTGCCTTGTGCCTCCTGTATTAGTGGCACAGTGCTCTGTTTCATCACTAAGCTGCTGAAGATGTTACTGTGGAGAGAATTGTTAGAACTTTGTGTGTTATTTTCCTTGGGACTACCAATTGCTTCAGAAGTCTTGTGTGTCATAATTCAAAGCTGGAGAAGTCCATCCTGAGGAATATAGAACTTGATGATTATGAGGTGTCTTGTTCAGACCCTGCAACAGTCAGTGAGATGGGACATTTCACACCAACTTCTTAGAAGTTCCAGTCCTTCAAAGTGAACAGAGGATTTGGGATTTGTTTGCTCTCTCAGTACCTCGTGGAGTTGAGGCCTGTAGCAGAAACAAGACTGTCACACTTAAACCTTTTTGGAGAAGATGACTTTTTCCACCAGAGGGAGCTGAGACACTGTTTTTGGGCAGTGTTGGAGCGGTGGCATTTTTACAGCTTCCAATGCTTTCCAACGATGATAGCAACTCAAGATATCCTTAGAATGAAAATCTGTCTGGTTTTCAACAAATTACACCCTTGCTGTTGGGTGTATTTAAGACATTTAAACGTCATTCAAACATTCAAAACAGTATTTTAAAACTCATTTAAAACAGCAGTTTATCAGAAAGCTGCCTCAGCCTGAAGCTGAGCACTGTGTGTTGTGGGCTTGCTGTCACAGCACAAGCAGAATTTCATGAGTTCAGAATTTTCCACTAACTCTGCTGAATCGTGTTTCAGTGTGTGGCTGACATCCGTGCAGCTAAATCCCTGAGCAGGCTCTGTTTATTGGGCCTCTAGCTGAAAAAATAGCACATGGATTTGGAAAGGGTGTGATCTAATATCCAGTCAGTTTTAGAAAATACTTGCAACTCATTTTCTTTACAAAGCAAGTTCTGAGGAATGGCTCGATTGGGAAACTTCATTTCACAGTTCTTCTTTGTGCACTCCAGAAAGAGCTGGGTTCTGGCACTTCGTTTGACACCAGTGTGGCAAACATTTCAATTAGTAAAACAAAAACGTGTTACCTCCTATATGCATTCTTCTGTCAGAATGATTATAGTAAACAAGTGTGTGCACTTCCTTTGAGGCACCTGAAAGTGATTAAAAATCCATTTCAAATTAAGAACAAATGTTAATTTCCTTGCTTGCCCCTGCTGCTCACATTCATTGCATAGTCCCTGCTGTTGGTCCCAACTGTTCCTAACATGGGAACTAGGTCACAATTTACAAAACTCATTTGCATCATAATATATGAATCTGAAAGTCTTGCAGTTCGTTCTGTGATCTGATTGAGCCTGTGGTAGAGGCATAAGGCTATGTTTAAATCACTAGGTTTAATATTATCTGGCAAGTAGGCATTTATATGAAATTGTGATCCTTATCCACTCTGGAGTATGGTTTATAACAGAATTAAAGGATATCACTCTTTTCATAGTGAAACAAGACTGTGACCAAGGTCTGCCAGTGTTTGCAGCAGAAAGCAGCATGACTTGCTGCTATTTTCTGAGCAACAGTTCCTGAAGGCTGTCTGAGACCAGCACAAGCTGGAACCACTAAGGAATTGTTATATAGGTTTGGATATTTGTATGTAAAGTTCACTCTGTGTCTCTGAGGTTGTGGGTATCTGTGTCTAGCACAAGGAGTGCTGTGTCAAGAGAACCCAGCCAGGGCATTTTAATAACTGCATAAATATAGTGCTTTACTCGGACTTAAAATTCTTGCAAAATCTTGATAAACACAGTGCTGAATTAAAACCAGCCAAATTAAACCTTTTGTCCTTAAAAGTCTTATTTGTTTGCCACAGTATCAACATTGCTTTATTACTGGTTAACTGACAGGTCATATTATAGTTTCCACAGCTTAGTCTATGAAAATTTGTTTGAGACTTAATCCCAGAAAAATAACTGAATCACTTCCCTTTAAGTTAATGTGGAAAGCCTGTTGCTGTGGATTTTTTTAGCAAGAGACACAAACATTGCATTTAGGGAATAGCACCAAAGGAATGTGAAACACCCAGAGGAAGTTTGTTTTCAGATCTGACTTTTGGAGGTCACTGTCCCAGGGAATGGTCTGTTTTGGAAGGCTTGTGATTGGGCTGTGGGCTAGACACGCTGGATGGTTTGTTTGTTTGTAATCACACTGGTGGTTCTTGGTCAGTACCACAGTGACAAGTACAGCTTCCAAGTCTGAGTGATGCAGGAAATTAAAACGCAGCCTGGTGCCTGCTCCAGCTTCAGGTTTTCCTCCAACTCCTTTGGCAGGAATTTGCAATCGAGGAGAGGTGACCCTGCCTGTGTGTCTGGGTTGGCTTTGTCCTCAGTCTTGGTTTTCTGTCTCTGCAGACCCACGTGCTCTTCTGTACATTTTCTCACAGGCTGATGTGAGCCACAGTCAGGCTGTGTAAGTGCAGGGTTGCAGGTGGAGGCTGGCCAGGAGGGAGGACAGGAGGAAGCCTGGGCACGGCTGTAACTCTGCAGAAGTGTGGTGGCATGTCACAGGCTGTGTTCAGCCCACAGAGGTATTGCAGGAGGAGGAGCTGAGCAGTGCAGTTGCCTTTGATCCATTCCTGAACAACTAACAGCAGCTGGGCAAAAGATACTTTCACAAACAGGACTATTTAGACAGGAAAATTCTGCAGTGTTCCCTGCAGCTGATAATTTCTGCTTTGCTAAGTGATTTCATTTTAGGCTAATGATAGGAACAGCCATAAAGGCGACTTGTATATAAAGGGGGAAATATTGAACAAAAGAAAACCTCTGCTCAAATACTAACAGAGAAAATGCCTGTCAGCCTGGGAATCAGGCCTTGGGAACCAGAAGCACCCTTAAGAAGTGCAGCTGGCACTTTTGAAGTACAGCTGGATACTGAGAAACCAGATATATCCCCAGATACCACTGAGAAGTGCAAAACCAAGTAGCTGTACAGCAACTTATTGTCCTGGAAGGTGCAAAAAAAAAAAAAAANNNACAGAAACTTATTGCCCGGAAAGGTGAAAAAAAAAAAAAAAAAAAAAAAACCAAACCAAACTGGAAAAGAAAGAAAACATCCTGGGAAAGGAAAAGTTTGTTAACTGCCATTGGCTGTTATAACTCACAGAACAGAAAATGTCTGATAAAACACAAATTGGTCTGAGACAATAGAAAACATCACCATTTGTTCGCTATGCCAGGTGAAAAATTGGAAATCGGCAGCATCTATTGGCTATGCCAGGTGGTGGTGTTTGATGCCCCCTTATGTCTCTGTAGTATTAAAAAATCCTTATTTTTTACTCCAATTGGGGCCCCTTTGCTGCACACGAACCCCCTTTGCCCATGAGATCTCCTTGGCAGAACAGACTCTTGCCAGGGACACCAGGCTGACTCCAGGCTCCACAATGTGGATCATCAGCCCCATGAGACTTCATCCACTGTTGGTTGGCCCCACTTCTGGAATGGGTTTGAGTGCTCCCACGGATGGGATCAGTTTGGTGAGCACTTGGTACAGGTAACATTTTTGAATATATATATTTATATAATGGTATGCATGGTAGTAATTACTGGTAAGTGTATTTGCTGCTTTACTAGTGGCAATTCTGTGGAAATTTGTAATATTGAAATACAGAGTTGATGCTAGTATTGATTGAGCTGCTTTCTCGTAGTAAGTTGTAGAGTAAATATATTTGTTTTGCCAACTGTAACTATACTTGCCTTGATAGTAGTAAACTGTAATGGATAGGAGAACATATGTAATAAATCCTCCATGTTTTTGTGTGTGACAGAGTCAGGCAAACCTGCAAACAATTGCAATCTTAGCATATTCACAAGCCAAGTAATCCTTCTGGGTTGTGCTATTACGTGGTGTCAGAAGTGGGGATCTGTGATAAACAGGTCATGGATGCCTGGGAGAAGGCAGCAGAAAAGCAGTGAAAAGCAGAAATATATTTGTGGAAAACCCCTGTGTGGGACAGGGATAGGGTGTCTGAGAATTGGTTGAGTTGGGAAAGACTCTGAGCTGAGTTTCAGAGGTGACAGGACACTCAAATGCAAAGCAGAGAACAGCAAGGGGCCTTGCATCAGGCTTCTCACAGAGGTGTCAGCAGCTTGGGTGCTTTGTTTAACACTGCTAGGCAGGAACTGGAAGCTTTGCAGCAAGCTAAGGATGCAGAAGGGTGAGCAGTTGCCTTTGAAACCCATCTTTTTGTTGCAAACCAATCACTTAGTTAAAAACTAACCTCAGAGGTCTGGCTAGATGGCAGCTAGAGCAAGAGCCTCCAAGCCTGGTCTCAGAGCAGTGTCACTGAGAAGACATGTACTGAAAATGGAAAATGAGGAGGAGGCTTTGATTCTGGCGGTGGGCCTTCCTTCCTGCTTCATTCCCCAAGCTTTGTCCGGATAAGGCAGCCTCATTGTACCCTGACATTGAAATTTCCCCAGTGCTACTCCTGGCTCCTGCTGGAGAGGAAAACTCCTCCCTGCCACTGGGGTCATGGTGGCTTCTAGGAATTTTCATGCTGAACAGCTAAGGCAGTTGTCCCTGCAGGACAGCAATAAGCTTCATGCAGAATGGGTGGGATGGGTGGTACCTGCTGGGGGCTGGAACTGTGATCCTTCATCAGGCTGAGGCTGGACAGATATTCCTGCCAGGAAGAATATTTCTCCTAAACACTGATGCAGGGGCCAGAGTGAAAATCTTGTCCCTGTGACCATCAATAACAAACGCTGCTACAAAAATGCTGGGACTGTGGGGCTATCTCCCTCTCCCTCCCTCTAGTACTCTTGATGGATTTTCTGGCTGGCAAATCAGACTGACTGCTCAGGATGTCCTAAAGAGACGGGGCAATACCCGGGGACATGATGGCTGTGCCAGCAACAGCAGCAGGGAAACTAAAATTCTTGCAATATGCAGCATCCAGAGGGACAAAAAAACCCTGGCATTAATGTTATCGAATGAAACCTGGCACTGAAACACCATAGTGGCCCAAGAGCTGCAAAACTTATGGGGAGGCAACAAGGACATGGAAGCACTCTCAAAGGGAAGGTCGAGTCAGGGTCATCCAGAGACTAAAGGGAGTTCAGAGTAATAAGAATAAGCGACAAAATGTTTGAAATGCTGAAATTAATTGAACTGACACAAAGTGTGGCCCCCTGCAAGCAGGAACATGATTGGGAATGGAGACACTTCTGGGATCTCCTGCAAGGACAGGACCCACAGCAGGCTGGTTAGAGCAGATGCCCAGGTTCATCTTGCAAAGACTGTGGGATGGGCATGATGGGACTGGCACCAGCAGACTGCAGGCAGGGAAGGAGCCACCTCCCCTCCTCAGGAAACTGCAGTACACAATGAGGTCAACCTTCTTTTCTCTAAACTAGATAAACCTGGAATCTTCTGGATGCACTCAAAGACCTTAACATAATTCTTAAATTGCAGGGCCCAAACCTTCACACAGTAGGTGATTCAACTGTATTTAATCCTCATTACTGAAATCAGTGAAATTACTGAAATCTTTTCTTACCAATGCTTGCAATGCAAACTATGTAGTTAAACCATCTTTATAACCCACATACAGATTTATACATTGTCATTAACTACTATCTCCTGTCCCTTAACAGAGAGATATTACTCTCAGGGTCCATGGGCTTCCTCCACTCCTCCAGATGTTCACAAACAGGCTGTGACTTGGCCCCCAGCTGTCAAGATGGGTGTCCAGGATAGAAGAATCAAAACATTCGATTTTTGGGCACCAGCACTGACTTGGTTTGGGTCATCACTGCACTCGTCTGGTTCCTTGTGAAACTCACTCTTCTTTGGTTCAGGTAATTCCTGCTACATTACTTCCTACAACATGCAACTCACCACAGATTATTTGTCCTTCAGAGTTAAGTATCCTTGAGGCACACACTGGATATCCCCATCATCACACATTACTATCATGAGCATTTGTCTTTTTTATAACTCTTATATTATGCACATCATATCTCATAAGTGCATTGTTGCTTGTTCCCTTATTTCAAGGATGGAATAGTGATCACATGGTTCAATTTATGAATATAATTTCTTGAGCAGGCAATGAATTGGATTGCTGGCATTGCTTATACCACCCTTGATCATTAGATGCCAAATTTTGATGCTCAGCAAAACCTGTCTCTGAAGCATCTTGGTGTCAGCCTATTTGGCATACTTACTCCCCAACACACCAAATTATCAAGAACCTTTAAAGCACATTCATATGGTAAGGCCCCAGGATACAAGTTCAATTTGGGTGAGGAAGACAAGCAATTGTAATTACATTTTGTGTTACAGTCACACCCAACCATGGTTTCAGTGTAAATGAGACACAGCACGAGCTTGTATTGATTCTGGAAACCTCATGGACCTGAAATAATGAACCAGCAATTACAAACAAAGGGGTTTTTAATGGACTCTGGCATCTTACATGGAACGTTAAAAACATGAATTGTTAAAGATACTGTCATCTCACCAGTCCTAATTCCAGATGCTCCTGTCTACAGAGTTGGCTTAGTACAAATGATAATTGGGACATATACGACCCAAGCAACACAATTGGCTGTAGAGATCATAGCCTCTTTTGGACACTCTGATTAACAAAATTGAATCCCTTTTCTAATCCATGTGTTTCTAATTCATTCTACGAACATGACAGTGACTCTGGGTGAAACTGATGGCCAGCATTTTAACCCCTGGATGTTTCTGCCTTTGTGGTACTATGAGTCTGCCACCACAGAGAATAGACACTTGTGTAACAGCACATCTTGCTTCTAAGGCATTTCCATCTCAAGATCTGACACTTGACTTTCAGCACAACCATTGCCTTGTAGGTAATCAGGGCAGAGTGTTTAACCCTGTAGGTTAAACAGGTCCATGGGGTTTCCAGAATCAATGCAAGCTTGTGTTCTGTGCAACTTACATCATCATTTATTGACTGTGCCAGATGAAAATAGAAGTCAGCAGCATCTATTGGCTGCTCCAAGTGGTGGTGTCCTATGCCTGGTTATGTCTCTGTGGTATGAAAAGCACTTACTTTTTACCCCAAATGGAGCCTCTTTCTCTGCCACATCTTTGTTCCCCATGATATTTCCTTGGCAGAGCAGACCCTCACCAGGAATGCCAGGCTGACTCCAGGCTCTGTGATGGAGAGTGGGTTGACCTTGGCCAGGCACCAGATGCCCACCAAGGTGCTCTCTCACTCAGCGGGACAGGGGAGAGAATAAGATTGAAAACAACTCATAGGTTGAGATAAGGCAGTTTACTAAAGCAAAAAAAAAGACAAGCAAAAATCTGTGNCACACGCATAAGCAAAGGGAAAACTTAATCTCTACTTCCCATCAGCGAGAGATGCTCAGGCACTTCCCAGGAAGCAGGGCTTCAGCACGGGGAGTGGTTGCTCCAACAGGCAAACTTAGTAGAGTAATGAGTGCCCCTCCCCACGCCCCCCCCCATTCTCCCTCCCTCCTTCCCTCCCTTAGCTTTTCTATCTGAGCTGACATCATACGGTATGGAATATCCCTTTGGCTCGTTTGGGTCAGCTGGCCTGGTTGTGTCCCCTCCCAGGACCTTGCCCACTCACAGCCCTTTGTTGGGGGGGAAGGAATGTTAGAGGGACAGCACTGCTCAGCAGGAGCCAAAACACTGGTGTGTTATCAATGCCTGTCCAGCTCCCAATGCAGAGCACAGCACTGAGAGGGCTGCTCAGGAAAAGTGAACTCTATCTCAGTCAGACCCAATGCAATCTCCACCCCTTATTCCATGCCATTTGTGTCATACTCAGATCCCACATAATTTATATATCTTCCAACTGTTCCATTTTATTTCTTTCTCATTCCCTTCTTCCCCACATATACAACTTAAGCAGCAGCCTTAAACCATCTTTACACCAAACATACAATTTCATTAAATATTATCCCCTGTCCTTTCAAAGATAGATAATATTTTCCTGTTTCATGGGTTTCCTCCATCCCTCCAGATCCATGACTTGGGCTCTATTCCATCAAGATGAATGGTCAGGACAGGAGAGGTAGTACACTTGATCGTTGGGCACCGACACCAGCCTGGCTCAGGTTGTCATTGCATTCTCCTTGCTCCTCACAAAATTCTTTCTTCATCAGTTCATGTTATTCCTGCTACTTTACTTCCTGCAACATACAACTTACACCACAGATCAATTTTCCCCCAAGGTTAAATCTCCTTGAGGTACACACAAGGTCTCCCCATCCTTCTGCATTACCCACCAAGTACACCCAGACCCTTGGGCAAAGGCAATCCCACAAATGGGTTTGCATTTTCCCATATGAAGAGAAATCCACCCTGACTTCCCCAGCCACTTCCCTGTATGTAGTGCAGGGACCTTATCTTCTCCCACAGTGTGTAGGGGTTTAGTTTGGGCAGGACCAGGGCAGTTAGCAACTTCCCTAGTGTTGACCAGCCAAGTGGCTTCTGCTAGATTTGCATCCCAGTGCTTCCATGTCCCATTACCTAATGCTCTTAACATAGTCTTCAGCAGTCCATTATACCTTTCAATCTTCCCAGAGGCTTGGGGTTGACAAGGGATATATCCACCTAATACCATGTTTCTTTGCCTAAGAGTCTATTTTGAAAGCGAGCCCCACTGTCTGATTCAGTTCTCTCTGGAGTACCATGTCACCACAAAATGTGTCTCTCAAGGCCTGAGATGGTGTCCTGAGCAGTGGCATGGTTTCCTGGTATGTTTCCAGACAGCCTGTTGTTACCTCTACCATGGTGAGGATGTAACTCTTGCCTTTGCATGTTAGTGGCAATGGCCCAATGTAGTCAATTTGCCAGGCCTCAGCACATCAGCCACCCAGCCACTGCTCTCTGTTCCAAGGAGATTTCACTCATGTGGCTCCCTTGATGGCAGCACATATCTCACACTGGTGGATAACTTGTGTGATAGCCTCCGTGGTCAGGTCCACCCCTCAATCACAAGCACATCTGTGTTACATCCCTTCCTAGAAGCCCTGATGTTTCATGGGCCCATCGGGTTATAAATAGCTCACCCTTTTACTCCCAGTCTAGGCCTACCTGAGCTATTCCAATCTTATCTACCTGTTTGTTGCTCTGATGTTGCTCAGTGGCATGACTTTCGGGCAGGTGAGCATCTACATGATGCACTTTCAGAGTCATGTTTTCTACCTGTGTTTTCTGCCACGATGCAGCAGCCCAGATGGGTTTACCCCATGTTGCCAATTGGTCTTCTTCCATTGCTGCAGCCACCCCTGCAGGGCATTAGCCACCATCCAGGAGTTGGTGTACAGGCCACTTTTCTCGTTCAGCAGTCTCTAGGGCTGGTTGGATGGCTTTCACTTCTGCAAATTGGCTTGACTCCACTTTCCCTTCAGCAGCTTCAATCACTCATTGTGTGGGACTTGACAAAGCAGCTTTCCACCTCTGATGGTTTCCTACCACATTGCAGGAGCCATCAGTAAACAGAGCATAGCCCCTTTCATTTTCTGGTAACTTGTTTTACAGTGGTGCTTCTTGGGCATGAGTCACATTCTAAGGCAATGCTCCAAAATCTCTGCCTTCTGGACAGTCCATAATCTCTTCTAGGATTCCTGGGAAATTGGGTTTTCCCATTTGGGCTTGTTGTGTAATCAAGGCTACCCACTTACTCCATGCAGTGCTGGTTGCAGGATGTGTTGAGGGAATGTTTCCTTTGAACATGCAGTGTAGGATGGGCAATCGCAGTGCCAAGAGGAGACACCTCTGTCCCAACAACTTCTGAGGTGGCTCGAACCCCCTCGCAGGCTGCTCATATCTCTTTTTTCAGTTGGAGTATAGTGGCCTTCTGATCCCCTATAACTCTGGTTCCAATACTCTAGTGGTCGACCTTGGGTTTCTCCTGATGTCCTTTGACAAAGGCTCCAGGTGAGGCCCTGCTCCCCAACTGAAGTGTAGAATATATTTCCCTTCCTCAAAAACTTCTGCTGTGTTGCCCCACACAATGACATCATCAATGTATTGTAGGTGTTCTGGAGCTCCACCCTGTTCCAGTGCAGTGTGGATCAGTCCGTGGAAGATGGTGGGGCTGTGTTTCCACCCCTGGGGCAGTCGGTTTCAGATGTACTGGACACCACTCCAAGGGAAAGCAAATTGTGGCCCATGCTCTGCTGCCAGAGGGATTGAGAAAAATGCATTAGTGATATCCATTATGGCACCATTTGACTGCCTTGGACTCCAGCTCATATTGAAGTTCCAACATGTCTGGCACAGCATCACTCAGAGGTGGTGTGACTTCATTCAGGCCACAGTAGTCCACTGTCAGCCTCAATTCTCCATTACATTTTTGCATTGGCCATATGGGGCTGTTAAAAGGTAAGTGGGTCCTGCTGATCACTCCTTGGCTCTCCAGTCAACAAATTAGTTCATGGATCTCTGTTGGTGCGATACTGCTGCCGGTGCACAGTCCTGGTAGCAATTGGTACTTGCTGCAGCAATCCTACAATGAAGGGATCTTCTGAGAAGCCAGGCAGGGTGGATAACTTTTTGATCTTCTCTGTCTTTACTGTAGCTACACTAAAAGTCCATAAATACCCTTTCAGATCTTTGAAGTACCTAGTTGATGCCAAGGATACAAGAGGCCTCTGGGCCAGTCACAATGGGGTGCTTTTCCCATTTGTCCCCTGTTAAGCTCACCTCGGCTTCTAATACACACAGCTCCTGGCATCCCCCGGTCACTCCAGAGATCCAGATGGGCTCTGCACTCCTGTGCCTTGACAGCATCAGCGTACACTGTGCACCTGTATCTACTAAAGCTCTATACTTCTGTGGATCTGATGTGCGAGGCCATCGAATTCGCACAGTCCAATACGCCTGGTCATTCCTTTCCCCCTCCTGGCCGGAGGCAGGGACCCTCTATTCCTGTTCCTGGTCAGAGCATTCACTGTCTGACCTTTGCAATGCCAGATCAGAAGTCCCCTCACCAAGGTTAAAGGAAGTGATTTTAGTTCTTTTATGTCTGGGAAATCGTTGATTGCCTTCTTGTCTCTCTGTGGCAACTACACCGACAGTCTTCTTGGGTGACCCTTTAACAGCTCTCTTCCCTCTCAGTTCACGGACACGGGCTTCCAGCTTAAAGGTGGGTTCACCAACCCACTTCCTCATGTCCTCCCCCTGGTCACGCAGAAAGAACCAGAGTTCACCACGTGGCCTGCGCTTGGGGCTTCCCTTCCCCCTGACCGGAGAAGGAGACGACCGATCCCTTGGGCTGCCCCTAAAAGCTGGGATGCTGGCTCGTAGGGATGAGGAAGAACCCAGAGTTTCTTCTACATTTCGGAGCCAGGAGGATGCCATCTTTACAGCTGGTGTATCCATTTGCGGGTGGTACAGTGATACCAAGCTGCTGGAATATGATGCAGGGGCGCTTTGAATCACCTTCCTCCACATGGTCAGTGTGCAAGGGGCATCCTCTGGATCTTTAGGGACCTTGTCACTTTTTAGATCACTATAGACAATTTCCAGCACTGCTAATTCTCTCAAGTACTGGATACCTTCATCTGCAGTGGTCCACTTCCCTGGAGAGTTCACAAGATCTTCTTTAAATGGGTATCTTGCCCTCACACTTGAGAGGAGCCGTCTCCAGAGGCTGCAGATTGCTCCTTCTTTTCCAATTCCTCTTTCAATTTCCCGATCCTTAGCAAGGGATCCCAGCTGTTGGGCTTCATGACCTTCTAACTGCTGCCTGCCAGCCCCATTATCCCAGCATCGCAGCAGCCAGGCGGAAATCGGCTCACCTGACTGGCGGCTGTAGTCTTTTCGCAGGTCTCGAAGTTCTGATGAGGTCAGGGACCGAGTAACTTCAGTTTCCTCTTTGATTTGCCTCACTCCTTTTGATTTCTTTGTTGAAGGACCTGCCTCTTGATCTAACCCCTCCTTTCCTACTGTTACTTCTCCTTCTTCTTCTTCTTTCTCTTTTTCTTCCTCCCTTGCTAATCGATGGTGTGGGTGTGTAACTTCCCTTGTCCATTTTTTTGCTTTCACTTCCGGGGCAATTACTGTAGTTGCTGTGTTTGGAGTCTTTGTCTCAGCCATAGTGTCCTCAAATGCCGTTTGTGTTCCTGCCTCAACTACAGTCCTCTGAGAGCACTGAACAGTGGCTCGGTAGGCCCAGGCCAGGCCCCAGTACAGGGCGAGAAGCTGCTGGTTTTCAGTGGGGTAGGCAAGGCACCCTTCTATCAGTTGACTGGTCAGTTTGTCAGGGTTGATTGCCTGCTCAGGTGTAAAGTCCCAGGCAATGGGAGGGGATAACTGCCCTAGGAACCTGCCCAAATCCTCCCACACACCTTGCCACCCAGGAACAGGATCCCTCAGGGCAGATTTCAAGATCTCCTCACCTAAAGTTTGTTTCCTCTTACACCAGGATGATGACAGATTCCATGAACTCCACAGCATATTAACAACATTAGCTAATATTATTAACAGTATTAAACGGCTTACATAAGGATGAGCAAAGACCATGGGAGCCTGCATTATAAAAACATTCACATCAATCTCAGGCAGGAGGAAGGAGGTGTATTCCCTCATTGTCCCCAAAAGATAGCTCCCCCCACATAACAAGGCCATCAGTGTAAGGACAAAGAACAGAGCCTTTGTTTTTGTTAACATGTTCTCAAACTCAGTAAAAGAAAGAGATAAGCAGTGCAGCCAACAAACTCCGTGTCCCACACAAGAGCTTGCTACTCTATAACTACATTTACTTTTTACTATAGCATGCAATATATACACATATATATATAACTGCCTTTATCTCACCCCACGTTTGGGTGCCAAAAAGGACTGCAGTGGGTTGACCTTGGCTGGGCAGCAGGTGCACACCAAGCCGCTCTCTCTCTCCCCTTCCTGGTGGGACAGGGGAGAGAATTAGATGGAAAACAACTTGTAGGTTGAGATAAGGCAGTTTACTAAAGCAAAAAAAAAAAGACAAGCAAAAATCTGTGCGTGCATAAGCAAAGGGAAAAGTTAATCTCTACTTCCCATCAGCGAGAGACGCTCAGGCACTTCCCGGGAAGCAGCACCTCAGCACACGTAGCGGTTGCTCCGGAAGGCAAACATTGCGGAGAAACGAGTGCCTCCCTGTTCCTCCTCCTTCCTTTAGCGTTTCTATCTGAGCTGACGTCATACAGTATGGAATATCCCTTTGGCTCGTTTGGGTCAGCTGGCCTGGTTGTGTCCCCTCCCAGGATCTTGCCTAGTCCCAGTCCCTTGATGTGGAGGGGAATGTTAGAGGGACAGTGTTGCTCAGCAGGATCCAAAACACTGGTGTGTTATCAACACCTGTCCAGCTCCCAATGCAGAGCACAGCACTGCAAGGGCTGCTCAGGAAAAATGAACTCTATCTCAGCCAGACTCAGCATTGCCCAAGTGAGACTTTGCACATTGCTGACTGGCCCCACGTCTGGGATGGGTTTGATACTTGGTACCAGTAACGTTTTATGTAACATTTTAGATGTGTATGTGTACATACACACACACATACATATACAGAGGCATATACATGTGCATACACATATATATAGGCATGCATATAATTACAGAAACATTTAGGTTGGAAAATACCTAAATCATCGAGTATATTTTTTTTAGTCTGTGCTGCCATCCAATGACCCTAGGAACTGAATGTGCAAGAGCACCTGTCTGTTTTTCCAATACCTCCAGAGTTAACCATGACCTCTTCACCCCAGGAAAGAAAGGGTTAGATTAGAATCATAAAATCATAGAATCATTTAGGTTGAAGAAAATCCTTATGATCATTGAATCCCAGTGTTAACCCAACATTGACAAGTCCACCACCAAACCATGGCCATAAGTGCTACATCTACTTGCCTTTTAAACATCTCCAGATTTGCTGACTCCAGCACTTCCCTGGGCAGCATGTTCCAATGCTTGACAACCCTTTCAGTGAAGAAAATTTTCCTAATATCCAATCTAAACGTCCCCTGGTGCAACCTGAAGCCATTTCCTCTTGTCCTAAATAATAATTACTGATAAATATATTTGCTGCTTTACTAGTGGCAATTATATAGTGACTTGTAAAACTGAAATATAGACTTACTATTAATATCCATTACTGCAAATACTGATTTTTGCTGCTGTTGAAATATATATTTGCTTGAGCTGGTTTTGACTGGGATAGAGTTAATTTTTTTCACAGCTCATAGTGTGATTTTGACTTTTGCTGGAAACAGTGTTGATAATACAAAAGATGTTTTAGTTACAGCTGAGCAGAGCTTACTGAGTCAAGGCCTTTTCTGCTCCTCCCCCCACCCCACCAGAGAGAACGCTGGGGCTGCACAAGGAGTTATCAGGGGACACAGCCAGGACAGCTGACCCCAGCTGACCACAGGCATATGGCATCACACTCAGCACACAGAACCAGGAGACGAAGAAAGAAGGGGGGCGTACATTCAGAGCCATGACATTTGTCTTCCAAAGTCAGCATTATGCGTGAAGGAGCCCAGCTTTCCTGGGATTGGCTGAACACCTGCCAGCCAGACTCTGAAGGAATGAATTCTTTGTTTTGCTTTGTGTGCGTGCAGCTTTTGCTTCACTTAGTGAACTGTCTTTATCTCAACCCACATTTTCTCACTTTTCCTCTTCCAATTCTCTCCCCTTATCCCACCACAGGGGAGTGAGTGAGTGCCTGCATGGGGCTGAGTTGTCAGTGGGGATTAAACCACGACAGCCTCATGGTAGTAATTTGTAGTATAGATACACCTGTTTTGCTAATCACTCTATGCTTGCTTTGATAGTGGTGACTTGCAGAAAAATGCAATAAAGTAATTTAGGAAATAAAGCCTCCAAGTGCTTGTGCATGACAGGGTCCTGCAAACCCATGGTTGCAGCCTTTGCCCACACACAGATTGGGTGATCCTGGGTCGTGGCAGCTGAATGAAGAAGTTTCTGACTGGATGGATCCAGTGGACACCAGTGGGCATGGATAAAGGGACAGGATGAAATAAACTCCTGTGTCTCTGCTGTATTGTTTTGACTTTTGGCAGGCTGGCAATGAAGAGGAGAACAGTCAATTCCAGTTTGTGTGTTCAGATATGAAGATGGTGCTGGGATATAAGGGCCAGGAGATGCTGCTGGGCTGCAGATGCAGTGAGTTACCTCACTGTGGTATTTCCTGCTGGGCATCTTAGTGATCCTTTTCCCAGTGCTGTAGCTCCTTGGCTTTCCTTGAAGCTGGAGAAACGGAAGATTAAGTAATTTCAAGAGTACGGAGTTTTCATCTTCCAGAGCCTGGGCTTTGCCTTCAGCTGTTGAGCACCTTCTTAGTCCATCACAAAGGGCAAAGAGGATGCAGGAGGGTATGCCTCACTCAAGCTTGTGTAACAGGGAAGGGTTTCACTGCATCTCTACAACTAACAAAACAAATAATGCTGCCACTGGCCTTGACTTTTCTGCAGGAATGATGCTGTCCCCTCCCCCAGACCAGCAGCATAGGGAAAAGGCATTGGTGAGCCCCAGCCCCAGTGGCCCCGAAGCAGCAGCCGTCAGCTGTGGCTGGGGAAACAGGAGGAGCTGATTTTGCAATGGCATCCGGATTCCAGCTTGGCTAGACAAGCACTGACATTTTTCCATCACATCTGACCTGCTGATGCCTTCTGCTGGAGTTTTCATTCAGGAATGCTAGCTGTGGTCAGGCTGTGTGTATTTACAGACACAAATAAACTGCTGCTGACTGAAATACACCATTCCCATGACTGTGCTTGGCACTACCCGTGCAAGGGTAAAGGCAGATCTGCTTACACAGTAATGCAAAGCCTTAGCATCACTTCCTTACTTTTTTTTAAGATGTAACCCTGTGGAGAAGCTAAATTTGGGGGGTTGCTCTGCACTGCCTGGTGCAGCACCACAGGCAGCACTGACAGCATCAACCCTTACTCCCTTCTTTTTGTACAATGGCTTGGTAGCCCAGCCTGTGGCACCTTCCCTTGCTTACCTGCTCCCACACTGCTCCCTTCCTACTCTGCAGACCAGTCTGCTTTACAGCAGAGACTCCCTGTGCAGGGGAAGGAGGGCACTTGCAGTCCCATTCCCAAGCCTTTTCTCTGATTTTTTCCACTCTCCCTGCCCAAACCACCCCTTAGCAATGAGTCAAATCTTGGCTCCCTACAACTGCCTGGATTGCCCAGTCTCTCAGCACTAACCCAGTGTTGTGGGAAATGCCACAGCACAAAGGTAATCTGCAAGAGTGCAAGGGAAAGGGTGGCAGGAGGGCACTGCCTGCGCCTCTCCTTTCAGAGTGCAAAGGGGTGGATTTGTTTTTAAACTGCTTGGTCCCTCACAAATTAACTGAAGCAGAACTGTATTCACAGCGTTTGCTGCTTTGGGTGGCAGAGCTGGTTTAAAGCATTCCTGCCCTTCCTTTCCCTCTGTTTTCCTTCCTGCTCCCCCTTTCCATGCCTGGGGCAATCACATGAACCAAGCTAAAACTTGCTCTCTTTCACTATGATGATTATTTTCTACTTTTTCTTCTGTGATAGTGATGAATTCTATCTTGCCAGCTTGGCACTAGGAAGTGGGATGGTCACAAAACCCAAATTTGCCCTATGGATGCTCCTTCCCAGGAGGCAACATTAGTCCCAGGTATTCAAAACACAATTTCTCTGCCTGCAAACTTTAGCCTGGACTTTAATATTGTGTAGGTAACGTGGAGCTCTGAAAAGCTGCGCCTCTGCAGGGCTCAGGCCCGTCCTGCTGCAGGGAGAAGGCGGCGCAGCCCCCAGCCCACCCATGGTGGGTTACACGAAGGCAGCATTTAACCAGAGCCTGTCCTTGCACTTGTTTTCAGGATGGATGTATGCACATTCCTTCCCTGCTAGGGCAGATTTAGTGGAATCAAGTGGAAAGACAGGGTACAGATTTCATTTGCGTGAGGTTTTGAGTTTTCTACCCCACCTGATCAGCACCGATGCTGCCAATGTGCCACTTGCTGTCCTCCTAAAAATCCCAGTTCTGAGATATTTTTAGTATGGTCTGCTGAATTTCTTTACTGCTGCTCGTAGGAGGAGGGGGGACCATAAAGTTCTTGAAGGAGAGCTGTTTATACTGAACAAATAAGAGCTTCTGTTTATAGAGGCAAAAACACATTAAAAAAAAAAAATCCGGAAGGATGGGCCCATGGCCCTTTTCCAATGAGAAGAGCAAGTCAAAACAATGAACACCATTTGTTTTTGCTTTTCTCTGGCAAGCTTCCTTCAGCTGACTATTGCATGATCTGTTCAGGGTGAAGAGACAAGAAAAAAAGAAATTTTTTTAAAAAGAAGGAAAAAAACCCCAGGCAGTAGCAATTGCTCTGGCTTCTCTCTCCTGCGGCGGCTGCAGCCCCACTGCTGTCTGTGTGGGTTTAAAGCTGCAGCTGTCAACAGGGTTATCCAAACCCCAGCTCCAGTGGAAAACAGACAGGGCTGGGGGAATAGTTTGGGGGGAAAAAAAGAAAAAACCAAAGCAAAATGTATGTCATGAAGCAACAGCACTGGGTTTTATCCAGCTCCCTTTCCAGACAAAAGCTCAGGGCTCCCCTGCTTTTTCAGCTGGGCTCCACTGGACCCCACAGTAATATTTCTTTAGTAAAAAGTCAGAGGTCTGGATGAGCTGCTGTGTGCTCCCAGCTGCCCTCCTGCAGGACCCGGGCTGGATGCCCACTTGCACACCCTAAGGAATGGGTGTTTCATTTAGTCTCCTCAGCCTAAACTCCCCCTTCCTTGGGTTCCCACTGATCTCCCATCTGTTTAACACCACCAGCTCAGAGCAGGAGCTCCTTGAGGCACTCCCCACCCCGGGTCAATACCAGTATATTAAATCAACAGAACTTCTGTGGCAGTCCCTGCAGCTCCAGCTTCTATTTTCATAGCCATGCTTTGACTGATAAAGCTCTATTAATAAATCCATCTGGCAGCACCACTGCTGCTTGCAGGAGAAGCAAGTCCCAGTTTTGGTGGGGGGCTCAGCAAAGAAACAATGAACTCTACTCACAGCATCATATATGCACAACTGTTTTATTTTGGGGTTTATATAAAAAAAATTTCCTAAAGACCGCAGAACTTTTTTATCCTAATATCTTACACATATGGTTCCAAGACTCTGCTTTTAAGCTAATTCCCTCCTAACAACTTGTGATGGCGTGGGTTCCCCTGATTTTTGACCTAGTCACCTTTTCTAACGGGATATGTCTAAAGCTGCAATATGGCACTTGGTTGACTTAGTTGGCAGGTTTAATACATCTGGAAAGCTGGGGTATGGAGACGCACACGGCTCAGAGTCCATCAACACAGGCAGGGAGCCTGCCTTCATGTCTGTGCCTCCAGAATAAACCACACCTTTCTCCTTACTGTGCAAATAACAGGCTCTGGTCACCGACCAGTCCTGTCGTAAGGGATCCTCACCCCTGAAGAGAATCCCATCTTCAAGTGGGGAAGCAGCCCCGCCAGTCAAGCAATTGTCCATGGCAGTGCCAGGCGCTGAGACCCCTTCAGTCAACTGTACCGTTGTAAGACTTGTTGAGCTTGTTGAACGTGAACTCTACGTTATGCGTGGAGATAGGCCTTCGGTAGAGAGGATTGGATGCCTTTGGAGAAAGAAGCAGACAAAAAAAAACAAAGATGAGGAACAAGGTCCGTGTCATGGTAAAAACGTGCCATTTAGTTTGGAGATAGCACTGTGTTTGGCTTTGAGAGAACCGAGCATTCAGATCCAAAAGCAGTGTTGTCTATGCAGAGCTGGTCCATCAGACCCACTTCCATTCTGCCTGCAGGCAGAGTTGCTGCCCTCAAAGGCTGAGCAACCCCACCGAAAGCCTCCCAGAAGGGCTCCCTCACAGACCTGAACAATTTGACTGGGTGCCACCACAGTCTCCCCTACCTCCTTCAGCCTCCAGCTCTGCTGGGAGACAGATGATGAAACCAAAGGCTGGGTATAATTTTGCAGAGCATTTATAACTTGCCAAGGAGAAGGCAGCGCAAGATGCTGGACCCTGAAGGCACTGCAGGGCATGGAAACCCGCATCCTTCATGCCTGCCACCCTTCCCCATCACTGCCGAGCTGTTTGCTGCCAGTGCATCCCGAGAGCACCCCCACAGAGCAGCAGCACCCCTGCCCCAGGCTCACCATTTCGTATCTGGCCCGGGAGCGCTCGCTCTGGAAGCGGTCGAACTCCCGCCTGTCGTGGATGGTGACGAGCAGCTTCCAGAGCCCCAGCAGGATGATGCCGATCAGCACCACGCTGCCAATCACCGCCAGCACGATCGTCACGGCGCTGGGGGCTGAGCTGCAGGCTGGCAAGGAAGGACAAAAGGTAATCAGCTCTGGTGCGAGTGACCCGGATCAGGGTACCAGGATGTAATAACCTGGACTGCAGCCACTGAGCAAGTGACCTCAGGGCAGCGCTAGCAGCAGTGACTAGATTTAAAAAAGCAACAGTTCCCTCTGAAGTCAGTGATTTTTGTACATTTTTAAAATTAAATAAATTCCTGGCTAAAGGCAGGTCAAAGGTCTTGCACCAGAGCTGGGATGTCACATAGTGTTTCAGGGGAAGAGCTAGGCTGCAGTGCCACTGTCCACAGTGACGCAGGGTTTTAATGCCAGGTGACCCATGTGGGACACAGAGCAATAACGTGCTTCTGGCAAAAGCCAGCTCAGCTTCTGGCCCACACAAAGACTGAGGACTTGAAATAAGTACATTAACTATCAGCTAATCTACTGGTCTTTCAATTAAGTGCAAGCTGCAGCACAAATGAAATAAAACGTGGAATCTCAGTCTTTCCCCTATTGGCCCATGCCTCAGAGGACCAGAGCAGATCTCAAGAAGCTACTGCTGGATGCTTGCCAGCTTGTCCTGCAACACCACAAGAGGTTTTCTTTGAGCAACTGCAATGAATGTGATTCAAATAAGGCTGGGAAGCACAGCTGTCTGCACAGCCTGGGGAGGGGAGCAGGGACACCAAGCCCTTACACTGCCTGGGTTGGAGCTCTTTGGCAACGTAGAAATCCTTAGGTGGTGCAGGGCTTTCTTAACACCCTGACTTAACCAGCAGCAGAACCAGGTATCCCCTTCTGATGTTTTTGCTCCCAGGGGCTGTATCTCCAAATCAGGCATGCTTTTTGTAAAATTGGCTCCATTTAATTCAGCATCCTACAGCTCTTCAGCTACTTGCTAGCAATGCTAATGGCTCAGGTGCATGTTTTACTCTTACAGGCATTTTTTTACTAAGTTGGGAGCATTTGGAGATGGGTTTCATCACTGTAAAACACTTTAGTTTCAATAATCCTGTTTTATCTGCTCTTGCACGCAACCAGTGAACCCAGCCTTTCTGCAACCTGCCAGGCTCCCAAGCAGCCCATCACCTCTCCCGAGGCAGCCAGCACTGTTAAAAAGGAAACCCAAGGGAGGGCCAACCTGGCTCCTTGAGGACGGTGAGGTTGGATTTCCCACTGGGAAGCTCCAAGTAGGTGAACTTCATGACGCAGTTGTTCACCGGGTAGGCGCAGAGGATCGCGTTCGGGTCATCTGTTTCTGGAACCAGATGGACAGGCACAGAATCTTGTTTAGGATCTTATATATTGAAAAAAAAATCCTGAACAATGCAGAACTTTTGTATCCTCATTTTTTTACACATATGCTTCCAACACTCTCTACTTTTTAATATAATTCCCCCCCTAACAACCTGCAATGGTGTGGGTTCCCTGATTTTGAACTGGTCACCCTTTCTAACAGGCTGTGTCTAAAGCTGCAACACAGCACTCAGTTGACTTAGTTGGCAGGTTTAGTATAAGGAATTAGCACAACTCTCCCCTGCAAGATAAGCAGAGCTTTCCAGGGATGCCTGGGAGCAGAGGAGGGGGGAGTAAGCCTGGAAAGCAGCGCAGTTTGATCACAAGTTGTGCAAATTGTAACTGAGCACTGTCCAGATTTACTGCTTGAGAAAATCAGACACTTGGCAAACATCGTACAGCAAACAGACTGAACCACACACACACACACACACACACATTCTTCCTTCATACAAGTCTGCTTTGGCAATAAATGCTGTTTTCTTCTTAATTTCCTACATTTCTTGAAGAGTGGAAGGTAAAGAGAACAAGTAAAGAAGGGGCAGCAACTCAGATGGGGCCAGCAGCAGCAGCAGCAGCAGCCCATGGCGAGCTCGTGCTCCAGCTGTACCGAATGGCTCCAGCTCCGGAAATGGCTGAGAAGTTTGTTTTTAAAGTGAGATAGAAAAGGAAAATGGGAAGGGGGGGGAGGGAGGGAGGAGTTGGTTGCAAGGATGATTTGTAGATGTGGGAGTTACAAGAAATGAGAGGACTTTATTCCCACGGCCACACTGCAAGGTGCTCCCTGAGGAAAGCTGCTTCACAGAAACTGTAAGACTGAGCAGAGCCATCACCTGAGGTTTGCAGCTCTAGTTTCAGGGGTGACTTCAGCAGAGCCACTGGCCTGCATGGCCATAGCTTGTCAGGTGTCCCCATTCCAGGGACAGTGACTGGAGTGAGACAGGGAAGCATCTCCAGCTGGGACAGGAGCACAGCTCCACAGGCCTGCAAGGGCTGAGAGTTTCATGGAAGAGGAACAAATCTGGGGACCCAGTGCTATTGGCTGGCAAAGACATGACCTTGTCTTAGGCACTTGGAAAGTGCTTCCTGCAGCTCTCGTGTCCATGCCTGCCTGTCATGCTGAAAAATGATCCCATTAATGACCACTGCTATTCCAGCCCCTTAGCTCTCTCCTGTCTATTTGTTTTTCCTTTCAATGCCTTTGACCTGCATCCAGTTAAAAGATTAATATCTTCCATTTCAACAGCTGAGCTCAGAGCTCAGATGCAGCTGCCCCTCTGGTGAGTCCTGACATGTTCCTGGTGTGGACAAACCTCAGCTGTTCCTACCCTGGGACAGGAAAACCTGCTCTACCCACACAGTGGTAGCAAAGCATGGGCTGCAAAAATGCTCAGTGTTACAAAGCAAAGTACTAATTAGATTAATATAGATCATACTTCCATGTTTCTTGACTAATGGCATTTTAAGTTGAGCCAAGATCTTAGTTCCTGGAGGCCTAGTTGCTTTCACTCCCATCCTTGCACCATTATTTCACTAAAAGATACAGTGATGAAAGTCTCAATAGTAATGATTTCTGTTGATCTTCCCTAGGTTTCAGAGATCACATGTCCACAGAGAGAGGTGTGAGGGCCCCACTGAGCTTTCAGGTCCACTGAAGTGTGCTGTTGCCAGGCTCAGCTCAGAGCTGGACCTGTCACGCTCCTCTTGTGTTGAAAGTTCCTCTCTGGAACTATTAGGAATGAAAATGTAATATTGCAGAACCAAAGGAGATTCTGTAGAGTCCAAAGCAAGTCATACAAGCCTCCCACAAGGCAGCATTCTGGATTGTGAGTCCCATGATAGATGCCTCTGCTCTACAAAGCTTGGAAGCACTGGCTGCTTCACACCCAGAGTCAAAAGGCATTTGGGATGTTCCAGGCTGTGTTCATTGCAATCCAATATTTAAGAAGGTCCCATCCTCCTCTGCCAGGCCAATGCAGACCTATGTATTCTGTGACAAATATCAGCATTCTGCCTTTCAACAGGGACTTGTGATATGTGCTAAATTATACAAAAGTGCTTGAAAACCAGGATTTGGCCAAATCTGCCCATGAAGAAGTTCACAGTCCTCAAGAGCTTTCTTAGGAATATCTTGCTTTACCATTCTCAGAGGTAGCCCAGACCTTCAAGCCACAGAGTATCTTGAGATCCCAAGAGCTCAGCACCAAGTGCAATCTGACAGAAGCATAAGCATAGTTCCCAAAAATGTCTTAAAGCAGAAATCCCAGTGTTCTTTTCTCTGAAAGCCATGCAGGGGGCTGACAAACCACAGCCCAGCCTCACCTTCCAGGGAGCAGTCAGAACAAATAGTACATTAACCAGGCAGCAGGGATGAGCTTGATTCCCAATATTTGCTGGCCAGCCAGGCATTAGAAAGGAGCTTTGTGTTTTGAACTTCCAAACCTCTTGCAGTGTGCTGGTGCAGGTGCACTCCCTGCTAAACTGCAGGGTGAACAGAGAGAATGAGAGCAAGTGTCCCAAAGGGAAAGGTAGGAAACTCCCCTGGCCATAATTTAAAAGCTGTACACTGGATGTGAGAGGAATCAATGGGAAAAACATCACCTGCAGGCAGCTTAGGAGGAAGAGAGTGAAAGGCTGAGCAAGGTACAACACTCCCACCTCTATAAACTATGGGAAGAGGAGGAAATGCCAGATGCAGACAGTAATTTATCCCTGCTTGGTCTACATTCCTGCCTCCAAGGGGTATTGCTAAGGCCACGGTCAGGATTGTGATTAAATCTGTCACAAGTCTGGATTCCCTCTACAGCCCTAAATAGCAATCAGGGACTCCCAGAATGGATCTTGGAAAGAAGGGGGAGAAAGTTGTGTGCTGAGAGTGCACATGCAGGGTGACCTCTAGAAGAGGACACAAAGGGCAGGAGCTTGCCAGGGCCACTCGTAGCAGCCAGTTCCATCAAAGCAGAACTCACCATTTTCCAAACAGCTTTGCTTTCTCTTACAAGCTCATTTGTTCTGAGATGAATTCTCAGAAGATTAGAGAATGCCTTTTTTGGGTGATACTTTGTCCTTCTGCACTCTCTCACGACTCATCTCATCTGTCTCATGTGACCTTGTCCCACACTCTTTGCTCCCTGCACTAGCAGTAGTAGTTAGATGTGGTAAGATGTTATTTAAAATCAAAGAGTTTTTTACTTCAATATGGATTATAGCCCAGAGAGAGCGTCACACATACCACATATGCACATAAACATACTTCCTACTCATATACATTTCTAAACACCAGGTGTTCCCTGAGGCTTTCTTTACACATATGTCCTAGTCTGCTTAAGAAGAGTTCAATGCCACAGTCATTGGCACCCACCACCTGCAGTCCTGCTGCTGACAACTTACCAAGAACATCCACAGTGGTGATGATCTCATCCTTGCAGTGCTTTTGGCAGGTTTGGTTATCAGCCAGTCTTCCTGAGTTAAACAGCTTGCATTCAATACAATCCCTGCAGGAACACACACAGAGGGGAAGATTAAGCACATGTCAGAAACTGCAAGAACACAGAGAGATTCGCTTCTTGGAAAGGGACTCCCTGGGTGCTGGTCTGGAGGCTGCACATCTGCAGTACAAGGAAAGAGCAACTTCAGGGCCAACCATCTCCATCTCAAGGATGGATTTTTTCTAGAGGTGCATTCAATGAAGGTGCCAAACAGCTGGTAGGTTTAGGGTCTGTTTGCCCTTTGGATGTCAGGGGCTGCACATCAGTTGCTGCAAAATCCATCCTGACTGAAATCAAGGCAGGCAATCCTGCTGCTCTGTGCTAGTCTGAGGTTGATGCCCGGGGTACCTCCATCACTGTGAGGCAGGGGCAGAGATTCCAGTCCCTCCCTCCTCTGCAGTTCACAGCTCTCTGGGCCCAGATATCTGCAGCTCAGAGTGCAGCAAAACTGGGGTTGCCAGCCTTTCCTGCAGAGTGGGACAGCACTGGAAATGAACAGGGACATGAACCTCTGTGAGGACTTGGGCAGCGACACTTGTTGCTGCTCTGCCTGGGATACTCTCAGGTTTCTTAGCATGGGCTCCCAACAGCAGCAGGCTTGCCTGGGGCTGATCACCCATTCAACCAAGCAGGAGTAACTCAATAGCTGAAAAGCCTCCCAGGGACCAAAGCGCTGCCCTTCCCACCACGCAGAGTCCCTCCTGCGCTGCCTGTGCGTACCTTTTAGTGCTACAGACACCTGGGCAGGTGGGACACTTCTCGCAGGTGTCCCCGAAAGCCCCGGGCTCGGTGCACTGGCACCTCCCGCAGACGCAGGCGCCGCGGCCGCTGCACATCTGCCCGTCGCTGGACACACAGCTGTCCGTCTCCGTGGAGCAGTTGCAGTTGTCCCCGATGTAGCCGGCGTGGCACTTGCACTCCCCGCAGTGACACTCGCCGTGACCTGAAGGCAAGAGCAGGGCACAGGTGTCAGCAGCGTGCTGGGCCACGGATGGGTGCCGTGCTTGGGAGGGACCAGCAGCCCAGCAGGAAGAGCTGCCAGAGAGACCTTATCTGGCTGAGCAACAAACAGATGCTGATGGGAAACACCTAAATGTCAAATTAGTATCTACATTTAGCAGCAAAACATACCTACTCACTGCTCCTCCAGCTTCCCTCTACAGTTGCTCAAAATAACTGGGCACCTCTCCTAGTTTTGTATGAATTAGTCTCTTCTTTTTGTGTCCACACTGAGAGATATTAGGATGGGAATAGAGCAGTGCTTCCTTGCTGGCTCTGAGCCCAAAAAGCCTCATAAAATCTTTCCTTCCTTTCCTTCTTAACAGTTTTACTTAATCAGTTCTCTCAAAACCTTGAAAAAAAATTATATAAACCATCTCCTGTGTCCAAACAAGACCTCTCTGTCCCAGCCAGAGCCATGAAAGTTGCTGGGACCAGCTGAACCCACCCAGGGAGTAGCCCACAGCAGAGACGGATGAAGAAACCAACCCAGTAAGGGCTCTCCACTACTGAAACATCCCCTTGGAGCTACAGGATTTAGTGATGGGCTGAGAAAGTCAACAGGCTCCAAGGCTTTCAGTGACAATAAGTGGAGTGGCTGTCCACCAAGCAGCTGGTTTGAAAGAGGCATCCATCAGCTGGAGACTGCTTGAATTCTTCCCTGGTTAGTCCCTAAGAGAAGGAATGCCTTTGCAGGCATAGTTTATAGAGCTGGAGGGTTTGTATACAAGGCTCATCAGCAAACTAATTACAGCTCAGCTTTTCCACTGGAAGCAGCCTCCAGCGCCCCAGACATGACAAATTATACACACACTCCTTTCATCGACACAAACCCGCTGATCTCCCTGCCTCTCCCACCCTGCCAAGTTTACCAGAGAGGCTGTGGACTGCCAAGCTGTATCCCTTGCCAAAAGTCATGGGAGCACCTTCTGTTTTACTAGGCATCTCATGTGTCCCAGCACATCACAAGTTGCCCTCCTACAGCCTCTTTTGCACTCCCATCGTTTGATTTGGATCCACCCTGCATATTCAAACATTACTGGACAAAGGAGATTATGTTTACAAGATCTCTAGAGGTGACCTCCTTTCGAGCCTACCTCTGATGAAGATTAAAATCTCTTGCTCTTCTTGCCTTCACAATGACAGCCTTGCCCTTTACCCAGACAGAAAGCTTCACGTTTGAGCCCATGGCCACAGCTACATCCACAACTGCTGCTGTTTGGGGGGTAGCTGCAGAGTGGAGGACCCCCATGACCTCCATTTCACAAGCAAACCAAATGGGGCACCTAGCTTTTATTAACAATTAATTCAGGTGATTGGGCTCACACACACAGCAGGTTTGGTGCCTCCATGACAATGCATGTATCCAAATTAACTATAAACCATGCTTTTCTTAAGTGGGCACTATTTCAAGGGATCTAAAGCAGCTGACAATTAGTAAATTTGCTCAGGCTTGGATTTGAATGGTGAGGGACAAAATCGGCAAGCTGATGGCATTCATACTACTCCTCAGTTCTCCTAGGGAACCAGAGAGCCCAGCACAAGATGTGAATCCACTGGAAATCTGTCTCTGGTTCAGGTTTTAAGGCATCAGAGCTAGGTCACAGGAGGCTAGAAATACTGCACATCCCTTCCAGTCCCTGGCAGGCTGGAGGTGGAGCCTGGAATGACTTTCCCAGGGAAGGGAAATGGCCATTTTCAAATAATGCATCCTATTAAACCACTGTGATTGGAAAACTTAAGAAACAGCATCTTAGAGGATGTGGTTTTGTTTACTGAAGGGGATAAAGAAAAAGTCGTTCCGTATGAGGGTGACTAAGTGTGGGGTGTGAGCTTAAAATGTCAGAACATGCTGACATGTTTTTCCTGCCTCAGCCACACTGGCTCAGTGTGCAAGAAGTCACTGGCTGAAGCTCATCATGGTCAATGTGCCAAGAGCAGGAATTTCCATCCTGACCTTTAATGGCAAAGATGTCACAACGTTCACTGCCTCCATCAGCTTGAAAGACTGGCCACTACTGCAAGCACCATGAGCTGCACTTCTCATGCCATCCATCTCCCACACAGCCTGAAGACTGGAGAAACTCGGTGAATGGGAAACATTTGTTGCTCAGATGGGCACAACAAGAGTCATCCCACTTCTCAATGTCCATCTGGAGCACCAGAGATGGGAATTCACTCCATCCTCTTGCTGAGGACACAAGCAATGCAGCAGCAACTCTTTGGGTGATGGTGACCCAGAGCTGAGGTTTGCAGAGTGCTACCCAGTGCTAACATTTTGCAGCAAAATGTGCTGCCCATTCCCAGTCCCAGCTCTCCCACAGTCACACAGTGCTGATGTGGCTAAGCAGTCTCTGTGCCATCTAAGATCATCCCTGCAGGAAGCCTTCCACCACTGTGCCCATGATGAACCTTGTTTCACTTCCCAGTTTCATTTCCATGACAATGTGCCCTCAAGGAGGGTGTGTTTCAAGACACCTCTGCATCAGCAGCAGTCTCGTGGTGCAGGACATCACACTGGACTTTAACCCCCTTGACACCTTCGAGTTTGCACATTCTCTGTTAAAGCTGGTATGTGAAGCCAAAATACATTAATTATGTTCTCCAAACATAATAAGAGATGTTTTCTTCTGTTCCCATCCTTGAAAGGAGACAAGCTTAGAGGTTTAAAAGATCCAGATCTAATTGGGAAATGAAATGCTCCCTCTGAATTTGATAACATACTTCCCAGCCAGCTCTTGACCTTAGCTGGGACTAACACAAAACACATGTCAGGGAGGCTGCAGAAACCCACAGAGAGGGTGTGCAGAGGAAATCAATGCTTTTGTAGGGGGAGAGCAGTCCCAGACTAAGCTGGACTAGTCTGGGATCCATCAGGGCACCATGGGGTGCACTGCTGCTTGGAGACACCTTCTTCCCAAGGAGTGACCAGGGTGGGCTGAGACTCTCAGCCCAGCCGGTCCTTCTGACTCTCTCCCCATCCCAAAACACATCCCCATCCCACTGCTGTGCACTGGCTGGGCTGCACATTTCACTGTCACTCAGGAGGCTTTAGGCAGGACATCCAACCATCCTCGTTTCACCCCAGCTGCCTCTGCCTCCCCCCCTCAGCTGCCCAGGATGGCAGCCACAGGCCAAACCCTCCCTGCCCTCAGCCTGGCACCACACAAACACAGCCTGGCACACCCACACCAGCGCTGTTCTCGTTAATCTGCTCCACAGGCAGGGTCATTCCTGAGTCAGGATAGCAGCTTCTGGCAGAAGCTTCCAGCCTCTAGCCCTGATTTCATGCCAGGCTTCCTGACAGCAGGCTGTGACCCTGCTGGGCGGGACAGCCCATCTGCCCTCTGCAATAACCGCCCGTCTTTTAGGAACTGCACCAAGAGGTCGGAAACTCAATGCACTAAAAGCTCTGTCAGTATGGCTTGTGATAGAATGTGGTTTTCCTAAAACCTCCTAGTTCAGGGGACTACAAAGCTGTTCAAAAATACCTTTTTGAAAGAAAAAATATCATCCCAGCTTTTATGGAGAGGTAGAACAGGTTTGAAAACAAGGCCCCTCCCACACTCCTGTTTTTCCCCCAGCTTCTAGAAAATTAAACTGATGTGCCTAACATACAAGAAAAACAAATCCTCATGATTTTTAAGCCAGTTACGTGGTTTCTGAGCACTCAGGAGGGGAAAGATCATACTGTATTTTGTTCCCATTAAATCAAGCCACTTATTTTTTTGCCTCTGTGCTCACATCCAGCCTTTGGGTCAGGACCTCCAAAAGGCTGTGCGCTTGTCATTTTTGGTTATTTGAACAACTAGTTTGAAATAGAAAAAAAACCACAGGAAAAATAACTAAGAGAAATAAGTTATGGCAAGCAACTTCCAGATTCCCCTGTGCCATCCCTTTAACAAGCCCTGGCTGCTGTGCCCATCACCCAGAGAGCCCCAGTGCAGAAGCCATGCTTTATTTGTAATCCCAAGGGATAGATGCATCAAAAAATCTGTTTATGAGAGAAGAAGTCAAACTCTACTGACACAGGGCACTGCTTGAGCATCAGTTTTGTACCAGACCAGCCAACCTCTCAGCAACAGTGCTCAACATCTGTGGGAGAGGCTCTGTGAATGGCAAATTTTGAAGGAAGAAGGGCAGAAGAAGAGGCTTTGGACACTTGGAAAACGCAGACCTTTCATCTGGGAAAGGGGGAAAGGGCTATGGTAAGACACGGTGCCTGCTTAGGCAAATAAATCATTAACTTCCCTACTAACCTCTGTCCATGACTCAAAGGAGCCGGAACTGATCATCAAGAGGCCAGGCAAGGCCAGGCCAGGCAGCCTGCCCATGGCACAGCTCAGGCCCACAGCCAGACAGTCGGCACCCACAGGAACTCAGGGAGACCTCAGGAAATTTTAAACAGTGAGGATGGATTTAGGATCCACCCCCTGGGTCAGGCCAGGGAAAACAAAGGTGGGAGGTTGGCAGGAGCATCCCCAACCACTGGAGCCTACTGAGCACAACAACCTCCTTGTGCTAAGCAGGATACAACATAAACACAGACAGACAAATGTCAAGGGCTCAAGGTTTCTGTGTAACCTGAAATTCATCCACTGATGGCCTCCATTCACACCAGGAGAGAGATTGCCCACACTCATTTATCCACAATGCAACACTGAAGCAGCAAAACAAAGAGGTTAGTAGTAAGTAAATAGTGCTTTTCTGAATGTTATTTACACCAGACACCATGGATCTGTGCATCTTCCCCTTGCAATGGATATTTATATCCTGAAGCATGTGGGTTTGACTAAGATTTCAATCCCAGCACCAGCTGAGCACACCAATCAGAAAAAATAGCACTGGAGATGCAGACTAATGAAACCAAAGGATTAAGGATAAAGGAATAAACTCAGGCTTGATCTGCTCATTCAGCCATGGGTACCACAAGCCCCATCACCAGCTGGACATTACTGCCAGCACTGCCCACAGTGCAGCACTGGCATTACAAAACAAACCCTCAGCACCCCAATTTCTCACTCACTTGGGAACTTCTGGGTTCAGTGACAACTGGGCAAGGAAGACATGGTTTTGGAAACTGCTGTCTCATGAAGGCAGCTGAAAGCAATCTGGGGCAGGCGGATTTCCTGTGGCAGCCCTGGCCAGCCTTTCCTCATTTTCCTTCTCTCTGCTGAAGAAGTGGAGCTGAAACGCAACCACGAGATACAGCTGATGATCCATCAGAAAGCCAAAATGGGCAGTGAGGAGTCATTTCCTGAAAGAGATCTAAAGCTGCATTTCTTAAAATAAAGTCGATTTTTTTCCAAGTAAGCTCAGCACTCCACAAATCTCTTGACTTCTACTTACATTAGCTCCTCAGCCAAGCCTGCCACATGTGGCCTTTTGGATGGAGACATAGAGCTGGGAATTGGAGCTTTTAGATCCCACTGCCAACTCTGTTACCAATGCTTTTAGATCCCACTGCCAACTCTGTTACCAATGCAGGGAGAGCTGTGGGGCAAGGGCTACAGCCAGATCCTCCCAGAGTTTGACCCTGAGTGGGGGCATTTGGGATGGGTGTGCCGGTTTCCTTTGAGCCATGGGCCCAAATACCATCCCACCACACTGGGCACACGCTCATCCTTGGCTTTGCCATCCCTTAAGTACCTGACATGGAAAGAACTGCAGGAACTGATACGAATTCATATTATTCCTTAAGTCAGATTAGAAGGTGGTGTGTGTGTGTGTGTGTGTGTGTGTGAATCCTCTGGGGTTTTTGCTCCTACTGTGTTTCCCTCCAAATCTCTAACCCAAAAAGGGCCGCTGTCCTTGGCCATGGATTTCCATCTCTTCACATGCAGGTGTTTATTGGGTCTCCATGGGACACACCAATATCTCTCTCCAGCCCCTAACAGATGAGACTTGCTCACAGATGAAACCCCCCTGAATGCAGATCTCTCAATTTTTTTCCTTTCTCCCCAAAAAGCCTGACAAATAAAACTGCTTGACAAAAAAATCATTTTCCACTTGGCTCTCCCAACCCTGCCCAGATACCACCAAGAGCCAGAACCAGGAGCTTTTCCCCCACTTACACACTTCTTGGCCCATCTCTTCCCAGACCTGCTTATACAGCTATGCACTCACCCTTCAGCTTTAGTCACTGTGAAGGCTCTGGAAGATTTGGAAACTCAAGGGGACACATGGCAGCCATGCAGCTGCTGAAAAGGCAGAGAAAGGACTTGAAAAAAGCTATAGTGCCACAATCCTTCCACCAACACATGGTGCCTCCAGGAAGGACAATCTTCATCCTCCCGCTCAGATGCCTGAGCAGACTCCTACCAGCTCCTACCACACAAAAAAAACCCTCCAGATGTGTTCTTAAAATAAAACTTGGCTCCAAAAACAAAGCTGCATGATCCCAAATCTCTAAATTCCAGGACCAAATTCTGGGGTTCAAGTTTCCTTTCAAAGGAAAACCAAGTTAATTCCCATCCTGCTGAAGCCCAAGTGGGGTGGTCAATGTCCTTTCAGCTGGACCTTGTTGAGAGGAGTGGGCTCTGGATCAGAGAGAGATTCTTCCTCTAAAAGATGCTGTGGGAGCCTTGGCCCAGTTTTGTGTTTGGACACAAACACATAATCTGGTGCAAGATCACCAACACTCCGTGGTTTTGGAACAGATTTCTCTCTTTCCAAAGTACCTGGAAAAAGTCAGAATATCACTCAAAATAAGACCAAAAAAAAAGAGAGAGAGAAAGAAGGAATGAACCCACAGGCTGCACTGCACTTCCCTTTCAGGTTAATTATTTAAATTCAACTTCTTAAACCAATTCGAGCAAAATTCACAGGTTGTCAGTGCATGTCAACAAGAAATGCAGAGACACAGAATTTCACTCACCTGCTGGTCTGAGACTTTCATCTGCCTTAAAACCCTAAATACAATATTCATTTCCAAAAGTCCACTCCTGTTAATTACTCTCACCAGACAGAACAAATTCAAGCACCAAACTCAGTGAGATGCTGGCCAGCAGAGCATTTAAAATGAGTTTGTGCTAAGACCATCTAAGCTTTATTTTCTGAGTTCATCTTGGTGGGGTTTTTTTGGAGTTTTTACGGTGCTCTTGGCCATGGGAGGGAGCAGCTGAAGCAGGACAGGGGGGTTTGGGCATGTGCATGAATCTCCAGATGACACCTCTGGCTGCAAGCCACACACTGTGCCACTTTAAGAGCAGAGCCCCAAGGACGGAGCTCTGGCTCCCATAAAGATGTCAAAGACATCACTTCTGTATTCTTTAATTCTGCCCGGGCATTTAATGCCTCATTAGCATGCATTAACACTTGCAAAAGGTCTGCTCGGGGACAAGGAGAAACTGCAGTGAAAAGAGGCTGGAACAGCAGCGCTCTGTGTGGGTTGGTCCTCAAGGAGCTGCTGCCAGATCTGGAGAGAAGTGCAAGGCTTGGACAGCAATGAGAGCCTGGGCAGGGAGAAAGGAGGGGTGAAAGAGGGCAGCTTTGCCTTTTCGTGCCAGGAATAGAGGCTTTGGTGAAGCAGTTCTCAATTCACTGGGGAGAGAATGTCCAGCTCACTTGCTGTTTCAGTGAAAAGCCAACACAAACCCTCGGTGTGAGCAAGGTGGGGCGGGCAGGGTATGCCTGCTGCCAGGAACACCAAGGAACATGAGGAATAAACAGCACTGAGCACAAACACACATGGAAGCGTCATTTGTGTTCCTGTGAGAAATCCATGCAAAGATCATAAAATATCTCCAGTTGGAAGGGACCCACAAGGACCATGGAGTCCAACTCCACAATAATTACTCCAGTAATATTTAACAGGCAGCAATGTAATGCTAATGGCTGGTGGTGCAATACCAAATGCTGCATTTAATTATTTTGAAAAAAATGCAGAGGAGCATATACATGGAGCACAGTGCATTCTAGCTAAGAACCACCAACCTGCACTGACCCACAGCCACCTCTGACCTGAAACACAGCATGGGGGTCGTTAGCAGTGCAATTAGAGGGGTGACCAGGCATTTTTACATTGCAGCTACAAGCACTGGCCATGCTTTCACAGGTCACAGCCAGCAGACAAGGGTCACCCCATGCTGTTTGTCCCAGCCCAGAGGCCATCTGAACTCTGGGATCTCCAGCCTATTGAACAGGCGTGGAGAAGGATGGGGAGGCACACGCTCTTGGAAGACAGCGGCACATGACTCAGTATGAAACTGAAAAGAGAAGAGAAACCACGTTAAAGGGGAAAAAATATATATTCAGAGAGGAAGAAGAAGAGAGTGACTGGGGAAGGATGAAAATGATGCCCTGGGAGGATGTGGTTTCAGGAGCCTGTCAAGGACTGGAGATGTGAGCAAACACGTGCACTGAGTCAGCCCCATGCTCCTCCAAGAGACCACTGAGGATCTGTGTGCCAGACGTCGTGAAGATGAAATCTGGAAAGCAAACACCTCCCACCTGGCTCTCAGCCCATCTGTGCATTGGGCCTATGAGCCACAGCTCCTGGAGATGAGCACGCCCAGAACACCAGGGGACACCCTGCTGAATTTGGTCAGCAGCTGATGCTCAGGAACTCTGTGCTTGCAAGGAAAGGTCAAACACTACTATAGAGGAATGCTACTGCCAGACAGCCACTCACACAACTCAAAGGTAGAATCTCTCTCCACCCTTTCAAATTATCTGGGAGTTCAGGGCTGGGTGTGTGTCCCTGCTTCCCATCACAGAAGGTGCCGCCCAGGCGCAGGGTCTGATGCAAGCACAGGGCACTGCAGGCTGCCCGCAGTGGGTAAGAGCGTCCGTACACATCCCTGTGGTTTCCCCTCCTCTTCACACTGTGTAAAGAGCAAAGACTTTCTCAATGACACTCCACACTAAAGGCTGAGAGGTTTCAAGTGTTGCTCTCAGAGCTCACTGCCCTCTGGCAAAGCATAGCCAGATCCAAGGCACTGCAGGACGCAGCCCGGGATGACCCCAGGGCTCATAACCAGCTCTCGTCAACAGAACAAGGCCTAAAAGCCAACATCCCACATATGTCAGCAGCAGCAGGCACCTCCACAGTTCCTTCCTCACCTGTGGAAACGTTTTCTAAATCACTGCTTGAGCAATCACATTCTGCTGCTCCAAAATGTTGCCACAGCATGGCAGCCCCACGCTCTGCAGGAGGGCAAGCAGGAATGCAGGAATGCCAACTGCTCAGCAGCTGGCAACAGAAAAGACCTGGTTTATAGAAACACATATTAAAAAAAAGAAGGCATTTTTCCTGATTTGGGACTTAGGACTTGGATGTCATGCAGCCAAATGACATTGGACACAGAGCCAAGCAGCATCTGCAGGGAGCTTGTAAGCAAGGCAAGAGCAGCATCAGTCCAAGTGGGATGAACATGGATTCAATTGACTGCTCTTCCAGTTAATCTCCACTACAAGCCCCAGCCCTGCCCATTCCAGCTGACCTGGACCTTAAGTTTTTTTAAGGCTGACCCACTGGAAGGCAGTAAAGTGAGCTGACCTAAACCTTCCATTTCTTTACTCTAATCCATGTGATGAGAGTAAGTAGAACATGCCTAGCTTTGCAGCTTAAACCTAGAAAAGAAAGAGAACAGTAGAGGTGCCCCATTTGGTTTGTTTCTTATTATTTGTTTGCAGTCCACTCTTATTGGAGCCAAACTGTTTCACAGGTGGAGGGGGGATGTATGCTGGAGGGGGGATGCCCAGCCAGAAGTGATGGCAGGCACAGGTGTTCTGGTGTCAGTTCCCCACTGCTATGGGACACAGCAAGTCAGAGGTTTATTTCTGCTTCTTATTCAGGGGGGTTATTTTGTTTTATCCATTTATTCTCTGGCACACAGACATCTCACGACAGGACCTTTGGCTGAGCAGCTCCTGCAGGTGATAAAAGCAAATGCCAAATGGGAATGCAGAAATGGAGAAAGGCTTTTAGGGAGCTCTAGGATGAACATGCAGTCTGACTCAGTATTGACCACACTGTAACAGAGAGATGCCCCCACAGTGCCATCTTCTTGTTGTTTGTTCTGGCCATAAGGTCCCCTGGGCTGAGCAGTGGCTCTGTAGGCAAGAGAATTCGAGGTGCCTGAAACCAAGTTTATAGGCTGGTAAGGAGAGCTGGGCACCCTCTGCCCACACAGTGTGACAACATATGCATTATTCTGTGTTTTCTAGCTCAGACTCAGCTCGTTTTTAGCTCCCTGTCCCCTACCCTGCTCTTTGGTGGGAAAAGGGACACTCACAGTCCTACCATACCCTAATGGTGTAGGGGTTTGTCTCAGAGGACTTTACTTGGTTCTACTCACCCCAAACCCTGACAGCACCCACAGCCACTGACCACTGAGCCCCCAGCCTGCTGCTGATGACTGGGACTATTTACAAAGCAACTGGTACCATGAGTTTGCAGCACAGTGACCTGAGCTGACACTGCATCCTCTGTCACCAAAATAAGCCTCAAATATGCTGGTAGATGTGTGCTCCCCATCCTCCTCCCACATGGGAAGCAAAGGGATTGACCTGTGGGCCAGCTGCCCTAGGGACAGAGCTGCTTCTCCCTGCAGCTGCCTGGCTCACAGCTGCACTAGCACTTAGCAACAGCCAAAGGATTATTTTTAACTTCCATATTTATATGGTCCTTTTGTCTCTTCCCTTCAGGTCCTCTTTTACTAGGCAGCACTCAGAAAAGCCTAAAGATAACAAGACTTGATGTGACTTAAAAGGAAACATTGCAGATGTGGTTTAGGCTCTGTTCCCTCTCCTCTTTCTGCCACAGGCCACCCTTTCCCTTCTGGGAGGGGTACATTTGTTTAATGCCACCCCACCCACAGCACAGCCACAGACAGTGGGCACAAAAGAAGCTCTCCTTCCTCCCCAAACCACACTCAACCATCACCTGCACCTCAGAGGTTAATAAATCAAATACTACCCACTTCTTTCTTAACAGCAGCTTCTGGTAAAAGTTTACACATTAGGAGTGAATATAATTAAGACCAAGAAAAAATGCTGGTGTGTGTCTGCAAGATGCGGATCTCTTTATTCTCATATCTTACCTTTCAGATGCACACCAGCATCCTCCATCCAGAAGGCAGTTATAATTACCATCCAGGACAGTAGTTAATATTCACCACTGGGCAGGTGAATAATAACTACAAAAGCACATGTGGAAGAAAGTCTGTTTCCACAGGATGTGTCCATGGGCACAGTGATTTTTACAGTAAGAGACCCCTTGTGAAACCCCAGGGTGGAGATACCAGGGGCCATCAAATCCAATTGCTAATCTCAAAGCATGAGGCTCTAGAGCAGGACCAGAAACCAGGGCACTGGCACTGAGCCATCATCCCACCAGATCTCCTCAAACACAGCTCTGTTAAATGTGTTATAGACAGGGAACACCAAAACCAAATTGCAATAGGACAAGAGAGATTTCTAACTTGAGGCTGTATTAAAACAGAAAAAAAAAAAAAAAAGCCTGATCTCCCTGGGCCTTAGTACAGACTAAAATCTCCCTGAACTTCCCCATTTACTAAAACCAAGAGAGGAAGCCTTCAGAAGTAAATACTGAGGACTCGTATGAACTCAGCAGTTTTTTAAGTGGATTCTGCGGGGCAGCTGGAGTCGCATGGCACATCAGCTTGGCCATTCTCTGCAACATAGACCCTGGATTTTCAATGAGCTGTCTCTTCCCACATCCCATCTCAGAAATGATTCTGGCACTTGCATATACTTGCAGATTTGACACCCCATGCTTTATTGCTGACCTGAGCTCTTTGTGCCACTGGAAGCCCTGTGCCAGCACGGGAAGCCAGACCAGCCCCTGTGCTCTGAGGCATCAAAAGGTCTGGAGCACTGAGCCAGCCATGATCTTCAGTCACCTTAACCACTTCAGATGTTCACAGCTGCTTACAAGCTAGAGAGATGCGGAAGAGCCTCATTTCCAGATGCAAAAGTGTTTATAAAACTGATTATTGTCTAATTCTAAAAATAACAAAGAAGAGAACCACAAAAGAACTGATCCCACAGACCTGCACCAGTATCAGAAGCTGCTGTGTTGCTCAGGCAGTATGGATTTTTGGGATGAGATCTTTTATGTTTTAGGGGGAGGAATGGCTGCAGCATGATGAGTGCTCTTCTGTAATTAGTGACATGCCTGTGCACAACCAGAGTCCTGGGCTGCAGAGCCCACAAATGACACCCACACAGGGAGCTGGGGAACAGTGACGGGTAAGGGGAAATTTCTTCAGAGACCCATATGATGCCATATTACTCTGTGTCCCTGCATCAAAAAAAAAAAAAAAAAAGGTCTGGAGCACTGAAGCTAATGAAGCTTGGCCTCCAAAGAGCCAGTCTCTCTTCATTAGAGGCAAATGTGTGATGCCCTTACTGGGGCCTCTCCTCCCTCCTGCCACCTAGTTTTATGGGACCTTCAGGAATGCAATTAGGGCAGAGATGTTTCCTCCTTTGTCAAACTGCCTGGCAGGCAGCCAAGGAGTTCAAAAGCCTGTGGGTTGTGCAGCCAGCTGCCCCTTCCCCAGCCCAGCTGCAGGCAGGAGGGCTTTCAGCTCCGCTCCCACAGCCACCCGCATTTCAGAGTAGAGAGGCCAGAGTGATGTGCCAAAGGTCTCAAAGCAAGCAGGCAACCTCTCCATCCAAAGAAAAACTGTGAGTAAAGCATTTGAGGGTTTGGGAAGCAACAGCCTGCTTTGTCAGAGCATGGTGCTGGGGATAATCCAGTTGCATTTCTTTTGGAAAAACAGAACACTTGTGAAAGCCATCCCCTACAGCCCTTCCAGATGCTGGACTAGTAGTTTGCAACAGCCACTCTGGAGCTGTTAACCGGACTCAGAGAGCAGCAGACAAATGCCACTTATTAGTGACTAAGTGGCATTGACCAGGACTTGGATGCCACTTGAATCATAATCTAGTCCACATTATAAATTATTTATTTTCTCACCTGCCTCACAGATGCAGGAGGCACGTTAAACCTCCAACTAACAGCAATCAAATTCTTGCTTCTTCTTTAGATTGTCTCCCACCCAAAATCTGCTTCTCCCCTTCATGGGGTGGGGGGTGCTGCAAAAGGACAGGAGCCTTAGGCAGCACTGTCTCCAAGCATCTCTCCTCTCAAATGCTGACAAAATGAGGTGCCAATATTTATAAATGGACCCAGGAATGAAACTGGGTTTTCCTGGCCAGAGGACCAAATACCAAGAGACAAGAAGCAAATTCATTTCAGAGTACCTCAACCCCACTGCAGCTTTTGCCAGGAATACAGGATGCCTGAGCATAACATGCTGCCCATCCCGGTGCCACAGCAGTGACTCGATGGGGACAGCTTTGCTATGGATCATAGAAGGAAGAAATGCCCAGGCTGGTTGGCAATAGGCTCAGGGGGCCTCTGAGCTGAGGCATGCCAAAAACCACAACCACATAGGTGCAAAGCAGTTTGCATGAGCGGATTTTCAGTTCCCAGCTCAGAAAACTGTGCTTTCCTCCTGATACTCCCCGAGACCTCAGCTCGGGTTGGAATGCCTGCTTTCCCACTAGCTCTGTCTGGGAGTGCACTCAGAGGTTCATGATACCATCCTGTTCAATGGCTTGGGCAGGTGTAGATTCATTTCATGGGGGACACTGCTGCTTGTGTGCTACAACTGAGATTGGGTTCCACTGGGGTTCAAAATACAGTCATCAGACCTGCACTGAGAGGCATTAACTGCCTTCTATGCAACCAGAGGATTCAAAGAGTATTAATAAACCTCTTGACAGCAGTGATGAGTTCCCCTCATGGGTGCAAGCCAAGAAACTCCCAAGCAAGGACAGACACAATAATCTGTAGCAAAATGACAGCTCCCTACACGCTGCTTTTTTCATTTGTGCATCAGCTAAAACCTCTTGGTTTCCCCCTGCACTGGGATTCAGCCTGTGAGAGGGATGGGCACAGAGATGTCAGAGCCTTTCAGGGACAGACACTGTGCCTGTAAAAAGACAGAGTGAGGGAAGGATGTCATTTCACTCCCTAGGGGGAACAAAAATCAGCAACCTGACAACCACCCTGGGAGTCAACCTGCCCTGGGAGTCAACCTGCCCCCAAGGCATCACCCAAACTCTTCTGGCTGCCAGGTCTACATGTGCTGGTGGACAGATGTCCAGTGCTGAGCCAAACACCTGGTCTTTTTCAAGAAGGCCCCATCCATAGGGGAAAGAGGGCTCAGTGTGCTGGAAGCCCCCCGGGTGTTTGTGTAGCAGAGGGCTGTTTGTTAGGAGCAGCTTCAGGCACGGCCATACAAGCTCAGACACTTTTGGTGGGCTGCTGAAATCCCAAGCCCCAAGCCTGACAAAAATACCTGAAAATGTTGTGTCACTGGCACAGCGCTTGCTACAACTCAGATCTAGCATCATAAATGCTGGAATTTGAGAAAAAAAGAAAGAGCCAACAAACCATCAGCAATAGAAATACCAGGAAGCACAAGGAGAACCACCCCACACAGTAATGCCAGACTCCATCCCATCCCTTGGGCAAAGAGGCTGCTTGGCCTCAGCCTACCCTTTGTTTTCTTTCATAGCTATAAAAAGGACTTTTAAATGACTTTTAAAAACGTTGGCAAATCCCAAACTAGCTATGCTGCTCTTCCCAGGACCTCCACAGGGACAGAAGCAAGCAGGTGCAAAAGAAGATACACAATTTGCTTTCCTGTGGAGCAGCAGAGCTCTGACCCTCCTGCTGAAAAGGAAATTTGAGCAGAGGAGCGTTCTTCTCTTGCAGTAACTGCTCCACCAATAACTTCCAACCTCTCTCTATAGCATCGCTGCCCTGCTTGCTGTTAAATATACTCCTTTTGAGTGGGATGATGCTATCAAAACAATGTGGTCCTCTGGAAAACCCCTACGAAGTACTGGTCTTAATTACTTCACAGTGAGTTTAATTTTTCCCCCATCTACTTTCAAACACCTTTTTTCTGCTTGCTCACCCTTCTTTCCACTCCTGCATCACCAGGGAGAGCCCCAGACCTCCCAATCTGGGCAGTCACTGTCAGGGTGGTACTGGCCTTTCCCACTGCTCTGCAGCAGGGAGCTCCAGAGCAATTCCAAACCCAGAGTATCACCTGCCTCATCTTCAGCTGTGGCAAGACATCACTAGCCAGGCTACAGGAAAATTAACACAAACATCCTCTATCCGCCTAACAATACAATCGCCTCAAGCAGCCAGAAACTTGCAGCCAAAGAGTTGCACTTACTGCCCAGCTCCGAAACATGCAAGGCAAGACAAACAACCGTGGAAAAAAATACCACCTCCCCAGAGAAAACATAAAAAGTAACTATGTTTTCCAAGCTTACACTTGTTTGGAATTTTTGTCCAAGGTTTTCAGCTACGGAAATGTTTTACTTGCTTGGAAGCAGGCAAATTTTAAAGAATAACCCTTTGCCCTGATGCAACTGAGGGAATTATGTCTGAGGGCTAATCCAGGCAATTACATTCAAGGTAAATTATTTGACCTTGGACTGATGAGGTTTTAAAACCATTTTAGCAAACACAGCTAAATAACTCTTCTACCTTTGTTTAAGCAAACCTGATTGGCTACAGCTTTCCCAGTGAATGACTTGTTTTCCCAGTGGGAAGAAAAATCTGTACATAGAGTAGCTTTAGGAATCTTTAATACAGCCTTTCTCGATTAAGTAACAGTCTGAAACACAACCTTTCCTTTCACCTGTAAAGCAGCAGGGGATTACGCCAAATACTTCATCTTCAAAAAAAACACATTGTTTCTGCCTAGGCAGGGAAGGATGGCACACAAAGATAAAATCCAACCTACGAAAACACCAAAAAAACCTCAGAGGACTAAAGCCTGTGCTGGTTTACTCTTTCCTAAGGATACACACTGTGCAAGAGATATGTATAGTTACATCAAAATAACGCCACCAAAGCCAAGACTGCTCATCTCCGTGGGACCCATGCAGCAGACAAGCCTGCAGGGAGAGAGCCTCTCACTCCAGTGCTGGAAACCCAGTTCTGATGAGGATAGCGCCATTTCTGCTCTTTACCCTGGATGCCCTTAAGCCTCTCCCGCCATTTTCCCATAAGGAAAAGAAAGAGAGCATGGACTCCTCCAGAAACAGGGCAGATTAGGGCAGGTGGGACAGGCACAGCCCCTCACACCCCAGTCCAGCAGCTTCCCCATTTCAGGGCGGTTTCCCCTGTGCCACGGCAAGGAGGGCGCGAGTGTGGAGAGGCTCCTACCTGAGCAGAGGACTCCCTTGTACCTGGCGCAGGAGAAGTCGTCGCACTCGCAGAAGGGCCCGTAGATGTTGCCGAACTCGCTCTCGTAGCAGAGGCACTGGTTGCAGCTGCACTCCCCTCTGCCGCTGCACAGGGGCTTGCCCTCGGCCTCGCGGCACAGGGCGTGGTGCAGGTCCCCGCTGGCCCCCTCCTCGCACTCGCAGTGGGCACCCAGGTAGCCGGGGTGGCAGTCGCAGAGCCCGCAGGCGTAGGTGCCGTTGCCGCTGCATTTGCCGCTGGCTGGCGCGGCCTGGCCGGTGCAGCCGCACTGGCAGCTGTAGGTCACGGCCACCTCCAGCGTGTCCCGAAAGCCGGCGGGCTTGATGGTGAACGTGTGGGACGTGTCCTCGGCGGGGCAGCTCCGCGCCTCCACGGCCACCTCGAAGGACACCTGGAGGACAGGTGGAGCTGTGAGGTAACAGGCCCCAAAGCAGCCATCAAGGGTGTCCCAGGAGAGAAAGCAGGAGGGAAGAGCAAATGCCCCGGGGCAAAACCACAGAGCAATTCCATGTCAGCACATAGAGCTTCACTGCCAGGTATGCAAAAAGCTCCCAAAAAACTGCACATCCAGCAAGAGCACCTGCAGCTCAATGCACCAACATCTGCCAGTCCCATGGGGGGTTGGGCATCCGCAGCATTTTAAAACTCTCTATTGTCAGCCATTCTCAGCAATTTTCCTCATCAGGGACCATTGGTTTCTGCGAAGTGAGAAGGAACCTGCCTATTCCCATGAAATAAAGAGGGCAAAACTCTAGCAAATAACCCAGATTCCATGCTATTAAAAATAGAAAACTCTGTCAAAACAAGCACTATCAAAGATCTAACCAACACAGCATGAGGGCCTGAGTTGACTACAAGATCATTAATTCAGAAGGTTTTATGGGACTCCTGATTTGCACATGGAGATGTGTATCAGCCAAGCAGTTCCAAGCTTTTGGTATGCTGCTCACAGGCCATTTTTAATGGATGCTTCTATCAAGCCTGGCTTCAGAGGGTTATACATCATTATATGGTTATACATCACACCCCTACTCGTTTTATGTTGCTACAATCCAGTGTCAAGGATTTTCTCCTTGAGAAAAGCAAGACCATACTTTGGTTGCTTGCTTGGCCCCCGATTTAATCCTACTCTTTGTTAGGGCTGGCCAGCACTGCCCAGAGCTGCCAGTTAGCAAGGAGGATTAACCTTATTCCAAGGAAATGAGACCCTTTCCTAGGCCTCAGGAAGGAATGCTTTCTCTCTGGGGACATTTGGGGGTCACATCAAGCTCTCACTGCCTGTGCTGTCCCACATGTCAAGGGGTGATGTGCAGACATCACCACAGCAGCCATCCCCAGCAGGAGAGCTGCACCCCCAGGAACCTCCCTTGACCCCCTCCCATTCTCAAGGCCTGAAGCAATTAGGACAGGAGTTCAAATTACAGAGGAGAAAGAGATCAGAAAGCAAGCTAAGGGGATCAGGGTAATCCCGCTCCCTTTCACCCACTGACACCCACGGCCCCAGGACTAAACCCTGGCAGATTAGGGTCCAGTGGCAGCATTATCCTCTTTGGGGAAACTTTCTTAGCAGGAGTCAAATCTCAATCCACATGGCAGCTGTGGGGCAGAAAGGAGCTGAACAAGAGGGGACAGAGGGACATGACCCCCACAGTCTTGTGGCACATCTGCCTGTGCAGGCACCTCAACACTCAGGGTGCCCCTAAAACAAGAGCAGGGCCAGTGCCAGCTCCCTGCTGCACTCACTGCCAGACCCTCTATGGCACCAGCTGCAGCAGCTGGAACAACCCCCCCTATCCTGCCAAAGTCAGGAGACCAGGATCAACCACCAGATTTACTCTGATTCCTCAGGGGCTCAGGTTTTGCTGTGGGAACAAGAAGCTACAGGGATCACTTTTACCCACCCATGCAAGACCCAGTAAATTCAGTTTAAAAAGCAGGGCTACCTCCCTCTTTAACACCTCACACGATCCTTATTTGGCGGGGTAAAGCTCCAGCTACTGTTGACTCTTTCAAGCTATTTTTATATGCCACAGCACTGAAAGCTCTGGTATGTTTGCAGAGTCACTCTTCTCAAATAAGGCAATCAGGCTGCTAATGAACCCACACCCATGGCCTCAGACAGCAAAAGTCTGGAGAAAGGGAGGAGGTTCCCCACTGGTCTCTCAGCCCTCCTGCCCTAGCCCTGCAGACCAGTAACCCAGTTATCTGCATCAATACTCAATTTAAACAAGCAAAGCTTAACTTCGCTGCTTTTTAAAAAGCACAGGATGGATTATGCCATGTTAACATTAAGAGGCAAACTATAATTTCAGTCTGCACTGCCATCCAATAACCCCAGGAACTGAACACATGAGAGGAAGGTTGCTGCCCATGGAATTTCACAGGTGACAGTGTGATGTCAATATCTGTGGTGACAGGAAAAAAGCCCATTTTTGACTATTGCATCCTGCTGCCTGATCAGGACCTTTAGCTTGGTGCTGTAGCCAAGATGCCTGTATTCCCTCTTTCCTCACAGCTCACCTTGGACTGACCTACACCACCCAGAACTACTTCTAGCAGAGCCACTCTCTGTGGTTTTCTGTATCATAGTGGCACAGCATGAGGAGAGCAGAGGAAAATGAGCAAAATGTGTATTTTATTGCCCAAGGCCACTCATTAACCACGGGAAGTGGGTGAAACATCCTCTCCAGGAACGGATTGAATGACAGACTCACCGTATCTCCAATTTTGAGATCCCCACACTTCCTGAGCCCAGGATAGGACAACCCATCCTGGCAGGTGGCAGTGAAGGTCAAGCCAATGTCCTCAGGGCTGTCCCAGACTGTGAGCTCCACCTTGGACCGAATACTCTAGAAACACAATGGGAAAGCAAACCATCAAGCTCCCAAAAATGGATGGGTTTCTTCTGCTTTAGTCTCTTCTCCTGGTTTCCAGAGGGTGGATAGGACATCTCTGCACCTATATGAAAAACAATCACCCCTGCACACACATTGACATTTGAGTTTGACTTAACCAGCCCAGAAGAGTTCTGATGATCACAACTAGATTCACAGGGAGCTGCCTACAACCCCTGCAGGTGGCTCATGCCCTCTCAGATGGGTGTGATGACCACTGTAGCCAGTACTGAAAACATATGTATGCACAACAAAAAGAAGAAAACATTCTTGACCACAAACAGAATATCTCTGAGTTGAAGGTTGGAGCTTTGTTTGCACATCTGCACCCCCTCCTCCCCATAAACCAGTCCCTTAGTGAAGTGCAAAGCCTGATTCTCCACTGGCAGTTGTCCTACAGTGTCTGTTGTACAGCACAGAGGTGTAAAACTGCACTTGCTCTGTCCTGCTTTCTTCATTTCACCCAACTGGTCAGAAAGATGTATTCTTCCTCTCAGGAGAAAATGCCAAACAAAAAGCACCCTTTCATAAGCGTCAGCTGGAAACAGCACCATGGGAAAAAAATCATGAAAACTCTCTTTCTTTGCAAAACTTTTAAAAGTGAGGAGGGTTTGCCATCTGCAAAGTTTTGGTGTGCTCCTACCCCCTTTCTTCTGCTTCTCATCTCTCTGCCCTGCTGCACACACAGACTTTTTAAGTCACAACAAAATGAAATTTATAAGTATTAATTCCGAATGACATTGTTTTGTTTAATTCTTCCAATGGCTGGAACTGATTTTTATACAAGTGGTGTCCAAAAATGACAAAGTTTTTCAAAATGGAGCTTTTTGTACAAATATGCTTATTATCCAAAGCCAGCTTCCAGCTCCATCCCTCTTCCCCTTGTCCCCAACCCTCACCAATGAGGCCAGATTAAGGAAAAGTTCTAATTTAGACCTCTTGCCCACACATGTGATGACAAAACCAGGGTTCACATGCCAGCAAAGAGCCAACACTTTTGGAAATGGACAGGAAATAAATGAGTTTTGGCCCAGTGAATCTAAACAGTCCTTGAGGAAAGAAAGGAATAATTTCCCATCTCTCTGCTGTAATAGAGAAATTGTTCATGGGGAAGCAACTGGGACCATATGGAGCATCCATTGCCTGTGGACTTAACCCTGCATGTGCCAATAAATCTAAGAATACTTATCTATCTTACCTTGTCTATACTCTAAGGATACTGCTCTGCCCCAAATCACCTTGTAGAAATTAGTTGCCTCACTGACATGCTCTCCTGTCTTCTTTCCCAGAGCATCTCATCTGGGGCATGGCAGAAAACATGACACCGAGCCAGGCCTCAGTGTGACCTTGCATGGGCTCTTCCTATGTTCCTACACAAATGCCAAGTTCTCTTATTAGCCCTATATAGTCACGCTGTTACCCTAATTGCAATGCCATTATTGTCAGCCCTTGTGCACTGTTGCACAGCCATATTTCTGACACCACCACAGCCACCACAGAGGGTAACTGGCGGCTGCAACAAGAAACACACCCAAGACCTGCCTGGATTTGTTTTAGGAAACTGCTTAGGAAACAGCTTCCCATTTGTTCTCTTCTGTCCAAACCCAACCCTGTGTCTGGGTACAGCTTTCCATGAACCTTTCCACCTCCCAGGTATGCTGTGTTTTGGGAGAAGGGCAGGAAAAAAGCAGTCCCTGTTCTCTTTAGCTTCACACCTTGTGCGTGAGGGACATAGGACAGCATGGTGGGCACATAAAAAGGCAGATGGAAGACAAAGAGATGGGGAAAAGGGATCTTGAGGGTAATGTAGCCCTTAGCAATTCTGATGTGTGCATTGGTGGAGAGAAACAGATGGGAGAGAACCAGAGATGAACAAAACACTGAGGAGGAGAGACTGAGCCCAGGCCCACAACATCAGCCACTGCCACCCCGCAGAAAACAGACCCCATTGCAGATTAAAGATTTCTCCAGGCTCAGAATTTCCTTTACATAAGGAATAAAAAAAGGTTCACTCCCACTTGGGAAACAGAATTTTAGCCTTCTCCCTCAGTGAGAATTTCCTCCGTCATTTCAGGAAAAACACAAAGCTACCAGGAGGAGACGGGCTGGGCGGGTGCCAGGTTTCCGGCAGCCCCAGGCTGCCCGTGGCACAGGCAGGAGCTGCCAGCTCCCAGCAGCATTCCTGGGGGTCCCAGCCCACACCCACCACCCAGCTGAACAGGCAAGAAACCAACCCCAGTCTTAGCAGTTAATCATCCCACAGAGCTCCTGCCATGGTCTAAGCTTCCTGGTAGTTTCCAGCCAGCTGCGCTGGAAAGCTCACAAGAAGGAGGGAGCAGTGGTGCAGACATCAGATTGCCAATGGTTTTTATCAGCTTATACCTATCTGCAAAGGTCTGAGAGGTGGTGAAATGGAGACATAGATGCATGTTACAGCTGTGAAACCAAGGCAAAGGGAGGTTTTTGTGTGATGGTGGTGAGACCACATGCAAAGTCAACGTGGAGTAAATATTCACTTCCTTCTCCCCAGCCCATGGGGGGAGCCACAGAACCTCCTTCCTCAAGGGGACAAAGTGGGACAACTGGGATTCTGTGTAGCAGTATCTCCAGGGTCTCAGCAGCATTAGCTGTTCATTGCCTTTCCTCAGAGGGTGAAGCTTTGGGAAGCATTCTTCCCAAGGGCATAACCAAATGCTGCTTTAACAGCAGGGGGCTGGTGGGGGGAAGGAAAGAACTTTACAGGTCATGCAAAGTACAGCACATACAAAACCAGCTTGCAGCCATTGAAAGCTGTGTCCATGGGTACCCTGCATGAACAACCCTGCCTGAGGACTGACCTGTTATGGGGTCAGATCTCCATGCCCAGCACCTAACAAGCAATACTCTTGTAGGGTTGTGAAGACTTGACCCATAAGAATTCAGGGAGAAGTCACTAGAAATGTTCACAGAAATGCTGACACTAACTACCCAAGAAACATGTAATATAGCTGCTTCTGATTGATCTGCTCCCCCAGTCGCCATGGAGATGGACAACAGCAGGTCAGCAGTACAACTCCAAGTCCCCTGTTATCTTCCATGGACTTCATTGTGGCAGGGCAGGCTGCACTGGCAATGCCACATGGGCAGGGCTCTTTTGGGAGCCAAGAGACCTGGTGATGCTCATAGGGTGCTAAAGACCAACTTGTGCTGCATGGAGAGCAACACAAAGATGCAACCTCATCTGGTCCTATCCCTGGGAGTCCCCTGATAACACAGAAATAATCTAGTTTAGCTACTGGTAGAGTGCTGTGCGAGAGAACTATTTTAGATGGGGGCTGTGTTTTGTGGGTAATTCTGCACACAACAGATGTGAGGCTCTCTTGGGTATCACCATGCTCCTCCTCCTCACACACCTTGTTTCCCTCCCAGGGTGGACATCCCAGCTCCAGCAGCTTGTGGAGGACTGGGGAGGGCAGCGGCCAAGCCGGGTGGAGCTCACCTCTTGGCACTTCTCACTTCAGCAGCTGTGGTATTAAAATGAACTTACATTGTAGGCTTTGACGATCAGCTCAATGATGTTCTTGGAATCTTTGTGCAAAATCTCCACTGTTGTTCCAGGAATTAAGGCAGTAAAATTCTTAAAAAAAAAAAAAAGAAGAAAACAAATGTAAATGCTGAGATGCAGAGAGGAAAGCAGGGTGAGGAGGGACCGACCCCATGTCAGGGACACCGGCCACACACATTGCCCCATCACCCAGTGGTGTGCCTGGTATGTTAGCTCCATTAACATGGAGCTTTCAAAAGTGAAGCATTGCTAAAGAAGCATGTCAAATATTAAACAAAGCTCATGGCCACAGGGCAGGGACAAACAGACCTGGGGCTGCTGCAGGAGGGGGCAAGATCCAGCTGTCCAGCTGCTGTGCACTCAGGAAAGCTGGCACTGTGGGGAGGGAGGTGTGGCTGTCCCGACTTCCCTCCCAGCCCTGAGCATCCCCGAGAGAGGGGGTGGAGAACGAGCTCAGCCCTCTGCTCCCCATGGGCATACAGCAGCATCCCAACCGTAGCAACACAGCTGCTTGTTGTTCCTGCTTGAGCCTCCAGGGCCTCGGCAGAGGTTTCCAAGAGCAAACCCGCCCGAAGCACCACCCCTGCATCCGCAGAGGAGCGAAACCCCACGGGGCAGCTCTAGGCACAGGCTGGTCCTTGTGCCTTGGGTCAACTTTCCTTCCGGAGGGGAGAGCGGGAATGGCAGGAGAGTTCCAATTCTGCGTGGCACGTCAGGGCCCTGGACTCCGTGATGGAAAAACACAGCTGGGCAGAAACACTGTGCATGATTAGGTAATGGGATTAAGTCACTGCAGAATGGGCTGAGCAGGTCTCTGCTCTCTGGCATGCTGCACACTGGCAGCCATCCGAACATCCAGATTAACATGGAGTCTATTTTAGGTCTTCACATGCTCACTAACACATATATATCTGTTTGCTCTAAGAAGCTTTAGAGCTTTTTGCTGAAAGGACTAGCAGGGCTGAGCCTTGCCTGCTTGCTCTGGGCAGCCTGTGGGCACGTGTGGGCACCTTTATCACTGCACACATGTTTACCACTGCACAGTGGGGGAAGTCTGGCTGCCTGCACTCCCAAAGGCCTCAAGAGGCATTTCAGTCTCCCTCAGCCCAAGCAGCTCGGCAGCACTTACCTTGTACAGGATGTAATGACTTTTAGTAACAGCAAAAATCAGGTGGATATTGTTTTCAGCAAGTTTCTCCCCAAGAAGTGCCAGGGAGGGATAATCCTAGGGGCAAAAAAAAGGGAATAAAGACTGGTGGGTAACATAGAAACAAAGACTAATTTCACAGCTCTTCTCCTCCCAACAGTAAAATTTGTTCCAGACACGACATGTTTTGTTGTGGGATGAAGTCCCTGATGTATCAGCACAATCCCAACTGCAATGGTAGAAATCTGTTAAATATTTAGGCTGCACCTTTCACTAGGATATGTGACTGACCATTAGCAACACCTGGAACACTGGGTGTATTTCTTCCCCGTTTCTACTTTGCCATCAGCAGATGCACATGTGCTACTGGCTGCTGCCTCCAGGGCTGCGAGACAGGGAGATGTAGAACTGCAGAAAGTGGAAAGATGTGATTTTTTTTCTTGCAAAGCAGAAACATTCATTGCCTGCTCTTTCTGCATACTGGGTCCATAAAGAGATTACAATAAGCTCTTTAATTCTGCAGATTTCTCAGACAGAGAGGATGGCAGGCAGACACTGCTCTAGATACCCACAAGCAACAAAATAATGAACCAGGGCTCAGTTTCGAGAGACCAGCTTGAGTTTAAAACCCCCACCTGCTTCTGAAGTTCTGTCCTTGGGAAAAAACACCTCATTTACTTGCAGACTGGAGGGCTGATTGAGAGCCTCTGAGACTCAAAACACAGGAACACCAAGGCTGCATCCCCAGCGTTAACTCCACATCAGTTTGAGGGCTGTGCTGCCCTATGTATTAATCCACTTGCTAGGATTGCATAGGTGGGTGGAAAGGGGGTTCCACTGCAGAGCCCAGCTTCTGGCCACAACACAGCCACCCAGATTTCCCTCCCCTTACAGGGTGACATCCATTCAGGAACAAAATTCATAATTAGTGTTTGTGATCTGCTGAATTAAGAGCCATTCCTGCACAAGGAGGTGATAATGGGATGGCAGGCAAGTGCTCATTCATCCCAGAAGTTTCCTTCACTGAGTTAAATTTTAAGGAACGGCTAGTTTGACTATTTATTACTAAGACCTATGTTAGTGTTGTGCTCAAAGGCTGTGAATAAGAGGAGCATTCTGTTGTACTTGCTAGTGTAGCCACATCAAGGCAGATACAGCCTCCTTAGGAAGAGGCTGACTGGACGCTGTGTCCACTGGACACTTTAGAAAAAGGATGCCATATTCTATGTTTCCTCTACACTGTGCTGGCAAAATCTAATGCTCTTCAGCACACCAAGTTACTTTTCTCTCCCTTGCAGTGAGCCCTGAAGGAATTCTCTGAGTCCCTAACTTGTTTTTGAACATCACAGAAGCACTGTGGGGGGACACCTAAAGGGAACAGCAAACTTCATTTGCAAATTGCAGGAGCTGGGTGAAACCAGGCACTGCATTTGCCAGAAGCTGCTGGAGTGGGGGTTGGCTGGGCTCCAGAGAGGTCCATCAACACCCCGAGGTCTCCAAGGGCTGGCCCCTGTCCCGCTCACCAGCTGGCCGGACGCACTGTACTCGTTGGCTTCATTCAGGTGGCACTGGCCATCGTGGGGCTGCACCAGCCCCCCCAGCTTCCCATCCAGGGCTATGTGGGGCACATCATCCGTCGTGAACACCAGCAGGTGAGACGCCTCCTTCCGCCAGCCGATCTTGTCCTGGGAGAAAGCAGACCCTGTGAGACGGCCGGCCTGCCCCTGCCAACCCACGCCTCACCCCTCATGCTGCACATGGTCCCAGCCACGTGCCTGCCCAGCAGCAGACCCATTAGCACTAATTAGGAGAGTACCATGCTCCTGTCCACCCATCCCTAGAAAAAAACCAAAATGTCAGGAGCCCATCCAGCATTTCCCAGCATCTCCTTCCAACACGCTTACTTTAAAAGGCATGAGGAGGTATGCGCACTGTTCACCAGACCTTCTCTACCCAGATCCAAGAGTAAGAATTTCAGCTGCTTTTACAGCCAAAGGAGACCTGCCAACTTCCTCCACACACATTTAATCCGACCTTGTTTCCTCAGCTCTGTGGAGCAGCCAAGGCGCAACAGCAAGAGCTGCAATATCCCTGCTCAGCATTTTCACTACTGCCCGCTCATAAAGGCTGCTTCTGAGCTGTGATGGACAAAGTGAGGTGCCTGCCCTGGGGGACTGCCTTTGGTGCACCCACATTCATGCACAGGCACTCTGCCCTGGTCCCCTTCTGCACAAATCTCCTGGAAGCCATGGTGCTTCCAAGCCTCTGCCATTTCACTGTACACCTCTACACGTGCCCCAAATAGCTCCTTTCCCCATGCACCCCAACCCAGAAGAGTAGGGATACACACAGCTGGAGCAGAGCCACACAGGGACCTCTGGCATTGGTGCTGGCACTAATCCACACACAACCACTCAGCACAGCTCTGCTCTAAGAAACTTCTGCCTATTTAAAAACATGATAATTCCAATCCATGCTGTAGTGGTTCCTATGAGGGCACTGAGGCATCAAGCACAGCACACGAAGTGTCCTCTGAATCCTCCTTGGTCCCTCTGTGCAAGGACCAGATATTATCAGCTTCTTTGCTTGGAGAGAGATGCAGGGACAGATTTTTTTCAAGTAAAGGGATAAGATTTAGATTAAAAACTTTTCCCTGCCATGGAGCTTCCCCACGTTTCCAACTTTTCATCAGCCCAAGAAGCAGATCTGTGCCTATAACAGCACACTGAAGCACTTTGTTGCAATGGAAGTGAAAGGAAACTGAAGTGCCCAAAGGAAATTTTTGCAAACCACAGCACTGCATCAAACCCCCCTCTGCTCAGTGGCTGCTCCTGCTGCCAGGCCATTGCCAAGCCGGGTGGGCTGGGGGTCCTGCTGCCAGCCATGGCAGGACTGGAGCCAGAAAGCCCCAGTGCCCAGAGCTTCCCCTTGGGCTGGCAACCCTGCCTGTCTGCTGGCAAACACAGCCCCACACCTTCCCTCCCCACACACTTCCAGCATCCCCCTCCCTCCAGACTCTGGCTCAGAGCAACACCACACAAATGCTTTGGGAAGGCACGAGGGAAAAGCTAGTAAAAGCTTACTAATGGGAACACTGTGCAGATGGAGTTACCCAACTCCTCCAGAGTTACTGCTCAGCTTATTTAGCAAAACCCAAGCTCTGCCCTGTTTACAGTAAAGTGCTGGCCCTTCCTGTGGAAAGCACTGGTGTGGGCAGGGCAGGAGGGCAGAGCAGGCAGAAGGGTGCAGAATCACGTCTGCCAGCACAATTTTCGCCTCCAAATGTGAGTCATAGCCCAAAGCCTGCTGATCTTTCCAACAAATATAACTCTTGCTTCAGGGACACTATTCCAGAGTAGATTCCTTTCTCCTCCCTATTTCAGAAGGTATTTTTTCTTTAATGATATTTTAAAGACCCACACGATGCATATAAGGCCACAGGAAGAAATCTTTGGCAATACACATTCTTTACCATGCACCAGCACATTACAGTCAAGCTCAGGAAGCAAAGAGGACTTTTTGCTTTGGGAAGCAGAAGTCATTCCACTGAAGTTACCCCACTGGACAAAAGGCTAAAACTTCATGCCAAAATGTAATTTCTTAAGAACTCAACCCAAAAGTGATTACAGCTCTAATAATTCAAGAGGCAGTTTTCAGTCTACTCAGCCACCAGACAGAAGCCCATCCAGTTCACTTTTCTTCGAGTATCCAAAGCTGATTTCTTTTTAAATGATTAAGGCCAAGAAACTCCCAAAGAGATTAGAAGGATTAATCTGAGTTTCATTTCCTTAGAAATGTGCTGCACTCAAAGAAAAGAAGCTGCATTCAAGCAGCAGTTACGAAGTCACTTCAGGGGTGCTGGTGCTGGTCACCTGCCTGCTAAGCCCACCTTTAAATAACAAGTTAAGCATTCCTTTGCAGACAAACACTCCATGCCTCCAACACAATTTCCCACATCAACAACACCAAAACTACTGTGGCTGCTCAGTTCAGGAACTCACTTCCAAAAAGCAATGAGCACCCACAGTTTCAGGCACTGAAAGCATTTGATGCCTCAGAGCACTGGACCAGGGTGTCTTGGATGGACTGGCTGACACCAAAAGAGCTGTAGAGCCATGAAAAAAGCCCCCCAAGGAGGCTGGCATGCCAAGGAGCATCTCACACTGCCTCTGCCAGCAGCTTCCAGGCGCTGGAAAATACAGCTCTCCAGCATGCTGTTTCCACTGAAAAGCCCAGAGCAGCACTCTGCTCTGCTTAAAGCAAATAACCAAGGAGACTTTCATTTATTTTTATTGGATGGGAATTGTTGAACAAAAAAATCTGCACTGATGCCTGCCCCCTCATCTGGTTTTTGATCCTTATGGGATATAAAGGATTTTGAAAGCAGGGGTGGGACTGGACCCAAAGCAGAGTAACATGTTTCCACAGGGCTGGGCATACTACGGCTCCTGCCCCTACTCCTACAACCAGCTGTAGTGGCCTCCTGTACCCCAAAAAACCACCTTCTCACTCCATACAGCCATCAGTGACTGGCAAAACTGCCACAGCTGCCTCAGCACAGGTCTCCAAATACTATTGAAAAGGCTGCAAAATCTGTATTTCCATGCCTGAATAAATATCTAAATTTATACTTTGGGCGCTGAATAAAATCCATTCAATTGCCAAGACTCAACTGCCAGGAGACCCCCCTGGATTCATCAATTTGTCTAAAACCTCACCAGTTTCTCAGGTGCAGACCTTTTTGGAAGCAAGAAATAGGCACAGGTGCAAGGCAAGTAGGCCTTAGGGATTAAAAGCCAAAACCTCCTTCATTTGGTGTTGATCTAAAAGGCACCTCGGTGTCTCCCAGACGTCTTGGCTATCTCCATGTACCAGTGTCTAGCAAGCACCAATCAAAACCATTTCAAAAGACACTTCATTTTCCAAATCCAGGATTATCTCCTCACTGCTTCTTAGCATATAAGATCTGAAACTTACACATACCACCAAGCCATATGAAACTTGCACTTAGACGATGGCAAAAAACCAAAATACTGCAAGTGGAAAATGTAATTATGGAAGGCTGATTAATATTCCTGGCTTACTATTTTAGCATCAGAATAAAGGCTTATTGTCTCTGGCTCTTTCATTGCCTCCAGAATAACATTTACCATATCTTCATCCTTCAGAAAGGAGCCAAACCCTGGGCCTGCTCCTTAGTGTGTATTAGCTGTACAAACTTTCCCCACTCCTTGGGTTGGAAACCAAGCCAAAAAATGACTCGAGTGCTACAGAGCTCTTAGGCAGCTCATGCAGAAGAAATGCTTGATATGCATTACAGTATAAAAACACCTGGTCAACAGAGTAGGGATTGTTTCTGACACCTCAGAAGGGTAGAAGACCATGCTCAGACACCATGGCTTGGAGACAGTGAGGCGCTGCTGTGCCATGACCAGCTCTCCCAGGGACAATCCCCTTGATGTTGAGCACAAAGGACTTCATGGTCAACAGGCTGCATTGCCCCAAGGCAGGGGACTTTCTGAGGTGGTAACTACCCTGGAGAAAGCTGGAGTATGCCAGTGGAGATGCCAGTGAGATGCTATGGGGTCCCACAGCGGTGATGAGGAAACCAATCCCAGAAGTCACCAAGTTACCTGTAAACTGCTCTCCTTGCATAGGGGAGGAAATGGTTCCTGAGTTAACAGAAACTACTGTGCAGGGTTTGCAGGGTTTCCTCCCCATGACAACCACTGCTGGATGCAAAACACCATGCCAAGAGCATCCTTACGAGGAAGCAGCACCCCTGATGTCTGCAACCCTCACCCACCTCAGTGGGGCTGAGTCTCACCACAACCCATGGCCACTNCTTTGCAGGGTTTTCTCCTCATAATAACCACTGCTGGATGCAAAACACCATGCCAAGAGCATCCTTACGAGGAAGCAGCACCCCTGATGTCTGCAACCCTCACCCACCTCAGTGGGGCTGAGCCTCACCACAACCCATGGCCATTGACCAGTCTGGGCCATCACGTAGCAACCGCAAGGGAAATCAAGCACTGAGTTCCCACTTTACCTATGGGGCCAAACATCCTACTGTCAATCAGCTGCCCTGAAATGCTGGCTTTTTTAATTCTGGACAGACAAAGTCTTTGCTGCTCATGGCTACAACCAGAGGCAGCTGCTCTGTCCACAGCAAGAGACTGCCAAGGCAGCACGAGTCATGGCACAGCCTGTTCTCCTGCCCTGTACACCAGTCCCATGGACTTTCTTTCCCACACCCAAGCTCCAGTAATTAATTAACTGCTGCAGCGGCAGAAATCCTCTGTCATGACCTGCCACATCATGCCAAGAGTCATGCATGTGCACATGCTCACCTTTGCTCACCCTTCCTAGAGGGTGCTCAGTCCTGAATTTAGAATGTGCCAGCATCTAAATACATCTTCAGAAGTCTGCGCACTCAAGAACAACAGTCAAAGATTTTGGCCTTTACCAACAGTCTGAGATGGGCACAGATGTGTAGGAAATATCATGCAGGTCTCCTGCCTTCCACCAACACCTCCAAAATGAGCCCTTGTGATACACACTGAAGTATTGCTGCACCATAGGGAAATGTTGTCTTGTTTTTGCAATAACATAGTGGAAAAGATTGTAAAAACCCACATGGTGAATGGCACAACTGAGTCACTATCCTGAGGCCTCCCTGCTCTAACTCACCTTTCCAAAACTGAGAAGCACTTTATACCCAGACAATTATTGGGAGCAGCACTGCAGTTGTGCCAACAATATCCATGGGAAGATGACTGTTGGATGGCATCAGATCCAACGGGGCAGGTTCAGTCCTGCCAAGACCACGAAGCACAGTGAAGCCAACCCAGGTGAGGAAAGATCTGGTTTCCCACATGCCTGCCTCCCATCACTCCCACAGACGATGCCTATCTCCCAGCTCCCATCATCCAGACCCACAAGAAAACATGCCCAATCAAAAAGACTATGCAAGGCTGAAGCAAACACAAAGCAAATTGCAGCAGGATGGGAAATAGCAAATAGAGCCATTCCTGGTGAGCAGGGAAGCTCAGGCATGTCAGAATGGAGCAGACACCTCCATTCATGACAGACAAAGGGATATGGAGCAACCCAACTACTTGTTCCAGAAAGATCTTCAAGCAAGCATCTCCAAAAGCCCCAAGGACATGGCTAACATGGCACCAAGCTGACGAACTCTGCTCCAGTTTTGCTGACAAAGAGGGAAGCAAGCTATCAACACCCAGAGGTGGGATCATGCAGCCCTACACACAAATGGGGAAAGTATGAGCAGCTGGAACCAGCTCCAGCCCTCAATATGGGTCACCTGCTGCAGGATGTGTTTGACACACCCTTGGGAAATGCATTGAGCTGACATGCAGTGCTGCTGCACACAAGTGTATGTGAATCTTAAAGGATTGTGTCCCAGGTGCTCAGGGTTCAGCACCAAAAATCCGTGTAATGAAATCTCAGCCCTAAATTTGCATTTGCAAAACCTCAATTTTTATTCCTTTAAACTAGAAAAAGCATTAACCTTTCTTACTTGCCCGTTCTTCTACAAAAGCACATAAAAACAAGAGCCTCTACTTTTCAAGGCATTTTTCACAATTTCTCCAATAAAAATGTAGTAGTTACTCCTGAGAAATGGCAAACTGAAGCTTCACCTTGGTCCAAAAACAGAGCAGAAGAAACCTCCTCCTCTTCTGCTCTGTTTTCAACCCCCCAGAAATCAGAGGAGCTCACCTTGCACACAGCAGCCTGCAAAATGGCATCGAAGCCGCCCTCTGGAGCGTCTCGGTTGCGGGAAACCTTCTGCTTCCGGACCTCCTCGTTGAAGCGGTCAACTTTATCCGTCAGGGACAGGAGGTGGCGGAAGCCAAAGGATGGGACACAGCTGGGGAACAGCTTGTAACTGCAGGAGGAACAGAGGAGTGGTCAGCTGGGAGGAAGCACACCAGCAGCCAAGAGCTGCAGAAGCTCCCAGCTCCACCAGCTTGGTCTCCAAAACTCTGTTCAGAGGGTTGAAATATTTTCACAATGCTTTGTATTTTGGACACTTCAAGTTGTGGCTGTTTATCTACAAAACCCTACAGTAGAGCCCATATTGTTTTGTTTCCTCTCCAGGGCTTTGAGAAGCTGAATTTTCCAGAGATCCTAACAGGCCCAAACATCTCTCTCCACATATGGTGTGAGAGGAGGCACAGAGCACCAGCCCACCCTGGGCCATGCAGATCTGCAGTTTCAGCACTCATAAAGTGGCTTTCACTGGCAATCTGCAGTCAAGGATGCGACCCAGTGATACAGAGGCTGCATTTTGGCAGAGCCACCCTCCCCAGCAGCCCAGGAAGGCCATGGGATGCCCCACACCTGCAGAACCAGTGGGCTGGTGCCAAAGGGCACCACGTAGGAGCATCACTGCCAAGAGCTACCTTTCCCCTACTCTGCAATATGGATTTTCACTGTCATCCAGTTTTCTTGCCAGTACGTGCCAGCCTACACCCACTGCACATCACCAGCCTGGCAGCTGCCCAGTATGAGATGCAGTAATAACCAACACCAGCTCATGCTTCCTCCCACTCTCCCTGCAAGCTGGTGAGCAAACACCATCTCTGCTTCCCAGGGCACCAACAGAGAAAAAAGGTAGGAGGGGCACCCTAAGGCAGAGAAACGCTTCAGCAGGCTACCAAAACCCCTTTTTTTCCCCATACAAACCCATGAGAAGGCAGTTTTGGTGCTCAGTGGGAGAGCTCTGCAGAGCAGCTCCTGTGGTGGGGGAAGTCAGTGTGTGCAGGGGAGAGGGATGGCAAGGGTTAAAAATAAATGTGTTTAAAAAAGGAGTTGGCCTGGTACTAACTCACTCTTATCTTCAAAGATATATCCCAGAGAACAATTAAAGCCTCTGCTGACACATGACCCACTATGGGTAAGTTGCAAGGGGCTTTTTACACAAAGGAGTATTTAAGATTTACCATCCCTGAGAACTCAAATCCCTCACAAGAGACCCCAGAGCAGGGATTTCCATCCACACAGCCACACACACACCTAACCACTGGGCAGGTCTCACTGCCCTGGGCCCAGCTGGCAGTTAGAGCCATCCCTTTTGATCCATGATCCATGTCCAGACTTGCATCCTGCTCTCACCCAGGGCAAGGCAAGGAGTTTGCAATGTCTGAAACCTCTGCACTGCAGGGTCTCAGCAAGCTGTCCTTAGCCCATAATGATGCCAGATCAGGAGCAGGGGTGATGGAGGAGGCACAAGGGATCCCAACCTGACTCTGCAGGAAAGCAGAGCTGCACCCCACCCAGATCTGCAAGTCAGTCATCACCACAAGGAAGAGGAGGAGAGAACCCGGACCCTGGACTGGGGGCAAAAAGCACCCACTGCAGCTCGTGTTTATTTGCAGCTTTCTTAGATGTTGAACAGTTTGTTTTGACACCAGAAATAGCTGCAAACAAAACTACCCCTGACAACCCACCTCACTGCATCAGTGCCACACATGGCAGCAGCCAGAGTTCCCTCACACAGTGGGCTGGGGAAGAAGATTCCTGCTAGAAAGCAGGGAGCCATCCTGGCTTGGATGAAGAGGAGACAACTGGAAAGGAGCACCTACCAGCTGATCTGCCTTGGGCAATCTTTCCTAAATGCTGTCCCAAGACCAGGCTGGCTTAAAGTAACCTACAGAAAGAAAAGCAACCACCTGGGTAAAGCCAAAAGAACATGCAGATGGCCTGATCACAGAGGGAAAAGCAGAGGTGACAGCTCTGGATGTCCTTGATGAAAGGTCATTGGAAGTTTCAGGTGTGCCTTGTTGCTGAGTTGTCCAGTTCCATCCTCTCCTCCTTTCCCACCCATCTCCTTCTGTGTATTTCAGTCTATTTCACTCAGCAAAAGCCACTCCAATTAAATCACACACCAGCCTAACAAAGTTCCCAAGATTTCGCCTGTCCCCAGCCTGAGGGCAATGTGAACGGGTGTCAGGGGCTGAGGATGACAGAGATGACTGAGAGGATCCCTCAGAGGCCATGCCAAATTTCTGGGAGAAGTACTATGAAGAGCGTGGTGTGCAATGCCATTGTGGCAGAGCCACTTCCTGGCTCAGTGTGATCACTTTTGCCCCATGGCTAAAGCAAGAGTTTTCAGCGTTAAAATCCTTTTGACTTTCCACTCTGGGCAGAACTGGTGGAAAGAGAATACAGATAATTTTTGTCTGGTGAACAGGCAGTGTGCAGTGAGATGCCAAATGCTTGGTCAGTGCCGAAAGCTGGTCTAGAAACTCAGAGCTGATGCAAACTCTCTTCATCTGCCTCTCATAGTTAAAGCATGCACAAAGCTTGGCATTCATGCATGAGGTGATCTTACAATGTAAGTATCCACAAATGGCTCAAAGAGAAGTGTTAACCTCACTGCCCTTACGTGCCTAGGAAGCAGCCACTGATGGATGAGGTGAAGATGGGGACTACAAAGGTGTCAGTGGTGACACTCTCCCAGGAGGGCACTTGCTGCTGTATCCATCCTCTGATTCCAACACCCAAACCCATCTGAGCCTGGACACCCTTCACTACACCTGACTGCACTCTAGCATAATCCTCAACTCAGTGGACTTGATGCTGACTCTGGTGGTTAAAAGGCAAACAAAAAGACTCTTGCAAAGACATTAACAAGCAACAATAAGAGGAAATAAAGGGACGAAGGCTCTGATATCACTGCAAAGCAAACCACATCATTTGTGTCTTTTGCAACTGCCAGTTTGCTTTCCTTCCACAGCAATAAAGATGAAAAAATCTGCCTGCCACCTTCAAAACTCTCTACAAGAACTCATTAATCAGCACTATAGGCCATCACAAATCTCATTTCCCCCAAACACTTTTGTTGAGAAGGATTTACATTGCCTTGGTCTCCTTATCTGTAAAATGCAGACAAAAAGCTTAATTGATTTACTCAAGGCCAAACTATGACTCAGAGCTAGGATCAGAAATCAAGAATTTCTGGCTCTGGCTCCTTTTGCTTAAAGCCTGTAAAAAGCCTGCTATGTCTGCATCCTCTTCAGGTACTTAAAAATAGCTTCAGGCTCCCTGATACAACAGTCTCCCATCTCTAGATGCATAGATATCCCAACAGCCACACCAAAATTAGAAGTTGTCCTAATTTGAATTGCTCAAGTATCTCAGTGACAGCCATGGCTAATCATCATTCCCAAAAGCTGGGGCTGAAGTGTGGCTCATTATTTAAAGCAAGAGTGGAAGAGAAGACTGCAGCCAGGCTCTGTGCAAACACAGAGCCTGTCCCTTCACCACTTACCCAATGCAGGGATTGTTTTGGTATCTTGGTGCTGTGTAGGAGAAGGGAGAAATGTTTTTGTCCACAAAGGAGCCAAAGCCCAGACGGAAATTGCTGGTGAGCTTCCGCATCTCTTCGGCCAGCTTGGTGCCCAGGTTGCGGATGTTATCCAGGTCGTCGTTCATGGACAGCGAGAGGTCCATCAGGTAGTAGAGGTCCACGGGATAGTCCTCCACTTGCCGGACCTGAACTCGGAACGAGGTCTGGTCACCTGCACACACACACAAGAGCTGAGTGCAATGGAAAGGAAACTCCCAGCACACAGAAAAATCCAGACAGCACGCTTTTTTTTCCCCCTGCAGAGCAGACAGATCACTTTTCAAAAGAAGAGGTGGAGGGGCATAAGGTTTTCCAAATCCATCCCTTAGGAGACTAACAGGAAAACAGCTGTTGACTTTGGGTGCTCATAAGCTATGTAGTATATTAGCTGGCAAGACATGGAGTGCATATCTCTATTTTAGCTCTTTGAACATATGGGAAAGGGTATTTCCATCTCATCTGAGAGGACATCTAAGGGAGGGACACATGTTGCCCTGGGCTGTGTGCAGTCCAGGAATGTTTTCCTAGAAAACAGGAAAGAAAAGCAAGCAGAGTCAACCTTAAATGGGTGTTTCCTGGACTACTGAGACAGGGATCCTACCCATGCTTATTTGGGTACATCCTCAAAGCAAATCAGGAACAGTCCAAGAAGTTCTGCACAAAAGAGAGAAAGAGGTGGAGCAGGAGAAGGAAGAGTGTCAGGAGAAAACAGCCAGCATGAGCTGAATGCAAGATGTTCTCTGAGCTGTGCAGGGAAGTCAAGATGAAGCAGACACAGAAGAAACACCTTTGAAAAGGACCTCCACCCAAAAAAGAGCTGGAGAAAGCAGGGCAAAAGGGAAGTGAACTGGAAAAAGAAGGTTGTTAGGGTCACCCAGGGAAGCACTGAGGCAGAGGTGAAGCTTCCTGAAGTGATGAACACAGGGAAAGGAGCTGACAAGGCTCTGCAAATGTGAAGAGAAGCAGAGGAAAGCCTATCCCTGATGTTTCCCTTTGCCAGATCCGTTTCAGTAGAGATGCCCTCCAGAAGGGATGCAAGGGAAGGCCACCACTGGCACCACCTACACCTCAAAAAAGCTGAAGTGGCTTCAGAGAGAACTCAACTTCACACCAGATGGACCTCGGTGGAGCCAAACAGGAGGTGGCAAAATTTTTTCTTTTGCTTTGCTGAGGAAAGGGTCTAAACAGGAACCCCAGACTCCAGCAACCTCACAACTCAGGCTGCTTAGGAGATCCCATGTTCTCAGCTGCCTGGCCTCTTCTCCAGCTCAGCAGGGCCTCAGACCCAGGGAACTGGATCCTTTCAAAACTGAGCTCCCATCCCTGTCCTCTCCCAGCCCTTCATGGCCAAGGCTGAATTTTGGTCAGTGGCAGGTTCTGCAAAACACTTGTAGCTTCCCCCCTTCTTCCCCAGAAAGGAAACTCACATTTTTTAGCATTATGAAAACATTTCCCTACCCGCTTTATTGTTCTCCTCCTTGTGCACAGCAGCACAGCTGCTCCCACTTACTTCCAGCCCAGCAGCAGCAACAGCATCCCAAAAGTGCCATGCTGGCAAAGCACAGCGTGAGGGGCTCTGCAGCCCGGCTGGCAGGAGCCCTGCCTGGCACCTGGGGTCAGGCTGCACAGAGCCAGAGCTCCTCAAACAACACCCTCCTTCTATTCAAGCATTTCCCTGCAGCCTGCTACAACCCCAGCAGGAAAGGGCAGGGCTGCAGGAGGCACCATGTGCAAACATGCACATGTAGATACTGCCCATCTGTAGAAAGCAGGAAGCTCAGGCCATAAAAACTCCTTCTTATTCCCCAGCTGTCTTGTCCAGCAGGAGCAGGACTTGCCCTGCATAGGGCTGAGATGTGGAGTGCAGCAGGTGCTCCAGGTGGGCCTCACGTTATACCTGGCATGCATCTTGTGGGGGAACAAAGAACATAATTCATGTAGTGCAAAATCAGTGCACTGATTGCAGGGTAAAAAACCATGATTGCAAGCTTAACTTTAATTTAGTGCTGCAAAAATGTGTTCACATCTGGGCAAATTCATTCCCATGCCCATGTTTTTCATTCCTACACATTTTTCCCACTGGAAAATGGTATGTCTCCTCTGTATTTTGCAACATTTTCATTTCCAAAACACTGTTCTTCCTGCCAGAAAGGGTATTTGGAATGCTGTGATCAAATCTGCTTCTCTTAATAGTTACAAATTTATTAGTCCCTAAGAAGCACCAAAACCAACAGGAACCTGTGGCTGGTTCTTCTTTCATTCCTAACTGCACAAACCAATTATGTCAGAGAAAATATCACTAATGTATGTAGATGTAAGTGCAAAAGAATTTATTATTCTCTGTGGACAGTATTACTCTCACACTTTGAGGGATAATCCAGCCCCCTCCTTCCTCATGTACCGTCATCACCATGTCTCCTTAGGGCTTTTACTGAAAAGCTTTAAACTCAAAGCTGAATTGAGAAAAGTTTCTTGGATACCATCACACAGAGGCAGTGCAGAAATTGGAAAAACTGATTTTGGCCAATTTAAGAACATACATTTGACAATCATGCTCATCCAGCTTATTCCTGCTTGGTGAGGCTTATGGCTTGATGGGCAACACAGCTTGCATCTATTCATTTTTTAATTCTTTTTACACTGTTTCTATTTTTCATTTAACTAGGACACACTGCTTTATAGCTGGGCTCAAGATTAAAAAGCAGTATTATAAAAACTAAACACTCAATCCAAAAGCTACCCTGTAAGGACATCAATTTAAGGCTTTTGGAGTTTAGCTGAGGACACAGATTTGGGGATGTGACTTCTGCCACAGGATGATGGGATCAAACTGCCTGGGTGGGAACAGCAAACAATTGACAATCCACTCCCTTCTGCTTCTGCTTAGCAGTCTAAGAATAAAAGATCACCATTGCCACAGACCGCCGCGTGAATTCATCTTTGAAATAGAACACCCTTCATGCCCAAAATTAAATCAACATTGCCTCCTTTTTGTCTTGGGTTCACAGGGTGAAACCCATTCTCTCAAGCACGAGGATTAATGGATAATTTAAACTGGGGCTGCTAATACAAGGGTTTAGGAAGACATCAGCCCAAAGGTGGAGTGCTGCCCAACATCAAAAAGAGAGTAAAAATGGGAGATACTATTACAAACATCTAGGTATGTCCCTCCTCCTGCAACAACTCTGGTGCTCTGCAAGAGGGGCACAGGGAGGGGAGTTCACTAGCTCAGCACAGAAATTGCTGTGGGGGTGATTCCTGCAACTCAGCCCAGACCTGGAGGGCTGAGTCAAGGAGAACTGAGCATGGCCATGAGTGTGGTCCCCTGCAAGGGTGGGCAGAAGCAGCACACCAGCCCTGTGCAGCCCAAGGTTTCCAAGAGCCCAGACCCCAGGCAGCCACAGGGAGATGGACCCCCATGCCCTGCTGCCCATCGGAGCTGTGGGCATCAGGCGGGCAAAACTTCCAGGGAATGGGAAAGGGGAATTTGCTGAGCACAGGCACTGCACATGGAGGTGGGTGTACAGGAGGTGAGATGTGGAAGCTGAGCCAGCCCTTTCTGTCAGGAATTGCCTCAAGAAACAGCAGTAATAACAACTCCCTTTTGCTCCCTTTTTTAACACAACATTCAGTGGCAGAAGCCATGCATCCAGAGTATACACAGTGCTGACTGCCTTCAGGTATTGGATTCTAAGACTTTGAAGCAAATTGGTTTAGATTTGAGGGTCTGACCGATGACAGCAGTCATACTGCTGAGGAAGTTAGTTGAGAAACATGACAACTTCCAACTTATACTGCTAAAACAAAAACTCCTGCAGCAACTGATAGGCTCTGGGAGAACATTGGTAGCACAAACACCAGCTCAAACCCCCGTATTTCTTGGGCAAAACATCATATTTCATTTTTCTGTGTGCTTGTGAGAGCTGTCACAAAACTGTAAGCCTTAGAAACCCACACCAATTGCTTATAATGAATCAAGCTTTTATATTTGCTTAACTTTGTAATAAAGAGCTTTCCCTCCCCCCTTCAAAAATATCAGCTGCCAAATTTTTGCAAGAATTCTAAACCCACATTAAAGCCTCCCCCCAGCGTGCAAAAACTTTTGATAACAAGCATGCTCGCATGGCTCAGACAAGCCATTCCCTTCTGATTTTTAATTAAAAGGAAGAGATTGAAGAAAAGTGATGGCTCAGGAGAATGAAAGAGGGACCTGGCTACAGTCCAAAGCCTGAGTCACAAGTTCAAATCTCCATCTTCTGCCTTGATCCCATGGCTCTTTTGCATACCAACAGAAAACAGATATGTGGGTTTGTTTTCAATTTATAGAAGGAGCTGTCTCAGTTTAGAGTCATGCACTGTCAGCTTAGTGGAGGAACCGAAGTTATTTTAACTCCTTCCAGCCAGTGAATCCATTTCTGAGCTGAGCAGGTTCTTTTTAAATGCATGCAAGTGTTCAGCCCAGTATTGGTAGAAGTTGTGGGTGGGCTTTGACTGACGTTGCCCAACAGCAGTGTCCTCTCACAGAGCACACGTGCCTCAGCTCCAAACCTGTTTGTGATGCAGCACTAAAGATATGGAAGGAGCCAGCAGCCACCTGCTTTAGTGGACTACAGGGCCACAAGCCACAACACACTCTTGGCATGACCCAGCCACCCCTTCTCCCTTCCCCACACCCCACAGAGCCTCTGGGGACTCACCAGGACGAAGATTCAAGGCGACCTTCTGAGGTGTGATCTGCGTGACGTCCAGCTGGCTCTGGCCGGAGCCCTTGCTGCTCAGAGGGACGTTCCTCAGCACGCTGATGCTGCTGCTGGGGCTCTCGATGGCCCCGGCACAGCCGTTCGCCACCAGGTTCTGCAGGAAGTCGCACCGGGACGTGATGGACTTCGTGCTGCCGAACTCCTGCGGGTGAAGAATGGACAGAAAGGAAGTGAATCCCACAGGAGGGCCTTTGTTTTGACATGCTGGTATCTAGCAACTAGGAGATGACAAGGAGATGCCTTTGTGGTAACTGTGCTTGGAAGGAGCCTGCACTGAGCCTTGAGCCTTTCAAAGGGATCTACCTAAAAGGAAATTCTACAAAGATTTGAACACTGAATTTGCTCACAGAGCAACAAAACAAAAAGCTAAGCCTGGGTTTTCGCCCCAGCCACAAGGGCTTGGGCCACAAGAGTGCAAGGCAAAGCATCAGTTTTGCTGCATGGACAGCCCATTGCCATCCCCATTCTTTTATACACATGCATTGCGTCAAAGGAGCTTTGCAAAAGACAGAAGAAAGGACAAGGAGGTGGCAGTGAGGGAAGCCAGACAAACCCATCAACCCAGAGAGAGCCAAGAAGTGAAGCTGGAGACAAGCCGGCTGGCTCCAGAGATCTGCACCCTCTTCCCTGGGCAAGACAGTGCACGTCCCCACACAAGCACTCCGTGGAAAATAAGGGAGGTGGGAAGAGACTCCATGGGAGCTGGTTAAAACGCAGTCTGTGCCCAGCACAGGCAGTGAGGCACAGGCAGCAAGGTGCAGGCAGCAGCTCACTCCCAAAGGATTGCCAGGAGTCCCCCAGCACCCGTCCCAGAGCTCCAGCCCTTGCTGCGAGCCCTGTGCACGGTGCACAAAGCAGCCTTGTGCAGGGCAGCACTCAGGAACAGCCAGGCACACAATGCAGCCTTTTGCAAAGAGCCTGTTTGTTAGAATGCCTTTTTTTTCTTCTCTCCGAAAGTGCCAAAGGGAACAAGTCACATGCCCAAAACTTATTGGATTTTCAACAGTCGATTCCTACTTATTTCTCCATTACAACAGTAGAGACAACCCTCTTCAGCTCCAGGGCTGAGGACTAAAATGACATAAAATAACGTAGAGAAGATGCTTACAGCCATGCCTGCCCCTCCTTCAGCCCCTCCTTCAGTGCAGCCAAAACCAGTGAGGCGTTGAATAAACCCCACTTGTTGCAGAAGCTCCAGCACGGCAGAGGACAGGGGAGACATCGAGGAGGGAGAGGCTCCTGACAGATCCCTGTGGGGTGATCTCTAGGGGTTCCTCAAGGACAGGCTTGGGTACAGGGCCCTGGGACACAGACAGAGGCTTCCAGCTGCATTTTTCTCACTACAAGGTCCCAATGCTATTTGAAGAATGCGAGATTTGCATTCCAGCATCCAGCAGCAGGGTCCGGCCAAGGAACCGACAACGGCACATCAGATGGATGCGAACACAAATTTCTTGGAACACGCTGTGTAAACAGATGAACTTCCAAAAAGGAGGACTGGGACTATTTAAGTCATCTCCAGCATGACAAAATAAAAATCAGAATCCTTCACAAAACTGAAAACAACGCCCAGCTTTTCAGAGCAGCACATTTCAGGCAGCCTTGGAGAAGAGTTTCTCTCGGATGTGGTTGTACCTGAAATCAGCAAAAAGCCAGCAGTGTCCAGCTGTTTTCCTGGGCCTATCCACCCAGCAGCAGGGCACCCATGGGGAGAAACTCTCCTGCTCTCCCAGTAGCCAGACCACAGCTCCAGGTGAACACCTCTGCCAGCTCATTTCTGCTGCCACCTGTTAGAAAGGACACTCCAACTGTGCAAAAAGCAACACAAATGGCCCTGGAGTGCAGCTGAAAACTGGAGTTACTCTCCAGGTGTTAACAGTGGAGAGAAGCATCCAGGTAGGACAATATTTAGGGCTGCTCATGTAACTGCAGCTTCTATCATGTGTTTCCAATCCTTCCCAGGGTCTGCTCCAAAGACTCCAAAGGAAGCCCAGGAGGTCGGGGAAAGCCCCTACACAACTCTTAGGTCAGTGGCACCTCTTTGCTTCTCCAGTCATCAGACCCTCCTTGCTTGACCCAGCTATTTTCTCTTAAAACTTTCTTCTAAAATGGGCCCAGAGGACTTGCCATAGGGCAGCAATTGCTAAGCTGCAGCTCCAATCAAATCCAGCTATTTTCTTGTTCACTGAAAAGCCAAAGTGGCAGAAAATGCCCACTCTCAGGCATGCCAGCGCCCAAGGGGAGGGGGGTGCAGCTCAACACCCAGGGGTGCAGGACTGACCCATATTTTTGCTTGACTTCTTACCCAGGCAGGGTAACACTGAGCAGGAGGGCGACAGTGGCCTTGGGGAAGTCCCAGCAATCACCACTGCACCTTGCAAACACCCTCACGTGCACCCATGGGTCAAAACCCCCCAAAGCCAAAACTGGGGTTACCAGGTGCCATCCAACTCAAGGGCAAGGTTTTCCATGAGAGAGAAAATCAAGGCTCATGGAGGTACAATTAAAGGAAAAGAAAACGAGCAGATATGGGGAGTAAAGGGCAAAACACAGGTCCAAACAGCTCATGAGAAACCACGTCAAAAGGCAGCCCCACAGCAGCTCAGACACAGCACTCTGGTTCAAACCCCAATTTCCCCCAAGCAGAGAACACCCTGCAGTTAGTGAAACAATTCAGTGTGCCCAGATACCTGCCCACCATCTGCCTCCAGGCCTGCTCTGGCAAGACATGCAGCAGATGCCCCTCACAGGAGCGAACCACCCCAAACATTGCTTTGTGCCACAGAGCAGCACTGGCTGGGGAGGGTCCCCCAGCCCCTGGCAGTGACTCTGGCTGCTCCAGCCCCAGGCACGCCTCGGCCTCGGTGCTAACAAGCTCACAAAGGCAAAAGCACACAAGCAGACAGAATGAATGGAGACAGCAGCGTGACAATTACATGCTCATCAGTTTGACAGTTTTAAGACAAATTGCTTGGTTCATGCTATAAAAATGGAGAATAGCGCTGACTACATCAAATATCTAACTCCTGACTAGGCATGTCCCTACCATTTTTTGCTTTAATCAGTCCAGTTCTGCATTAATTCAATCTGAAATATGGCTGCTTTCTCCATTGAAAGAGAAATTGACACACTCTCTCTTAGGAAGATCCTTGATTTTCCTTCCTCATTCTCTAGGCACACATTTCTGAGATGGGAGAGGATGGGGTAAAAGCACCTGCTGGAAAACAGAGGGTGCCATTGGGGAAATTTCAGTTCAAATGATCAGTAAGCACATTTCAGTTTAATGAATGTGCATTTGCTTTGCATGTACACACATAAATGCATCCACATAGGTAATGCATAGATGAACACACAGCTCATCCACCTAACAAACACATCTAACAAATAAGAGGAGCCTGTACACATTGGTCCTCAAAGCAGTGAAGATAACAGCAATGTAGTGTTGAAGTTTTCCCCCCCTCCACACTGGTACTCCCAAGTGCTCTTTTGAAGATCTTCCCCCCTGCAATCACCCCAGGTAGGTTTACCACGATCACAACCCCCACCTGTCTATAACAGCTGCCCTGTCAGCTCAGAGGACAGCACTGAATCCACTGCCAGAGCTCCCTGTTCTCCCCAGCAAGCCCAGTAAGTCACACTCAGCCTGTGCATCCAGGTCCCACTGCAAAAAATTCAGCAATCATCCTCCTCTCCCACCCATGGAAACCAAGCTGCCACAGAGATCACAGTAACGTCACTGTGTGCAGTTTCCCGTCAGAGTATTTTACCAGCACCATGTCAGCAATTTCTAGTCATTTCCAGCTTCTCCTGGACCTTGCAAGAGAAGCTGAGGAATCTCCTCAGATTCCAGCATGGATAGGAAGGCTGCAGCAGTGTCCCTCACCCCAGAGAGTCATTTTCCCTCACAGAGATGTGTTTCAAGGCATGTTCAGGTGATGGTTAAGGCCACATATTCACACCTCCTCTTCTAAGTGCCACCAAAATCACCTCCTTTAAGGCCTGTCTTTCAAGGTATTCTTCCACAAGCCAAAGGAATCGATGTCTGCTTCCAAATTTCCAACAGCCCAAAGGCTTGTGGTTAGCTCAGCAGCCCCTGGAGGCTCCAGGGCTGCTGCACACCAGAAGCTGCTATCATCTGCTCATCCATCATCACCCCTTTGGATGAGAACAGAGATGTTGAATGCAAGCAGAAGTGAAAAGAAGTCAAACCAAGCCAGGGGATGTGATGCACCCTGTACCAACAGGTTGGGAGGTGCAGTCAAAGTGAGAGCACCTTGGCTACTCTGCTGTAAGCATCTATCTATACACATCCCCATCCCCTCACAACTCAAGGCAATATAAATTCAAGGAACCCTTCTGGGAAATTATTGGGATAGGGCTCCCAAACAAACAGATATGATGGTACCACCAAATTATATTATCCCCCAAAGGAAACACAAGAAGATACACATATATAGGAAGACCAATAATATATATATATATAACTATACTTTGTATAGTTATATGTACATATATATATTAAAGAAAATACAACAGACATCTCTACATTTACTGTATACATAATACATAATATACAGAATTATATATAATTATACTATCACACTGCTAGACTTCTACTATATGTATTTCCTGACAAAATTATTAATTGTTGCTTAAAAAGTTGACAAAAGCTGGCCCAATTTGTTCCCAAATCTGTTAAGTAAATGCAAAGAGAGCACAAAATACACACAAATCAGCTGCCTGGGGTTCTACCACAACATAACTGCCATCTGTGGAATGCACTCCAGTATCTTACTCCTGATATTTGAACAGCAGAGCTATAAAATTTGACAGGCATATATGCACCCAGGCAACACAGATAGCAAATGACAGCTAATGGAAAAAGCTAAGGAAAACACATTAAGAGCTATTTAATAAATTTAATAACCTGACCAGGCTGTGGCACAGGGAAGGGGAATATGGTGGTGAAATGACTATGAAAAGAAAGTGGATATTATAGAGTTTATAATATTACTTTAAAACTTTTTGAAGTCGAAAAACTCCAGGTATCTTTCAAAATCCCATTACCTCACCTGATGATCTCAGCTAAAGAGAAACAACTAGTTTCAAACACTGCATTCTAAAAAAAAAATACAGAATTAAAATAAGAACTTGCTAAGCTTTAGCATGTAGCATGTAACGGGAACAGCAGCTTTTAAACATGTAGCTCTTGGCACAAAACACCTTGAACTGCATATTTTTAAATAGCTGCTGCAGGCTAAAGGTCAGGAAGTATTACAGGACTTCCCTGTAAACACCCATCTTCCTTCTTGGCCCCTCCATTACTGTTAGGAATTGGGTTTTTTTTGTAACTATCCTGTTTGCATGATAAGAGTCAGGCTGCCAGTCCCACGGGCTGCTGTACAATTAGTGGTCACAGTGACCACCAGATAAACATTTCTACTAGCAGCATTTTGCAGAAAGTTGTCTTTCAATGCCAAGTAAAAAAAATCCAAAGAAAAAGGCATAAGCTATTGGGTACCCATAGCTTAATAACCAGCATTCCTGGATCCAATCTCACCACCACAGATTAGCTGGCTGGAAGAGGAGCTCTTACAGCTGTTTACAAGATGTCTCAGAAGCAAGATCTATTGCTTTACCCCTTCCCTTCTGCACACCCTTTGCCTTGCTGGAAAAAACAACCCCTGAAAGCTGTTACACTGTCAGGCAGCTTGGTGTTTGTAGCATTATGAGGTTTTCCTTGGAGAGCTGCAACTGTGCTCACAAGTGAAACATCCAGTGAAATAGTCTGGAGAGCCAGTGGCTGGGGTAGCTCCCAAGACCCAGCCAGACTGGGGGGATTGGGAGCCACCTTCACCCCAAAACCATCTCCATCCCCAACCCCATCCTCTGCCCCAAGGAGCTGCAGCCACCCCAGGCAGGCCTGGCAGGAGCAGGGATGGGATCAGCAGAGGGGCACATGGGCAGTGCCTGCATCCTCAGCTCAGCAACACCAGCTGCAGCTGGAAGGTGAAGTGAGTGCTCAAAATGGGGCAGGGATGGCCACGCTAGGGGAATAAGGGTCAGCAGGGAACAGAACAGCATCACTGCTGGCCATGCCCATCAAGAGGTTCAAGATCATCCACTGCTCTGGGAGTTCTCACATCCCAAATCCAGTTCCTGGCACAGCAGCTGTGCCTGCAAGGCAGGGTTTTTCCATGCATCTGTAAGCATCCACGTTCTTAAACACTTAGGACAGGCACTAAGCAGACAACTGCTTTCTATGCATCAGACATTATCAGGCATGTCACATCCCTTGTTCTCTAGAAATGGTAAGTGTATGGGATAAGACATGTATTGAACTACATGTAGAGATCTAAACTCATGGGCAGACCCAGGGGAGCAGGGGGAGGTCTTTACAATTTCTCACAAACAAGAAGGCGCAATTGAATTACGGGTGAGCAGCCCCAGCATCAACACATCAACAAGGATGTATTTTCACTCTGAAGTGCTCAGTCAAGCTGTGCAACTCCTGGTGCTGATGCCAGAGCCATGGGTCACCCCCCCTCCCCCCCAAAAAAATGACACAATAGATTCAGAAAGGAGAATTATCTTTGTTACAGACAAAGAGCCCATGCCATGCCAGGCCACGCAACAAGGGACACGTAGCAGGATACCAGCCAGGGGCTCAGGGCTTTTTAGGAAGAGAGCTTTTGAGCAAGGCTCCCTGCAACACAGAGTCCATGCAGGGACCCAGCATCCACCACAAACAAGAAGGTAATTGAAGGGGCAGAAGGACTGAAGGAACAGTGCTGCTCTGTTGAGGGTGTCTGGGGGCCAGTGGGGTCAAAAACTTATTTCCTATGATGTCAAAGAGCTGAGGAGTCACATATAGCCAAAAAACGCTCGGCATGAAGCACCCACTGCCCTCACCCATCCCTTCCAGCATGGGACTGAGTCAGGAACAGGCAAGGTGAGAAAAGAGCTCCCTTCCAGCATTACAAAAAGCGTGCAAGACAAACAAGGTCTGCCCACCTACCTCCTTGGAGCACCAGGCACACTTGGGATGGATGAGGAGACACTCTTCACAGGAGGTGGCACTTCCACTGGTGCACAGATTGAGACCTTCAGCAAGAGAGAACAGGGTGAGCTGAATGGTTACTCCATTCCAAAACAGTGTTCAGGGCAGTTCTGAGACACCCTTAATGCAGAACATACTGTAAGTTCAAACAAGAGCAAATAATCTCCCAAGAGCCTAAAAGGCAGGAGAAGCTGTAAATCTCTCTTCACCTGTAAGGAGGTCTTATTTTCTTTTCCTTCCCTAAGGTAAATGAAAAGGACACAAACTTGCTTTGAGGCACTGAGAACCTCTAAAATATGAGTGAATCTGGTGATTTTTCCTTCCTCTTTTTCAATGCTTTCTGGTCAATCAGAGTCCAGCTATTCATCTTCCTAATTAAATACTTCCATTGCTCTGGACAGAAGGCAATAACTGTTTGACCAGCCTGAAACACGGAGCTGGCTGTCCAAAACCCCCTGAGATTCTGACTTTTAAACTCACAACTTAAGACACATCTTCTTTATTTTTCTAGTTGAATATATGGGGGACGGCCTCACCAAAATTTTCATGTTAAAGCAGTCTTGAAACATACTCATCTCCCCTTTCCACACAGGTGATTGAATTTCAGAGTGGACTCATGTTACAGCAGATTACTTTTATTTTATTGCAAGAGACATTTCCACAGGATATCCAGGTTAAGCCTTGCAGTGTGTTTGCACTGGGACATGTCCAAGGTAGCAGGGGTGGAAGACACCAAGGGCTCTCACTGCCCATGATCCCAGCAGGGGCATCAGCCAGGGTGATGCTCCTGGATTGCCAGTGTCTGGCAGCACAAGGGGTCCCGAACAAGTTTCACTTGCAAAATCCAAAATTTGGTCTTTGGGCTTTAAAAATGAAGTGGAAGCACACAAGTTCAGCTGAAGTAGACATCAATGGTATGGGCTTTGAATGCAGCAGCTTGTTCAAGCCTGCCTGTGGCTATGAATGTGCCCTTCGATGCCACTGATGGCCCAGCTCCCCCGGGTGCAGCTATTAACTTCCACTGTCAATAACTGATTAAAGAAAACTTCAGCCAAGGTCTCAGCACAGAGGCTGCACACCCCAAATGAAATGCCTCAGGCTTGAACTCCCAAGCCGTGGGTCTGCTATTTTTTCCAGCCCAAATGTCAATAAAAGCATTGTCAGGCCTCTATTTCCAGGCAGTTAAATCTGCAGACACCAGTGCAGCATGCTGCTGCTGGGTGTAATCTGCACATTGCACAATTGCACGGACCTCCCGAAAGCTGCTGAAGAGCCACACGGAGTTTTCTCCTGTCCCAAGAACTTTCTGCCATGAGAGAAGAAGGATTTTTGGTGTATCCTGCGTGGATATTGCCCCAAAGAATGAAAAGTGGTGGCTGCCTGGGTCGCTCCCGTAAGGGGCCAGGCTGTGAGCGCAGGAAGCAGTGAATCAAGCTGGACAGCTGCAGGAAAACCTAGCGTGCCCTGGACTAAACACAGAAAGAGGATAAGCAGGTCCTGTCAGTCATTCCCAGGCACTGCTGAGGCCTGACCGTGTCAGAGCCCTGCAGTGACGGGGCTCTGCTGCCCACAAGGTGGTTAACTCTGACCCCAGGGCACCAAGCCCTGGACTCTCTCTATGGCTCTCATTCAAACAGGCTCCTTGGGCTCATTCATGCCAAACAAGAGCCTTCTTAAGGGTGTGCTTTTTTTTTTCCTTCTAGCTGTTACCACATCCCCAGGCGTTTCATTCCTTGTTCACATTCAGAAGTTATATTCCAGCTCCTGGACATTGCAAGAGCTCAAAACATAAATAGGTAATATAAAGCAAAATCTAACTTGTTCAACTGAGTTATAATTTAGACAGAGATGAACACTTGCATTTGCAAACCCTACAATGTGGCCCAAAGCCTCTCCTTGAGAGCTGCTGCTCTGGCAGCCATGCACAGGGTAACCCAGCAAAAATAATGGGCTTTACATAGCAAACACTTGCATCTGTACCCTGGCTAGCCAGCCTTGGCTCTTCTACTGCTTTACTTGCCCATTTCCATGGAACTATTTATCTCCATTCCCAACTGCTGGATTTTTGAGAGTTTACTTAGTCACAGTAATAGCTGAACGAAAACCAAGATCTCCTCCTTCCACCACGTGCCGTGACCAAAGCAGCCCACGCTCCTGTGGCCAGCCATGGGGTGACATTCCTCCCGGTGGCAGCTTTTGAAGTTTCCAAGTATGCTTTTCTTTCCACTCTGTAGCAACACTAAACCATTTCCAGCATTGTTGTGAAAACAGAGCTTTGTTAAGCCCTCCAAATTTAGACTGAAACCTGAGCTTTTTGAGTTGGAGTAGAAACACGCAGGATTTTCCAGATGCCGTGCTTGGTTCAGCACAGTCTTTCCTGAATCAGGCAAAGGAAGGACCTGATGATGCTCATGCTAGTCCAGATCCTTGCAGATGCTGGGGCACATCACCCAGTGACACTGGAAGAAACTCAGTCTGCTCTTTGACTGTGATACTTTTAATGAAACCACTCCTGAAAAATCAACTAAACTTCTTATAATGGGGAAAATTCCACCCAGGATTTAGCTGGGATTACTCTGGAGGTAAATAATCCACCCCCCTGGATTGCTGAGCTGCACAGCCCACATGCCATCCTTCACACAGATGCCACTGAGTCCTAAGCCCTGCACCCCATTTATTTTGCAGAGCAGTGTCCAGCAAGCACAAACATCTCCAAATGACATCCTTCCCTTGGACTGAGCTACAGGAGAGCCCAAAAAAGCAAAGGAAGACAGCGTATCCCACGAGACAGCACAGAAATCTTAATACATCAAACTACAGATGCAGAGCAAGATAGGAAACTCTCATGAAAGGTACTCAGCAAATTTACTCATAAAGATGCTCCAGGCAATCAGAGCTCATTTTAAACCTGTTCTGCAAGAAATCCTAGTTTGGGCAGCTCCTCAAACGGAGATGAATGTGCTAGCTTGCTTAGGGAAAGGGAAAAAAAAAAGTGATGCACTTTATACAGCTAAGTGTGAAAAAAGAGCATTTTATTTATGCTCGCAATAAGCATTCCAAGATGCTTGTCCCTGAGATGGTCTGCTGCAATACTGAACCATCAATTTCATGGGTCAGGCACACAAAATAAATAAATAAATAAGTTAAGAAAACTTCTTCTGAGTTTTTGCAGTCACGTGCCACAGCACTCTGCAAGATGAGCCTCTTAAGATCACTCATTAAAATGTTAAGCACTGAGAGTAAGTACCAGAATGGTGGACTTCGGCATTTTGTGCGCTCCCCTCTCATAAAAAAGTTTCCCCAAGTGCTCCGAGAGAAGAGAAATCCCATTTCCAGTACTCCCGGAGTGAAGTCACGAACTGCACTGCGGTTCGTGTGTGTGTGTGCAAACCGCGAGAGCATCCCCACGGGGGACGAGGACCACTCTCTCCGGGAGCCACGCAGAGGCGGGGGAACGATACAAGGTGCGACTGAGGAACGATACAAGGTGTGAGCGTGGAGATCGGTCACCGGCAGGGCGAAAGCCTGCGTGTGGCTTGCTGCTGCTGCTCCTCATCCCATCGATTAACACTCAGCGCTCAGGCAACCATCCCGGGGAAGTGTTTACCCCTGAACAGAAGTGGCTGCGACTGCTTCCATTAGGAATAAATACAGAGCGAGGTGTATATAGAGCAGTTCCGTGCTCTTTACGGCGAAGGCAACACCCGGCGGATGCGCTCCGTGCCCCGCGGCACGGCCGGAGCGCGGCTCCCCACCGCCCGCAGCGGGGGCACGGCGGGAGGGGCCGGGCGGGC
>VZRZ01003586.1:3048987-3092549 GCA_013398175.1 Climacteris rufus
CCGCGGAGCTGCCCGGGGGCGGCGGGACGGGACGGGACGGGACGGGGCGGGGGTGCGGGTCCCCGCGCCCGTGAGTCCGTGTCCCTGTCCGTGTGTCCGTGCGCCTCTCTGTCCCGCTCCGCGGGTGCGCTGCCGCCTCCCCGCCCCGCCGCCCCGCGCTGGGAGGCGTAGCCCCGTCCCTGCAGGCGCGGAGCGGGACCCGCGGCACGGGCGGGCCCACGGACACGGACACGGACACAGGACCGGACACGCGCGGGCTGTGCCCTGGGTGCTGCTGTGCCACGGCCCCGCACAGGCACAGGCACAGGCACGGGCACAGGCACAGGCACACACAGTGCCCGCACAGGCACACGAAGAATGCGCGGCCGCCTCTCCCGCTCGCAGCAGGGCTTGCACTCATTGCCCACGGGTCAGTGCCTACTCTTACGTGGCATGCTCCTGCCTGCGGGGTTTTCTCTGTGCAAGCAGACGGTGTCCATTTGCTGAAGGGGCTCTTTGAGCAGGGGACCGGGGCAGCGCAGCGCTGCCTGCCGGCTTTTTGGCACGCCCCCACCGCCTGGGACATCAACACTTCGGGTCGACAGGAAACATCGGATTTATGGTCGTGTTCGGGTTGCTGCAGAGCTTTCTGTCCTGCTTTTAAAATAAATCATAAATCATCCATTGATGATGACCATCGATTTTAAAAGCAATTTGTAATAACAGGTAACTTACCCGTGACCTGCAGACCTTCACGACACTTTAGCATATTGTCTACTAGATCTCAGCATCAGAGATGCTTAAAATACATATGGTTGTGTTGCAGAAATTATTAACTGTAATGCCACTTGCCAAAGTTTCCCCTTATTTGCACTGATTTCCAAAGCTGCTTTCACAAACCTTGCTGATTTCTTCAGCCTCTTCATACCCCTGGGAGAAAACAGGTTTGGGTTTAAAGTGACTGTTTGTTGTTTTAGGAAACACACACCTGCAAAAGTTGTAACATTTTAACTGACCCGGTGCTGCTAAATCAGATTAAATCCTGGCATGGCTGTAGGAGCATCTCAACCATACTGCTTGCAACCAGTGCAAAAATATCACTAAATGCTTCAGCAAAACTGCTGCCGTGGTAGGAATGTGGTATGTGGGCCAGGCAGTAACCTACAAGCTGCCCTCGAGCTGTTGGCTGTGTGTGGGGAAAGGGAGAGCATCAGCTCTCCCTGTTATCCCCCCAAAAAATAAGGTGCATGCTGTCACCCTTTATTAATAATAAAATTAATACTGACCACACAACCACAACTACAAATATTCATGGATAGGCTCATGATAATCCTGGTTGTAGGAGCAGGGAGACCCTTGTTCCTTTGTCCTGCTGTGCTGCCACAGGAGTGCTCGGTGAAGGAGCAAGGGGGCAGGTGGTGAATGAGCAAGGGGAGAAAAGGAAAAGCAGGGCCATGGGAGAAAGAAACTACTGAGAGAGAAGGAGACCACTTTCTGAGACTGAGCTGTGGCATCTCAAGGAGCAGAGAAGAGGGCTTGAGGAAGAGGGCAGTACTTTCAGAAGGAATGTGTTGCAGCGGGACCGGAGCCAGGCGAGGCGTAGGAGCTCCCCAGTCACTGGTTATATTTAGCTGGGCTCAGTCGAGGCCAAACTCTTGCTTTCTGCAGGTGCCTCTGGCACTGACACAAGCACCCAGTGCCTGCTGTGCCCAGGCTGACCTCATCCCACAGCCCCCATGAGAAACCCCCACGAGAAGGGAGAAGGTCAGGAGCAGCTACTATGCATTTTTTGAGCAGTAAGATGTGGTCAGTGCTCTATATCTACTATCAGTCATCGTATTTTTGAAGCCAAACTGCTTTGAAGGTCCTGCAGTCTCACAAGCAGTTTATCTCTCATCCCAGTATAACACCACTGGCCAAAAGACCACAGTGTGGTGTGTACAGGGAAAGACCCCTGGAGCCACAGGGGTGGAAGTGCTGTGGTTTCCCCAGTGAGAAGTGTTAATATCCTTCTCTGAAGCCAGTGCTGTGCTCTTCCCCACATGCAGCAGCAAAAGAGGATGTAACTGCATTAGTGGCCGAGCAAGCAGCCACCAAGTAACACCAAAAGGGGGAATTTGTGGTGGTTGAATGTGAGGTGGGCAGCTCAGCCCCAGAGCAGGCAGGCAGCCTTGTGTCCCTGAGGTTGGCCACAGACCAAGAAATGAGGCATGAGCAGAGGTAATGTGTGGCCTGAAATGAGGTCCCCAGAGAAAATGTTGGTATAAATCTTTCCTGCTTGTTGGTGACAATTTTTTTCTGGCTGTTTCTCTGAAGTCAGGGATGGGGTGGCAGTAGATGCCCAAAAAAGATTTCTCCATGTATGAAACCACATACATGCAACCCCTAGATCTTCCTCCTGGGATTCTCTTGTTCTGAATGAGGGATTGAGAAAAAAAAGCTTTTAGTGCCCATGTCTTAATGGGATTATTATATTATATACTCAGTAGAAGACGAGTTTGAGGCAGCACCAAGATTTTGGGGTGAGAACTGAAAGAAGAACTCTGTGTCCTGGGGATCATGAATGGATGACCTGCAACAAAGTCACCCTTGATCTCCAGGAACAGCCATCACCACCGCCTGTATCTTTTCTCTCTTGACCATCACATTTCCTGTCTACAAAATACTATTCCTGAGGATCACATAGCCTATGAGACTGAGATCCCTCAGGCTCCTGCACACATTTAGATGCCACAGTGTCCCTTGGACTTGGGTTTTCAGTATCATTGCACAGTTCTGTTGTGACAGAGAGAGGAAAACCCCTGTCTGGAAAGGCCTGATCTTTGTGCTCACTTTCTTATCACTTGCACTTTAAAGCTATAGTTAAAGTAGGACATAAACCCAGTGTATCTGACCTGGGCATGGATTTGAAAGTGATGTAATTATAAGTTCGTTCTTTGGCTCTTTTATTGTCAGTTAAAACTAATAAAATCCTTTATCTGAGACACTTCAGGTGTTCTACAGATAGGTTTGCATTGTCATATCTTCCTTGAGTCAGAAGGGGTGGCTCAAAGCATCTGAGTCACATCTAGATGTCTGCCATGGCCCTGAAGAGGTTCTGGATTTTCAGTGATAACTCCTTCCTCTTTCTGCACCAGTCTGAGCCAAATGCCAATCCCAGGCCCCTGCCGGAGGCCACAGCCTGTTTCAGGGAGAAGCTCCACCTCTGCCTTAATGTTTCACAGAATATTGTCATTATCCAGCAGATCCTGGGACATCTCTGACATTCTCCCATTTCTAGGCTATTTGGCATAAGTTTAGTTTTGTTACTTACCAGCAGCTCCAGCTGGAAGAAACATCATCTGTCTGGATATAACTCATTATTGGGCTCATTCAACCACCATATTTGCAGTACATTCAGAAGCCATAGGATCACAGGCACAGCTCTCTAGTGTGCCAGAAAAAACAGCTAAGATTACCTGTTTCCAGAAGTCACAGTGAAGACAGGGTTGGCTGGAGGAGGAAACTGAGTGCAGCCTGGCCTTGGGCACCACTGGTGCACAGCAGGTCCTGAGCATCCCTCACTGCTTTGATCCAAGCACTCTCCATGGAAAAAAGGATGGCCAAACTGGAATTCAGATGATGAACAAGCTGGATTGATTTATGGTTTTAATGAACAGAAGTTTTGGGAGAGCTAGGGTCAAGCTGGGGTGTAGGATCAGAGATATGAAATAAAAGGCAAACTCATTTCAACCTTGGAAACCTCCACCGTGTTACAAACCATTTTTGTATTAAGAAAACACTTTATTTTCCTTTCCAGGTCCTCACCATGCTGTTTCCTTGTTCTTCCTTGCTGTGCCATGGTGGAAAACAGGAGAGCAGAGCACAAGCTGTGGGCACTGTGCAGCTTTGCCATCCCCACACTGCCTCCTCCCACAAGTGAGCCCACAGACCAGGCTGCTGGGGTTTTCACTACCATGGAAAAAGTTTGTCTCCTGCTTTGTCCAAGGAAGCTATAAAAAAAATACAATTCACACAAAATCCTTGTTCGTAATAGGCAAGTACCACATGCCAAGAATTACAATCATAAATTTAATCCTATTTCTATTCTCTGGCTAAAGATGCAGCACATGTTGCTGCTGCCTGCTATAAAAATAGATATAAAAATAGATATTTTTACCATCTAGGGACCAACCTCTGTTCTCAGATACTCAAAAGCAACGTTGCTCCCAAACAACTCCTGACCTGATGAAAAGTAGCATTGCAGCACTTCTGAAAAGCAGAGAACAGCACCTAAAGTCATCTTGCCAAGTTTTGACCCTCTAATAAATAAAAAAAAAGGCAGAGTTCAGAATAAATCTCTGAGCTAGTCCATGCCTGAAGCTGCTGGGCTGGAAAGTGAGGGAGGTACATGGGGGAGACTTTCCTAATGCCTCTATGGTACATAAAGTTGAGACAGGGATGATGAATCCAGACCAAACCTGGCCAAGTTTCGGTGTCCCTACAGCCCCTGGAGCAGACTGTGGGACACTTGTCTGCCTGAGAGGCTTTTTTCAGGAGGGGCTCACTGGTGTCCTGAACTGAAATGGTTGATGGATAACTCCAGCCATGAGCCACCCCAAAAATTATCCCCCAATTCCCAGAGTTAAATAACATCCATCAGAGGGACGGGCGTGGGGATGCACAAGGCCGGGACTCAGGAGAGGGTTAAAAATTAGCAGCTCCATGGAAACCTGCCTGTGTATCTGTTAATGGTTAGCCCCGAGCGAAGTGTGCTCATTGAAAGGTTTTGCCTTTGCTGTGCCTTATCCTGCAACTGCAAAGAGGCAGCTCCATCTCGTGGCCAGGGACTGCCCGCTGGCAGAGAGGGAGCAGCGGGAGGGTTTGACAGTCCGAAGGTCCGTCCCCACCACCCTGCACGCCGTGTTCAGAAATACTCTCTCTTCCTGCACATCTTGCTTCACATAAACCGGTCCCACTTTGATTGGCACTCCGGGAGAGCCACAAAAGCCAGGAGTAAATGCTGGACGCACTTAGCAGAGGGTTTCTTACAAATGGAGAGCCCGAAGAGGTTCCCTGTGTATGCCTGCATATAGGGGAAGCATCACTAAATATGATTTAAAAAGTCAGGAGGTAGAGCCAGCTAGGCTTGGCTCCGCTCAAATCTCTGGCAAAATTCCCACGGAATGGAGTAAAAGCTCCAGTCCTAAGCACCTGGGCAAGCAGAGTACTCTGGAGGTACAGACGGGTTTCCAAGGAATTCACCTGGATCTCTGGAGTTTGGACCTCACAATGCCCCATGCAGCTTTTTCAAATCACAGCTGACACCTGGTTATTTAATCACAATCTGAAATAAATCACTGGACTCTGGCTTTTGCTTATTTTTCTGGCAGTCGGGTTTTGCCCAGCATGAGCTTGCTGCAGAATCTGTTCACACCAATCTTGGAAGGACAAAACAGTTGGGAAACGCTGAAGAGACTACAAGGAAAGACCTTGCTTTGAAAACAATAATAATGTACTGTTACACACGTGCAACACAAGCCCTGTTTCATTTATAGGAATGATATACAAGCCCACAGGTCCACAATTCCTCCCCAGAGACCCCTATTCCCACTAATGTCAGTACAAGTTAGGCACTGAAATACCTGCCTGGACGTGACCCCTGGTTCTCACCAATTTAAACATTCCTCTGCTTGAGGGGGGATTAGGAACCTTAGCACTATAATGACCTCTTGAATTTGTTGGCTGTTCCAGATATGAAACATTTCTTCTTTTAAGTTTTGGCTGATTTACCCGATAAAAGGATCTCTATGGATAAAAGACTTGAGAGAAAGCCTTTTTTTTTTTCCCCAAAGTCTCATTTATGCAGCAGAACTTTTTTCCCCAGCTACATCCAGATATCTATGACTAAAGGAGGGGCAGAGATTCCCTAATGTTTAACCAGGCTCGTGTCTGTGAGCATGGGACAGGCAGCAGTGCCACCAGCCAGGGTCTAGGGGAGCTCTCTCAGGAGGCCTGAGGGCTTTCCTGGCCTTCCCACCCACCGAGATGGGATGGATTTTACTCTGGGAAGCTGTTAGGGTCACTTTTGAAAACTGGCTACCAAACAATGACCAAACTGGAAAAGCAGCTGGGACAAGTGTCCCTCAGGGTGCTATCAGTGGTTTTATGGTTTCAGAACAGGCAAAACCAAAAAGGAAAAAAATGCTCAGTTGCTATAGATGCCCACCAAAAGCAATGTTGGTCCCTCCACATCCTTCTTTGGAGTCCTAAGCAACATTTTTTTATTCCTTTCAATGCCTTATTTTCCCTTTTCCACTTTATCTGGCTCTGCAAGTCTTCAGTTCCCCCGAGAAATCTCTGCCATGTTTGGGCCACCAGCTGGGCAGGTATTTTCTCTCTGCTCCCCTTAATGTCACCCACCTTAGTGGGTGCTCTGGGGAACACTGCCTGGGGTTTGGAGACATAGTCCAGGGAACAGGGAACTGTGAGAGGCAGGTGAGGCATAGCTCCTTCAAAAGCTGGTTTGCTTCCACCAGGAGAGGGAGAGTGGGAGCTATTGGTCTTGGTTTGCTTTCCCTTTGCTCTTTGGAGCCTTTGTGTGAAAGGCAGCACCTTCCAGACTCAAAAGCAGAAACATTTTGCATTCTTTCAGTTATTTGCTTGTGATATTTTTCCTTTGTTTCTTTTATGGGGCTGTTTTTAGATAAACAGCAGAAGCCCATGTACAGCACTTTACCCAGCCTCTCCATGTTTTATGAAAAGCCTGGGCATACTTAGGCCATACAAGACCCACTTTGTACATATGCCACAGGCATCACCTTTCAGCCTGTGCTGCTGCTGAATAAAGCAGCTCAAATGCATTCAGAAGGTAATAAATGTCCCTCTGGCCCAGGATGTCCATCCAGCCCCAGGCTGTGCTCCGGAGAGTGCAACAGGATGGCCTGTCTTGGGGGTCCAGCTCCTTTTGCAGCCCTTTCCTTGAGCACCCCAACTTTCTCATCCTTTCGTTAGGGGGTACGTCTCTCTCAGGAATTTGCATCCTTGAATTTGCTCAATCTCTTCTTGGACCTGCAGATACAGCATCCACAACCTCCCATGACAGCAACTTCACCAACTTTGTATTTTTTTTTCTATCTGCTTTGTGCTGACTTTCTTTAGCTCTGTGTACCCCCAGATTCTGATGGGTTTTGCTGCCAGCCTGAGTCAATGGCTTTGAAGACCCTCAGTGCGTCTCAGCAAGTCTATAGGGTGTGATGTGCTGACTGTGCCTGGGAACACAGCTGGGTACCACAGCCCCCCACACCTGCACCACTGGGCTGTGCTGCTCCTTTGGGTCCCCAGGATCTGGGCCTGGTCTCTTATTAGAAAACACTTTTTCTATTTGACCTCATCCCTCCTTTTGCCTCAGTAAAAGTTACTTCACGTACTTTCCTTTAATCCTGTTAGCTCTTTAGTCTGTGTTACATTTCTCCTTCCAATTGCTCTGGCTCCTGCAGCTGATCCACTGCAGGCTGGCAGATGTGGGAAGCTCCCCAACAGCTTCAGCTGTAAAAGCAGCCAAAAAGATAGCACTGACTTTCTCTGCTACATCATTGTCCCCATCTGCCCCTTTTATACCCTTGTTGTCAGCATTCCCACTGATTTCCTAGCTGCCTTTGTGGCTTTGGTACATTTAAAGAACCTTTTATCAGTAGCTAGAGCATCCTCTGCAAGGCAATTTACAGATTCTTATTTTTAGCCCTGTTTATTTCCTGTTTAATTTTGACCTGACATGTTTTATGGGTTGCCCTGTTCTTAGATCACTTTGGGCTTTCAGTGTTGGGTTTGGGGATTTTTTGACAAGTTGCTCTAAAAGTCCATATTTTCAGCTCACACCCCAAAACCTGGAGGAGATCAATTTCATCCTGGGAACACCTAGTAAGCAGAGCTGCTCCATCCCCAAACATCAGATACAAGGCTTTGAAACAGGAAGCATTACAGGGCTAAAAATAAAAGGTTGAAGGGTGGGAAATTTAGATAAAATAGCAATTGATGACTTTGCAGTTGCCAAGCTTGACAAATTACAGTTCTCCTCTCACGGGAGTGACAGATGAGGCAGTGCTGGGCTTGCCCTGTTTGCCTTGCTGTGGATTAAGGCCCTGGGTTATTGAACCACAAATTACAGCAGGATCCTCTGTCTCTGGGTTGTTCCAGATGACCTCAGCCTGGGATAAAGCTGAGGTGGTCTCCCCAAAACCAGCTAGGGACAGTCATGTTCACCAGGGCCTGAATCCCCTCAGCCCTCACCTGAGTTTCCCTAAACACTCTCCATACCGGGGGTTTCTGTGAGGAAGTCGTTTGTACCGAGGAGGTGAACATTTCTTGCTAGAGGAGAGGCTCCCTTTCCTTTACCCTGTCCCTCTGGTTGGAAGGAGTGCTATCATTCACCTTAAAAACAACCAGCCATCAAACTCACAGTACACAAGAAGTGAAAAGTCAAGCCCCTTGGTCTGCAGTGGTGTCTTACCTTCACTCTTCACTCTTACCTGTCCATGCCTCCAGCTTGGCACATCACATGCAGGACCTATGTAAAAACAGTCTCCTAAAGGAAAAAAGGGGTGGCTTCCACCAACAGGCAGACAGAAAAAATGCAAAGTGCTTCCTGCTTTCAGGCCTGAATGTGCTGCTTTCACATGCAAGTTTGGATGCTGGGCCTTGCTGGTGGGTGTGTGGATGCAGAGTTTTAGGTCTCGGTTTTGAGGCTGGTATCAGGGACAAGCAGTGCCAACAGCAGCAGGCCTGATCACCCACCCATTCTTACCCCATCATCCCATTACATTTCTGCGGTGCAGCTCCTCTAAGGCTCTGCCCAGACCCAGGTTCTTACCCCACTGCCATCCCCAGCACCTGCCGTGCCCCTCTCCTCCCACCCCACATTGCTTGACTATGTTTGGGTGTACCCAAACAAATGGAGAGTGGCATATGGCTGAAGCTATCCCAAATATTCCCATACAAATGTGTGCTGTAACCAGGCAAACCTCTGTCCCAGCTCCTTTAGCACTGTTTAGCACACCCTGTGCAGACATGCAAAGAAATTACATTATCCAGAGTAAGTTTTGGTCTAGGATTAAAGGAGGTGGCAAACTTGAGTGGCAGCATCTTCCCACCTCCTCTGCAGGTCATGCCAGCAGGACACTGCATCTCAAGGACATCCTGCACCTCAGGGGAGGAGATGGATGGGAGAACCCAGGATGCAAAGTGAGTTGTGGCAGATCTCTGGAGCTTCTCAGCCTGCCTCCAGGTATGTCCCCGCTCATGCTGATGGTGAGGGTCCAGCTCATCTCCCTTTCCTATGCCTGCTTGGATTTTGAAGGATGGGCAGCTGAAGCAAAGCATGAGTCAAGAGGCAGCAGTCATAAAACATGACAAAGAGCTATTTTCCATGATCACATTTCCCAGAAGAGTCACACATTGCTAACAGACAAACAGAAGTGAAGTATCTGAGAGTTTGCCCTTTCGGTACAGAATTCCAGTCCAGATAAAAGAACTGTAGCAGCCTTTGAAATGCTAAAGAGTAGCAGGCTCGGAGTGGTATCTGATAGCCCCTCCCCAGCACAGGCTAAATGAGAACTGGTTGCAGTTGCAGAAATTAGCTTTGAATTAGAGCAATGAAAATTCCTCTGCAGTTAAATGATGCAAACACCTGACTATTTTTGCTGCTTTTATTACCAGTGACAGCACGTCGGGATATCACACCCTCAATAAAGTTTTACTGCATTAAAGTTTTCTTTATCCTTCAGCCTTCAGCTGCATTTCCAACCTTTATTGCTTTGCAAAAGAACAGGAGATAACATTTAAAGCCTTTTCACATGCCTCTGTAGCAGGATACTGTTACATGTATTTTATGGATGGAGCCAGACAATTTACCTCAGTGAAAGACCACGATGATCATTCCAGTGGGCTCTTACTGTCAATATAGCAAAATCTTTTTATTTGACTCTATGTAGGCCCAAGTTTAAGTCTGTCATACAAAGACGGGGAGAAGGGGGTATCCAAGCAAAAGTAGCCAGCTGAACAAATTAGGTCTTCACTGAGCTTCATGATTTTTGGCCAGTTTCTGCCTATATCCCATCCATTTTCCAGTGTCTCATCCCATGCAAACTTCCCCAGAGTCCAGGCTGCATGGGGTTAACAGGGCGATGCTGACAGCAGAACCTTTTCCTGCTGCTGAAAAATCAGAGACAAGGGGGAAAGAAAAAGGACTTAGCAGGAGGATTAGAAGCTGGAAGCATCTCCTTCACCTGTGTTATCCTGGAGACACACAGGGCTCAAAGACAAAGAAGGGGGCATAAATTAAATTGTTGAGAGAGGAAGCTGGTGTCCCTTGCAGGGCTTTTCTAGCTGGAGGAAGAATGGTCCTCTCTGCCTCTTGTGGGAAGTGTGGCCATCATGCCTTACTTTGCTTCTCACAGGCAAGTAGTCTCAGAGGAGAAGAAAATAAGACCAAATCTCTGCCACCCTTTGAACAATTTGCTAAATCCAGCTGGCCCTGCTCCCATGGAGTCTCGCTGAGAGTGCTGAGATGGACACAGATGGTGGGGTTGGCTAAGGCCACCAGAACCTGGACTCTTAGAGACCCTGCCAATGGCAGATGCTGTGCAGCCAGGTGACAGCAGCAAATGAGACAGGAGTTAACTAGAAGAAAGAAACAGTGAAACCCCAGAAAAACAACAGAGGGAAAATGGCAATTTTTGTCACCAGGCTACTGCTGAGAAAGCAGGGTCTACCTTCTTTTGCTAGAGAAGCCACATGAGAAAGACCATGACTGCTTAGTTTCCATTTGTCAATCAGTTAAGGGGCAAGTGGGAGCTGGTTTTGATCATGGAGAGCACTGAAAACATGTATCTGCATGGGCATCCTGGTAAGCTCTACAGCCACATAGTGTTCTCTACCACTGACCCCCAAATTTGTCATTTAGACTGAAAGACACTTCTTTTTTCAGCTGTGCCATTAACAAGTGTCATCAGACAGAGCAGCTTGCCCACCATTTTCAAAGGAGACCCAGCTGCACTAAATACCCAGTTCCCACCAAAAGCAACCACTAAAAATTTGTGCCAGTCTCACAATAAACATTTTAGCTTCATTAAAACTTAATAACATTTTTGAACTTCTGAGTAAAAGTTGGGTGCTGATGTAACCAGCCTATGCACACCTGTGTCTAAACTCTGCACAAATTTTAACATAAAATAGTCTCTGGAGTTTAAAAAAACCCACTTACACCACAGGGAACAACATAAGAAAGCCTTGGTACTGAGAAAAAATAACGTTTAATAGGAAAAGTTAATCTGCATATATAAAAACCAAAACACAAAATATAACAGAATTAAATGATACTTTAAATGAACATAACCTATAAATATATGTACATATGTATGCATATAGATATTATATATATATAAGTATAATGTTAATGCCAGTCAAAAGATAATGCACATGCAGTAAGATACAGTAAAATGTAGATTCTTTTATGGACAGATTTATTGACCGCATGTAAGAAATTATTAAAAAAAAAAAAAAAACCCAAACACCAAGCTTAAGGTCATTCAAACATAAAGACTGCAAGAGAAAAAAATTGCTAAGAATGTAAAATCAATGAGTTTTGCAAGATGAAGAAGAATAGTGTTTGTTTGAAGATATTGTTTCTTGACAATGTATTGGGAAGGAAGGTGGTGGAAAAGGTCAGACAAGTGCCATTGTCTTACACAACACATGTCAGCAGAGATCTGAACAGAATGCTTTCAGATAGGAAATACTGGGGGTTGAAGAGGGTGAAAAAGACTGTATCTGATACAGTGAAGTGGAACAGGTCAGATTCTCATGAAAAAGAGTTTTGGTCTGCCCAAAGCCATAGCTGAAATTGAGTGAGTACAAATCCAAGCAAAGCTCTGGGTGCTGACATTTTTCAGCATCAACATATTGCCAGGACCAACTTCCAGAAGAACTGAAAACCAGCAGGGTTCAAATTCTGGTATCTTGATTACTCTCACTCTCTTGCCAATGTACTGGACTCCTGAAAGAAGTCTAATGTTTATTGGAGCCCATTAGTTCTTTGAAAAGGTGTCCTCTTCTTCTCCCTACCCTTACATTTTCCCCTTATTTCAGAGTTGTCCATGGTCTCTTTCAAGCAGGAACATTCCTTTAGAAAATCTTGAGAGAATCTGGGGTTAAGGATGTTGTCTCTCCTGCTGAAGTAAGTGCATTGGTGAGAGGCTGTGAAACTCTTTGCTCTGACCCATTGTTGTGGTGGTTGTCCATCCTTCAATCACTCTGGTCACTCAGTATCTGCGCTGCATCCTGAAGCCCCCAGGCTCCCGTGATGCTTCGTACTACAGAGAATTTAGGCAAGAAAAGAAGATAAATAAAGGCTCAAAAGGATCAAGTCCAACTCTTGCATGAATGGCCCACAAAGGGATGGAACCCTCGACTCTGGTGTTATTAAGCCAGACTGTGGTGATCTCAAGCCTCTGTTTCCTCCACAGCTCCCTTGCAGAATTCGAGGGTAAAACAGGCATTTTTTTTAGAATATACCTTCCAGGTAATGCCACACCTCTGCTGACCAGGCTCCCCTGGGCTTTTGCAGTGCAAAAGCTGTGCTAGATTATTCATGGCACTTCACACCTTTCTCGTTGGCAATGCTGCAGCAACTGCAGAGGCTCTTGCTGTGAACCAGGCAGCAGCATCCGGGTGGGAGGACACAATCCCCTGGGCATCTGTCCCAGCTTAAGCCGACTGTGGGTCTTGCATGAGGCTGCAGCTGGGAAGTGCCACTGCAGCACCTGTTGACTCTACAGTAGCCTAAAAAGCTCAGGTGGTAACAGCCTGTGATGCTTGCAGGCACACCTGTGCTGAGGGAGGAGTCTGGTCAGTGCAGACAAATATCCTATGACACTGCAGACCACTGGGCAGCCAAACTGTTGATTTGACCCTTGCTTTTCACACATCCCTCCTGTGGCTCAAGGATGACTACTGGGGCTCTGTAAAGGTCTTTATGAGTGCTGATCTCTGTATTAAGACAATTTTTTTTCAGCTGCACCTACAGTTGTTTGGTGCCTTTGTGCCACTTTGGCCTTCTAGATCAAGGGAGGATGTACAGAGGGGAGCTCAGGTTTCAGCAATATCTGTAGCCCACAATGGTACTGTTCAGTAGGAATTCCATTCCCACATGGCTATGTGAAACACTTACCAAATCATCATAATCTCTTTCTGGGAAATGACCTCTATTTGTGGAATCCATCTCATAGGGGTTGTTTGGCTGATATCCTGGGTTTGCATGGCCAGAAGTGGTCTGGACCCTGGGGAACATGCTTGGTCTATCATCAGAGTCTATGTCAGAATATCCTGACTTGATCAGGCTCTTCTTCTCTGGATTTCGTTTATGTCTGGCTCTTCAGAAGAAATGAAAGAACAAAGGAGATTTTAAAAGACTATTTAGTGTGCCTTATTTATTAAGTCCAAGTTATTGACTTGTCCACTCCCACCTTATTTTGAATGCTCAGTCCTGTACTGAAACATGCAACAGATTTTTATTGCATACCTACTGCAAAGCCCTTTTTATGAACATACAGCAATGCAGCTTCTATTCAGTTGTAAGAAATATTCTTACCTGACTGAAACAACAGAGACTGCTACCACTAAACTCAGGATAATGGCTCCAAACACCGTACCAACTATTATAAGGATGAGTTCACTATCTGTGGGGAAAAAAAAAAAAAAAACACAACAGCAAAAAAGATCAATTGATAATTCATGGTGAATATTGAAAAACAAGTCCTGTAGGGGAAGGGGAAGGGAGCCATTTATTCCTGGTGCTTACAAATGTCTGTGAACACAGAAAGATGTAAATTAAGGATCTGCATTAAAGACCAGCTCTTATGGATGGCTATTTTGGTTCCTGCTCAAGTTCCTAATACTGTGCACTGAATGGTTTTTCACATAGTCATAGCTGAGGGGCAGGAACAACTGGGGAGGTGTAGGGGTTGCTTTAGCTAGTATTGCCACTAAATTATGTAATTAGGTGTCAAATAGGCTCTGCACATGCCCTAGGCACATAAGACAACAGAGAAATGTCACCTTTTTATGCCTAGTATTTTCCTCCTATAAATGCAAAATGGAGGCACCCCTGAAGGTTAGTACTTCTTTGTTATCTCAGACAGATTAAGCATTTTCAATGCCATAATTCAAAATCAGAAATTCTTGTACTTACTGTTACTGCAGTTCTCCCCAGAGTAGCCCACTGGACAACTACAGGAGAGAAACAAGAAAAAGGGGAAAGAAAGGAAAGAAAATGTCATTAAACAGAAAATTTTTAGAGTCCCTTTTAACCCAAACCATTCTATGATTCTATGATCAGTATATTTCCCCCTTTTATCAGTGATTTTCCTGCAAGGTGTGTTCATTACAGGTTTCCTCTTTAACACTACCTTAATACTGAATTCTTTACTTTCATTAGAGTAAAACAACCTGAGGTTTTCAGGAAGATTGGTGATCTGGGCACTCAAAGTTTCAGGTTCTCAGTCTGAAAAATGTTAAAAGGACCTAGTTTTTCTAAAGAACTAAGCTCTGCATCTCTGAGCCCCTTGGAATTGCCACACAATGTCTTTAACAAAAGCCTCAGTATAAGGTCAATAAGGACTGGAAAATCTTTATTGTCCTCCCACAGTAGTTTCTTATATTTAAAACATATTGACTTTATGGTAAGAAATATTCAGTATGCAGCAGTAATAACCACAAAAAGAGCTGAATTAATGGATATGGAGAGTAAGTCCCTCTGCTCATCCACCAGAGCAGAGCACAACCAGTTGCTTACTCAGCTTCACCAGCAAACACCACTGTCCTGTTCTCATCCTGAGCTGACAGAAATACCCTCAGAGAAAAAACCAAGAGGGAATAACATACATCTGAAAGTTATCAGGAAACAGTCCCCACTGATACCAGTGGAAATTTCAGGCGTTGGAGGCAAGTCTTGCTCTAATGCCTGCTGCTTACTAAACAATCCAGCACAGCAGCTCCCATGGCTCAGTCGCTCTGAAGGAGTAGTTTGTGTTGATGTGGTGTTTTGTCCTCTTCACTGACTCACAGGTCACCTTGGGTCTCCCTGGCTTTCCTCTGAGGTATTATGAGTGCACACAAAAGACTAATGCCAAGGAGTAAAAATGCCACAACTTGTGACACCAGGGGAGGTTGTCCCACTGCTAACCCCCTTGGGCACCTCTCTGATTCATGCAGCTGCAGCCTGTCCTAGATTGCAGCTGACCCCGTGTTAGATGTTCTCCTGCCCTATCTTTGCCCAGAACGCAGGAATGCAGTAAAAAGCTGAGTACTCACGCCACACACTTTCCATTCCGTTTTTTAAAGTTACTCATACATTTGCATTCTGGAACCCCATTTTCCTTTACGCAGTACTTGTGTGCCTTTGCAGAACAGTTTTTGCTGCAAGCTGTATTTTCAGGGGGGAAAAACATGAGTGAATTGCAGATAGAAGATTTTTTAATTGCACTGAAAACACACATACAGCCCTCTCTTGTGCTTCGAAGCACCAGAATGGCTTTTTTTAGGTCTGTACCTATGTAGAACAGAAACTGAAATATAAAAGCACAAAATTAGAAGTAAACAGCCTGTGTTTAAAACCATCCAACCATCAATAAGGAAATCTGGCTAGGCTGCATCTTACACAGGCAAGAAATGACCTGCAGTTGGATCTCACAGCACATGGTTTGTATTGCAAACTCTATCTGTTTTAGACAGGCATAGGGCCACAAAGGTCTATTCTGGATAACATCTCACTGGGATTTATTGTAGCCAGCTTTCATAACTTTATCATGGATGTTTGAAATATTTGTTGTTTATTCTTATATTGTAGACTTTTTTCCTTTTGTAGTGTGAAAATTTTAGTTTCCATTAGAAGAAAATAAGGCATTTCAAATAAAATAACGTACATCAAGGGCTTTGGAGAGGAGCTAAAAATATAAAGAGAGCACTCACTAAAAGACTCAAACAAAAAAGTAAATAAAACCTCAACAATTAACAGTTCCTAAAAATCACAGAAACCATTCTTCCCACAAAATCCTGCTTAAATCCAGGTAATGCAAACCTAGAATTATGAACAAGGGACAGAGCCTTAACAGGTCATTGTAGTGCATTATGAGACTTCCAGTTCTGTCAGCGTTCCCATAGCTGCCTTCAGGCAGCATGTAGAACTTATTCCCAAAATATGTCCTAGTAGAGAAGGCTGTGAATATAGGATTCAATTTGTTCCACCCTTTACCTGTTTAAGGTTTCAGTTCCTACCGAGAGTCCAACAATGCATTTAAGGAATTGGCCTACTCACTGGTTTCAGTGATGATTTTACCAAGTTTCAGTAACTTATTCTGCTGGAATAAAATTACAGACGTGTTCAAACTGAAATGTGAGCCTGTGTTTCTGTGGCTTTCTTCATAGGATGCACATTCCCTGATTTTTAGAGGCCAGCACGTTTGCCCAGCAGCATTTTCAAAAACGCACTGAGACAGGGAATAAGCAAGTCAGCCTTTCAGACACAGATCAAGCAGCAAGCTTCTTACCTGAACAAGAACGATCATCCCATTGTGTCTTTTCTAAATCAGCTTTGCAGTTGCATACTGGAAACATGTCCCCTTCACACTTCGTGGTTTGAGTGTCACATTGATAAATATCACAATGGTTTACCTCTTTAAAAGAGAAATAGGGAGCAAACCTGAATATTTCACAGAAAGCACTGCACTTGCTCAGTAAATCATAAACCAATTATTTAGTAATTCTAAAGAGAAAAAATTTAAGTCCTTTTTGTGGGACATCAATATTGTAGGCTTTTGGACCAGCCCTTTCTTTTCCCTTGTGCTTTATCAGTTAAGGTCCTGTTTCCATGACATCTTTTGACCTTCTGTTTCTCAGCCTCCTAGAACTGCCTCCAGACTTTCCTGGCTCCAGTCTATGAAAAGGGACATTCTACCCTTAAGTTCCTATTCTGAGCACTGGCTTTCTGACTCACCTTAAAACAAAACAAAACAAAACAAACAAAACAAAAGAAAAACCTACAGAGAAAAAATATCACTATTCTCTTAGTTTTTTCCATAACTGAACTGTGAGGCCCAGATCCCATACAGTCCTACAGAGATATAAATATTTATGGGCATGCAGCTCATTTCATGAGCAGCATTAGTATCCTGTTTGCCCAACATGTTCCTCTTTAGATCCACGTCCTTGTGGTGGGAATGGTTTAAAGACCTCCATGCATGGCATGCCAGAGAGGGATGTGATTGCACTGGTGCCTTGGGAGCTCTCAGTGTTCTTCTATTTCCTCCTCATGCTTAGAACCAGCACACAGGAAGTGTCATGGCTGAGGTGGATACAGTCACCTTCAGAGACCAAAATCAGACTTTAAGCTGTGAAATGGACCCTTTTAATTATTACCTATGCCTTTTGAGAAAGCTGATTTCAAAATAGGCTCATATTAAAAAAAAAAAAAAAAGAAAAGAAAAGAAAAAATCCATATTTTATTTAGAATATCATTCTCCAAGTATTACCACTTTTAGTAATGCAGGACTTTACTGGTATAGATTAACGAATCACTTAGCTTAATAGCTAATCAGTGAGGCCTCACTACAATTACCATGGCTAATTATGGGAGAAGTCTAAAGAAATTTTCATCCTGTTTTGCCAGTAAAATACTGGCTTATTCTCAAAAGCACAGTATATATTTTATCCTGACTTTTCCCACCACCTAATACTCAGCAGGTTAAAACCACCGTGCCATTGCTTACCAGGGAATAAGCATTTTCCTTTTCCTCTTACACAGGAAGTAGAAAGCCTTAATAAGACAAAAGAACCTAACACTGAATGGTTGAATCTTCAAAATTACCCAAGATTGAACATTCAGCTCCTTAAAATCAACAAGGCTTATTATTTAATGGGCTTTTACGCCCACAGAAATCTTCCAACTGGGTTTTAAGATAGGAACCTCTGTTTCTGCTGATTACTTACTTCCCCAGTACATACCTTCGTAAAAAGAGACAAATGACTGATTTTCTCCTGTGTTATTTATTGCAAGTTGTACTGCAGAAAGAACTGAGGATTTATTTGCAGGTGAGTCCTCCTCAAACAGGTTTGTCACTGTTACATTCAGTGGAAAAGACTCTCTGCTATCTTTTAGAAGTCTGAAAAGGACAGATAGTACCATTTTAAAGTTTCATGTAATCCATATGGATAGCAAAGCAGATGCAAAGACAAGAAAAAATTTCTGCCAGATCTCCCTCTCTCCCCTAGCTCCTTTCTTCCCATAGTGTAGGTAGCTGCCAAGACTCCTGCAAATGAGTTTGTCTTGCTCAGGAATACATTGACAGCCATCTTTCCAGTAGGTCCAGATGTAAATAGGCAGCTGCTGGATTTAATGCTATCAACATTGCTCCTTTGTGTGCTGTTGACACACAACTGACATTTTTTGACTGGGTTAACCTCATGCCAGCTGAAGTGTGGAGGACCTCCTCCACACTTAGACCCTAACTTTCACCTTCTTCCATGAACCTGTGGTGTCACCCAGGCATGATGTGGAGAGCCTGAAGTGTGGTGAGGATAATTCAGGGTACAACTGCAATGACTGCAGAAGGGTCTCTTTGCAATGTGGAGCTGTCTGTGCAAACCACACACTAGCTGGGTTGGGTTCAGCTGGACAGCAACCTCCCTGGCGTGAGGTGGAGAACAGCAGCGGCCTCCCTGTTCCTCAGCTAAACCTGGTGCTGCCAGGATATGCACATAAATGTCTTTAAATGGCAGATTGCTGTAGTTCCTTTAGGTCTGACTGTGCCCCAAGTCACAGCTGCTCTGCTGGAAGTTGCTGCCCTCACAACTCTGTTAGAACAACACTCTGTTTAACTGCTTAGTCCCTGGGGTTCAGGGGAAGGAGTTACACTGCTGTCTGTGCTAGCATGCCAGGTTTTGCTTGGTGTGGGTTAGGAAATACTCACAGTGAAGCTGGCAGAGCTCTGGGGACAGTAACCTGCAAAAAATGGGGATGGGAAGAGAGGGACATCTCACAGTGTCCACCTAGACCAGCAAGGGACCTATGCCCACAGCTACAGTCACCACAACCCATTCAGTAACAGCTTTGCTCAACCTGCCATCAGGAGAGACCAACAAATGCACAGTAAAGGGCACTCTCTATGACTTATGTAATGAGGGTGTTTTTTAAATTATACTGGGACTCCAGGCTGAGTAGCACTCCCAGTGATCATGGGAACCTGAGAGTTAACTGTTACAATTTCAGACGTCAGATATCACAGGGGACTGCTAGCTGTAACACAGTGCTACATCCTACATGGTGCTAAAAGTGGGACATTCAGTATGGAGCTGCCTCAGCCAGCCCATTTCACAGACATATTGGGGTAAAAATGGGGCCAGCATCCTTCCTTTAAGGGGAAGCATTCTGAGCTGAACTCATCTCATATCCTTTATTGAACTGAGTACTTAACGGGAAACAGATTAAAATGGGGTGCATGGGAAGCATGTACTGTGCAAAAAACAAACTGACAAACTTACTGAATTTCCACAATTACAGTTTGTTCATGGCCTGGTAGGTTTTGCAAGGCCTTCTTAAACTATAAAAGAGAAAAAATTGTAAGTTAAAGGCAAGCAGAAACATATACCAAAATCACATGAACTACTGAGGCTTCAGCTGTAAAGTTTTCATACAGAATATGCTACTATGGGCACAAATAATGTAAGGTGATCTGTTAAATCCACCAGGCAAGATATTGCAGAAGAGGAACAGTGGGGGGAGGTGCTGTAGAATATGGGAGAACAGTAATATGGGAGAGCAGTGAAGGGATGGAGTATGAATATTAGGCAGTGCTTTAGGGTTGGCTGGCTGATAGCTACAGCTTGTAAACTCATTGCTTAGGAGGGTGTCTCTGTGGCACCAATCTGTGTGCCAGTAGAAGAAAGAGAGAGAAGTAGGCATCCTCACAGATGGCATGTGTCCCTGAGAGCCAGTGCAGTGGGATCATCAGGGGTTGATCTTGTGGGAAGAAGCACTGATGAAAGCATTGGGAGCTGAACAGGATCAGTAGAAAAGTCACTGCTCTCCCTCGTCCCATGTGAAGCAGGGAACAACTGGTGGAGGCAGCTGCCTTCAACTGCCACACAAGCAGGAGGCACCATGAGAAAAGAATAACATGTCTAATGCAACTGAAAGGAAAGATAAACTATCTTTGTAATAAACTTTAAATTATTTTCTATGCTATTTTCACTTTTGCATTCTATTACATATTTATTTTAGTCCTACATATCATGCTGTTCTGTACCATACCATGAAAAAAATGCTGAAAAAAATTTGAGGAAAATATTTTTTAACATTCTGGAGGAACAATTTTTTGTCATTTTCTGATAAAACATTCATAGGAAGCAATAGAATAATGTGCAGAAATTGATAACCATTTTTCATGATTCCTGATTAATATCTGGCGAATATTTTTTGATCAGATGTCTGGTAGAGTTGCATGTCTCTTCTTCCTTACTGCCAGAAAGAGACATAAACAAATCCACTTGTTTCAACATGGCAGTATAAATTAAACTGCTCGTCTTATTTCTTCAGGAAATCTATTACCAGATTTTATGTATAATCATAGGATTATAAAAAATGTGTACTATCCATTTCACTAATAGCATTAAAATACTAATACTTCTAGACTTACGGAAGAGGCTTATTATTCAGGTATTTAGATACAGCTGGACAGCCATTCTGAAAGTTTGTGCTGCGTGGAACTGCTAATTTTCTTTAAAAAGTTAGAATCACTCATTTTTACTCATACCACTGAGTATTATTGAGCCTTCAGCAAACAGGGGAGATCAGAAACTCAGTAGGCTGGAAAACTTAACTCAGCCCCATTGTTTCTGGAGAGAGAATAGTGAAAGATGCAGAGCAATTTATGTGAGAGCTCCCCAGAATAAAAGTGACACTAAAAATGCAGTTATCACTTTAGGGATTCCTTTTACTTCAGCAAGAGCCATGCACATACTCATCTGAGGGCAAAGTTCGAGTCTTGTATAAATAGGTCCAAACTAACATGAAGCATTCTTTGAAAGAAGTAGATCTGTAGTGGAGTGGAACTCTTCTAGGCCCTCCATTAAAGAAAGTGTGTGTCCTCTCTGTCTGCATGACATCCAGTATAGCATTAAATATTTTGGGGAAAAAAACATCATCACTCACAAATGCTGATAAACTGTTGAACAGCTCTTCGTACTCCGTGGAATTTACAATTTGAACACTATCACTGTAAGATCCTTTCACTCTAAAGGTCCCTGGGTATACTTGTCCTGGAATGAGCACAGAGAATGTAAATTAGAAAGCATTCAAGAAAGTTTCACCATAGAGTTCTCCAGCCTTCGGAGATGGGGAAATACAATGCAGAAAACAATCAGTGCTATTTTTCGTATACTGGAGGGATCAGTAGAGGACAAATAAATTCAGTAACAATAGGGGATGTGTTCTGGCTACCAGGGAAGAAAGCAGGATCCTGGGTTCAACCAAACTGTCCTGATTATGAAACTGAATAACATTAAACTGTCAGTATGGCCTGAAGCTAAAAGACTCTATGCAAGGTGTTACAGCATTTAGTGAGAAAATACATATTTTAAGGACTCCAAATTGGCAGCTCCTAAGTAGCTAATGTAGTTCATCATCTCTGAGAACATAATTCAGTGTCGACCTGTGTCTTAAGCCTCACAAGTAAATTTGAGAATTCTGCTTGCTGACACTTAAATAAAGAAGCCCTATTTGCTCACACGCTTGGCCTTCAGAAGCATTTCAGAGATGCATTTCAACAGGACTGTGGTGAGTGTTTAGCAAGGGAAAATCAATCTGGTTGTTCAGAGGTCTTCGTGAGTTTGGACCTTTTTAAATCCTGGCCATTAATATGGATGTCAGGTTTACACTTCCATTTTTTTGATGCTTTTCAGTCATTTTAATCTCCAGCATCCCTGACAGAGAACTTGTCTTCTTTTCCTAGAACATTAACCTCTCTGGCTGTCACTGTTTTGTTAGATAGCAATCTAGGTCATTGTAGGAGTGGCTGTCTGCAAAGCAAGGAATTGCTCAGCAGTCACTTTCCCAGACTGATTGTGTTTTCAATTAGAACATGAAAACAAGAGACATGGGAAGAAAAATTCACCTGAGCATAGATGTCCTTCTGCAACTCACCTCTGTAGCAATTCTTCTCATTATAGTAGAATCCATATGGGCACTCACAGATAAAAGTAGTATTTAAAGAAATACATTTAGCAAAATTTCTTCCACAAGGATCTTCATGGCAGAAATCCCCTAATACTAATAAGAAAGATATTGAGGTTAGGATTTCTGTGAAATTGCAATAGCCAATTCATATATAAAGTAATTAATACATTAATTATTTCATATATGCTTCTACAAAAGGAATCTAGGAGGTATGTTTTAGAGAGTATAGGTGCAATTGCAGAGGACACAGCTCTTGCTTGTTTAATGTATAGGTAACTGTTTTCCCTACAGAATCCAGCAGGATATCACAGCAAGGACACGGAGTATGGCTGAAATTCATTATCTGTCATATTGAACATCCACAGTTTAACTCTACTTAATACAACTAAAACCAAATAAAAGAAAGAAAATACATCAGGGGCTCCCAAAATCAGTGACAGTTAGAAAAAAGCAGACTGCAATAGCCTGTGCACTGCTACATACTTGTCTTATTACAACAGTGTCATGGCAGGGGCCTTTACTGCAGACACATTAATAAAATGAGAGCTCCAAAGTTAATCATCACAGTGTATTGTCTCTGAGTAATTATCTATGTTCTGAAAGGGTTTTAGAGTGTGTATTTTATATCTATACATAACATAAGTGGTTAATAAGTAATTAAAAGTTATATTTCAATATAGGTTGTATATGGGATGGTAATCACAGTTTTCTTCCACCAAATTCTGCTTTTCACCCTGCCTGATTTTTCGCACTTAACTCCATAAGTACGTTCTCATAGATTAGGCGTTTTCTGTGAAATGGGGAAAAAAGTATTCTCATTCATACCCCAAAAAATAAAAAGGAAAACACATAATGAATTTTCATTGCCTATAAGGTTCACCTCCAAATATCGTTTCCAGAGAACCTAATGAAGCCAATTTTTTTCCCTGATAGACAAGATCCCAAACATAAAGCAAAACCAGCTGTGAACTCCTCCAAACACATTCCAATTGCAGCAAGAGCCAGCAGGGAAGAGTGGCAGGGAGACACAGCATTAAATGGGGACATCTACTGGGATGGGAGATGGTGGGATAGAGAGCTCCTGGGAAGGACACATGCATGGTCCCCCAGACATGGCCTCTGGCCCCAGCCCCATACTGGGTTCTGCCCCCCTGAGCTCCCTCCCTGTCTGTGCTCCAACAGCTTCAGGCACAATTCCCTGCAGGGCCAGGTGAGGGCCTGGCCTGGGCACCTCTGCATGGATCATCTTGTATCCCCACCTGGTGCAGAAGGTAAAGGCACCAAGCATGAAAACAGCAGCCTCCTCAACTCTTCCCCAGCACATTCTCCTTGCAGCAAAGCCCAGCAGGGAAAGAGTGAGGAGTGGAGTGTATTCACAGCCATGATCCATGCAGCTTTATCTCCCCTGGGAGAGGGATTCAGGAAACCCTGGCAGGGGAACTCCTCCTGGTCTGAGGGGGCTGCAGAGCTCCCGGGGATGTGTTGACTCCAGTCTGCCCCCAGAAAATGCTGCCTGAGCATTTTTGCTCCTTACCTATAGGTTTTGAGGTTGTTGACACTGTTGTGGTAGAAGTTGTTCCATGTACAGTACTGCTTTCTGGTGAAGGGAAAAGAAAAGACATGGCAGCACTGCTAAGTCCATTGCCTGTTGGAAAAGCCTTGGGGAGCTCTGTGAGAGCGGGACAACCTCTGAGGAGGTAAGTGGGGGGGATCCATGTGGGGCTGAGCAGCCAAAGGCTTCACCGCCCTTGCCCAGGCTTAATGCTCTCCCTGCCTGTGAAGGTTTTTCATTGCACACATTCATCACCCCTTGTCACCAAGGCCCAGGACTCAAGCATGTGCCCCACAGAGGCAGTGTATTGCCCCCAGCTCAGCTGAGCTCACTGGCTACTGCTTGCTCAGCTGTAGGATCTGCTCACAGGATTGCCCTGGGCTTCCCTTTGCATGGATCCTCCTGTATCCAGGCTTGGCACACAAGGCAAAGGCTCCAAGCATGAAAACAGCAGCCTCCNACACCCATGTGGGGCTGAGCAGCCAAAGGCCTGACCACCCTTGCCCAGGCTTAATGCTCTCCCTGCCTGTGAAGGTTTTTCATTGCACACATTCATCACCCCTTGTCACCAAGGCCCAGGACTCAAGCATGTGCCCCACAGAGGCAGTGTATTGCCCCCAGCTCAGCTGAGCTCACTGGCTACTGCTTGCTCAGCTGCAGGATCTGCTCACAGGATTGCCCTGGGCTTCCCTTTGCATGGATCCTCCTGTATCCAGGCTTGGCACACAAGGCAAAGGCTCCAAGCATGAAAACAGCAGCCTCCTCAACCCTTCCCCAACACATTCTCCTTGCAACAAAGGCCAGCAGGGAAAGAGGGAAGAGTGGAGTGTATTGACAGCCATGATCCAGGCAGCTTTATCTCCCCTGGGAGAGGAACTCGGGGAAACCCAGGCAGGGGAACTCCTCCCGGTCTGAGGGGGCTGCAGCACTCCCGGGGATGTGTTGACTCCAATCTGTCCCCGGAAAGTGCTGCTTTTGCATCTTTGCACCTTACCTGTAGGTTCTGAGGTTGACATCTCTGTTGTGTCAGGAGGTGTTTCATCCACAGGACTGCTTACTGGTGAAGGGAAAAGAAAAGATGTGGCAGCACAGCTTAGCACTGTCTAATGGAAAAGCCTTCGGGAACTCTGTGAATGCAGGACAACCTCTGAGGAGGTGATGGGGAACCCATATGGGGCTGAGTAGCCAAAGCCCTGAGCACCCTTGTCCAGCCACTGGACTCTCCCTGGCTGTGATGCCTGAGTCATCTGACGTGTCCATGATCCTTTGTCACCAAGGTGCAAGATCTAAGCATGTGCCCCACAGAGGCAGTGTATTGCCCCCAGATCAGCTGAGCTCACTGGCTACTGCTTGCTCAGCTGCAGGATCTGCTCACAGGATTGCCCTGGGCTTCCCTTTGCATGGATCCTCCTGTATCCAGGCTTGGCACACAAGGCAAAGGCTCCAAGCATGAAAACAGCAGCCTCCTCAACCCTTCCCCAACACATTCTCCTTGCAACAAAGGCCAGCAGGGAAAGAGGGAAGAGTGGAGTGTATTGACAGCCATGATCCAGGCAGCTTTATCTCCCCTGGGAGAGGAACTCGGGGAAACCCAGGCAGGGGAACTCCTCCCGGTCTGAGGGGGCTGCAGCACTCCCGGGGATGTGTTGACTCCAATCTGTCCCCGGAAAGTGCTGCTTTTGCATCTTTGCACCTTACCTGTAGGTTCTGAGGTTGACATCTCTGTTGTGTCAGGAGGTGTTTCATCCACAGGACTGCTTACTGGTGAAGGGAAAAGAAAAGATGTGGCAGCACAGCTTAGCACTGTCTAATGGAAAAGCCTTCGGGAACTCTGTGAATGCAGGACAACCTCTGAGGAGGTGATGGGGAACCCATATGGGGCTGAGTAGCCAAAGCCCTGAGCACCCTTGTCCAGCCACTGGACTCTCCCTGGCTGTGATGCCTGAGTCATCTGACGTGTCCATGATCCTTTGTCACCAAGGTGCAAGATCTAAGCATGTGCCCCACAGAGGCAGTGTATTGCCCCCAGATCAGCTGAGCTCACTGGCTACTGCTTGCTCAGCTGCAGGATCTGCTCACAGGATTGCCCTGGGCTTCCCTTTGCATGGATCCTCCTGTATCCAGGCTTGGCACACAAGGCAAAGGCTCCAAGCATGAAAACAGCAGCCTCCTCAACCCTTCCCCAACACATTCTCCTTGCAACAAAGGCCAGCAGGGAAAGAGGGAAGAGTGGAGTGTATTGACAGCCATGATCCAGGCAGCTTTATCTCCCCTGGGAGAGGAACTCGGGGAAACCCAGGCAGGGGAACTCCTCCCGGTCTGAGGGGGCTGCAGCACTCCCGGGGATGTGTTGACTCCAATCTGTCCCCGGAAAGTGCTGCTTTTGCATCTTTGCACCTTACCTGTAGGTTCTGAGGTTGACATCTCTGTTGTGTCAGGAGGTGTTTCATCCACAGGACTGCTTACTGGTGAAGGGAAAAGAAAAGATGTGGCAGCACAGCTTAGCACTGTCTAATGGAAAAGCCTTCGGGAACTCTGTGAATGCAGGACAACCTCTGAGGAGGTGATGGGGAACCCATATGGGGCTGAGTAGCCAAAGCCCTGAGCACCCTTGTCCAGCCACTGGACTCTCCCTGGCTGTGATGCCTGAGTCATCTGACGTGTCCATGATCCTTTGTCACCAAGGTGCAAGATCTAAGCATGTGCCCCACAGAGGCAGTGTATTGCCCCCAGATCAGCTGAGCTCACTGGCTACTGCTTGCTCAGCTGCAGGATCTGCTCACAGGATTGCCCTGGGCTTCCCTTTGCATAGATCCTCATATGTCCAGGCATTGTGCAGGAGGCAAAGGCACCAAGCACAAACAGAACAGCCTCCTCAACTCTTCCCCAACACATTCTCCTTGCAGCAAAGGCCAGCAGGGGAAGAGGGAAGAGTGGAGGATATTCACAGCCTTGATCAGGGCAGCTTCATTGCCCCTGGGAGAGGAACTCAGGGAAGCCTATGTGGGGACTGCAGAGGTCCTTGGGACTCAGTGATTCCAATCTGTGCCCAAAAGGGGCTGCCTGAGGCCTTTGCTCCTTACCTGTAGTTTCTGAGATTGTTGTCTCTATTGCATCAGGAGTTGTTTCAGCAGTGATTCCTGATGAAGGGAAAAGAAGAGAGATGGCAGAACGAGGAAACTCTGTGCATGCAGGACAATTTATTTCAGATAAATGTGGGGGGACCTGGGCATGACTGAGCAGCCACACCTCCGGGGAACCTTACCTTGTCTTTTGGCTGACACCAGGCCTTGTGGGCCATTGGTGTTATTCTTTCTCTCCTGCTCCTTCTCTCATACCCTGCTGGTGGACTCCTCTTTACCAACAGCAGGTTTGTACCCTCCCTCCCTGCCTTTCTCCTCTAGGTGACTTATACTGAGTTGTAGGCACTCACATTTCTCCCTGCATCATTTAAAGCTCCATCTCTGCTCTTCCAAAGCAGTGGAAGAATGACTGCCTTTGCTAACACACGCCCATGTGCTGTAAGAAATTCATATGGACATCGACAGCAGACTATTTCTGTCCCAGGAATGCTTCTTCTGCTACATTGTCATCAGCAGTATGAAGACCCATCTGACTGTGTACAGCCAGCCCCTCTCCACTCCCTGATAGTGGCCTTCTGCCCAGCATCATTTGGCTGAAAGTCAGAGGCACATGGTCTTTCACAATGCTGGGCAATCACGATGGGGAAGTGGCGTGTTGGCAGGAGGGGTGTACCTGTGAAAGCTCACCCTGGAGGAAGAGCTGAGGGTCTGGGTAAGCTCCCCCTCCTCAAGGTGATCCCAACAGGAGCTTTGATCTTCTGGGTGGGGCTCCCCAGCACCATGCTGGGAAAGACAGCATGGCCACATATGGAGGATGACAGGGAGGGTCTGATCCATGGTCCCCAGCAACGGCCCCTGGCCTCAACCCCACACTGGGCTGTGCCCCAGTTCCCTCCCTGCCAGTGCTCCAACAGCCTCAGGCTCAATTCCCTGCAGGGCCCAGCAATGGGCTTGTCCTGGGCTTCCCTTTGCATGGATCCTCTTGTATCCAGGCCTGGTGTGGGAGGAAAATGTACCAGGCAACCTCCTCAACTCTTCCCCAACACGTTCTCCTTACTACAAAGGCCAGCAGGGAAAGAGGGAAGAGTAGAAGTTATTCACAGCCTTGATCTGAGCACCTTTGTCTCCCATGGCAGAAAGACTCAGGGAAACCTGGACAGGGGAAGTCATCCCTGTTGGGTGGGGGCTGCATTACTCTCTGGGACTTGGTTACTCTGAGCTGTCCCCAGAAGGGGAAGCCTGAGCGCTCTGCTCCTTACCTGTAGGTTCTGAGGTTGGCATCTCTGTTGTGTCAGCAGGTGTTTCATCTACAGGACTGGTTTCTGGTGAAGAGAAAAGAAGAGAGATGGCAGCACTGCTTGGCATTGCCTGTTCAAAAAGCCTAGGGGAATTCTGTGTGTGTAGGACAACCTCTGAGAAGGGAAATGGTGGTGGACCCTTGTGGGGCTGAGCAACCAAAGCCCTGAGCACCTTTGTCCAGCCTTTGGACTCTGCCTGGCTGTGATGCCTGTGTCCATAACCCTTGTCCCCCAGTGGCAAGGCTCAAACACATGGACCACACACACACTCTATTGTCCCCAGCTTATCTGTGCTTTCTGGCCACAGCTGTCTCGGCAACAGCATCCATCAGCAACCAACCTCAGGCATAACTCCCTGCAGGATCTGGTCATGGGCTTGCCCATGGCATCTCGACAGGGATTCCCTTGTATCCAGGCCTTGTGCAGGAGGCAAAGGCACCAAGCACAAAAAGAGCAGCCTCTTCAACTCTTTCCCAACACATTCTCCTTGCAGCAAAGGCCAGCAGGGGAAGAGGGAAGAGTGGAGGATATTCACAGCCTTGATCAGGACAGCTTTGTCTCCCCTGGCAGAGGAAGTCAGCGAAGCCTCAGTGGGGGCTGCAGAGGTCCCTGGGACTCAGTGATTCCAATCTGTGCCCAAAAGGGGCTGCCTGAGGCCTTTGCTCCTTACCTGTAGTTTCTGAGATTGTTGTCTCTATTGCATCAGGAGTTGTTTCAGCAGTGATTCCTGATGAAGGGAAAAGAAGAGAGATAGCAGAACTGAGGAACTCTCTGCATGCAGGGCAATTTATGACAGATAAATGTGGGGGAACCTGTGCAGGACTGAGCAGTCACACCTCCAGGCAGTCTTACCTTGCCTTTTGGCTGTCACCAGGCTTTGTGTGCCATTGGTGTTTTTCTTTAATCCTCTTTCTCTCACACCCTGCTTGTGGACTCCTCTTTACCAACAGCAGGTTTGTACCCTCTCTGTCTTTCTCCTCTAGGTGACTTATGCTGAGTTGTAGGCACTCACATTTCTCCCTGCATCGTTTAAAGCTCCATCTCTGCTCTTCCAGAGCAATGGAAGAATGACTGCCTTTGCTAACACATGCCCCTGTGCTATAAGAAATTCATATGGACATTGACAGCAGACTATTTCTGTCCCAGGAATGCTTGTCCTGTTAATCCTCAGTGGTATTAAGACCCTCTTTCCCTAGACTACACTTCCAGGCAGTTATGACAGTATATATTATTTTTTGTCTTTCTGTTCCTTCCTTGTTATAATTCTTTCTGAATAAAGAGAAGCCTGGCTGATATCCAGACAATTGGTGAAAATATTTCCTCACACTTTGGTTTCAGCCTTACCTGTCATGTTTACCCTTACAAAATATTTTAGTTATTTATTTTTAAGGTTTTGGATTTTGTTTCATTTAAACTGTGTCATTTTCAACTCTGTATATAAAGAATGAGTTGGCATTTGAGGGCTTTTTTTTTTTGTTTTTCCTAGCTGTAAGGAGAACCAATAACAATCAGGCTTGCTGATAAATGTGTGATACTGACGGACAGCCAGTTTGGGTCATGTAATCTAACTTTAATGTGAATTAGTTAATTTATGAGTTATGAATAAACTTATTTACTCTAACTTAATGCTTCTGCAATCATAATTTAATCTAATGCATTAATAGCATGCAGCTGAATGACTAATCTATTTGTGGCTAAAATCCATGTCACTATCACACTCTGGGGTCTATTTTTCAAATGTCTGCTGAGATTTGCACTTTTCTAGAGCTTTACAGGGCTTTGAAAATACAAAGTGAGCAAAATCTTCTAAAGTTTTTTTCCTGATCAACGTATCTCACATAGAAAAGGCATATGCAAAAGACAAGTAATCCACTAGTCTCCTCTAGATGAAGGGGAAACAAGCAATTGTGCCAGTTCTCTGCCAAGTCTTCTGCATCCACCAGAAACTGAGTTCTATACACAGCATTATTTTTTTCCCCAGTCAATGTAAATGTATATTTTTCCTGTAACCATGATAACATGAATCTATGCTGGCCACAGGCAATGGATGTTAGAGCAACAACCTGTTACAGAACTAGTGCTTTTTTTACAACAGCTGTTAAGGCCTGGGAAGCTCTGGCTAACAGTTGTCCATGGGTACCCTTTGGACTCGGAAAGAACAGCATCCCTGGTGACAGCAGAGCATGTGAGCTGCAACTGAACATTGTGGATGGGCTTGTCAAAGGTAACCTGAGCAAAGGTGGCTAATTTATGGCTCTGTGTGCCTAGGCCTCACCTTCTGTGTAAGGGAACAGGATGTGTTAATGGACTTGGGCATTACTACGGCGATAAAGAAATGGATGTTACCACTGAGGCTGTACAACAGCAGAGACATCTGGCTGCTGAGTGGGGCAGGGTCTTTGCCAGTACTATTCAAATGGATGCATCCTGCAAAGCTTTTACAATGTTTGCTTAGAATGAAAAAGGTTTCTGGGCAGACCTACCCTTATGCAAAGTCTGTTCAAGAAAGTGAAAGACTGACATGGCTTTCAGTTACTCTTGGGTCAAGATTTTTCACATCTTGCTGTTACTTAGCCTCCAAACAGGAAACCAACCTACTGACGATCTTGAAGACTTCTGTGCTTATGATTTATAGCTGAAAATTTGTCTATAGCATATTGTAGCTGTTGCTGGAAATACATATGTTCGCTCACAGTAGTCAACAGAGACCCACAACCATCTGTCACCATTTGCAAGCTTAACAGGTCTTGCTTTGGCTCATATCTCTGTAATTTTATCTTTGTATTAGCTGGGAGTTCCTTTCCTCTCACAGCTTCAAGGTGCCACAAAACTCTTCATATAGATGCTTTAACTCTACCTCTGCTAATGCCTTCACCCCCTCATACCTCTCACTGGGTATCAGGGAAAGGCAAATTTGGCCATAGGCTCTGTCCCACAACAACCAACTTCATCACAATGCCAGAAAAAGTACTAAGTGGCTTAAGGAATGACATCTGCCCTTTAGTTTGGACAGACCACTCTTGAGTGCAACCCTCTTGAAAGCTGGTGGTGATGTTTCCATTAACTTATTTCAAGAGGGGGGAATAAAAGCTCTATAAGCCAGCTGAAGGTGAAGCTGCTTTCCAGACTGGTTGGTTAAGGAGCCTCTGGCCGGAAGGGTACTGGGGTAGAACAGTTACACCTTTTGTTATTACTGTAACAGAGTTTGAATTACCTGGGTTTAGTTTGAAAGTCCTGAAAACTGCTCTTGGAATAGGCTAAATTAGGTTAATCATAAGCACCAGTGATTTTGCATTGTTCTGTGAACAAGGAAAGCCATTGGCTTGCAGTGACATCTTTCATCATTAATTAATCAAAATCTAGACATGCTGAATTGTGTATCACAACTGACTTCTCAACAGCTGCTGAAAGTACTAGAAAATCCATTCACTGCCACACAATACCTGCCTTGATAAATCACAAAACAGAAGATAGTGTTTCTTACCTTTCAAAAGGCTCAACACCAGGCTGAGCCACACAGCGAGGAACACGGAGCGTCTCATTGCCACTTCTGTTGCTGCTGCCACTTGCTGCTAAACCGAAGGGAAAGTGCCTTTCTCTTCTGGCACCAGCTCATTTAAGGCCTCAGCCACAGGTAGAGCTCAGCCCTGAGCTGACGTCATGGGGCCAAGTGGCAAATGATAGTTTCAAGCAGTGTTTTTCTTCCTCCTCGGGCTGGGAAGAGATTTGTGGACCTGCAGCGTTCTCCCTTTAAGTCATAAATACTTGAGATCTGTTGACACAAAGAAGTCACTGCTAAATAAGCTGACATGGGAACTGACAGTGCTCGAGCTATCCCCTGCCAGCTTTCCAAACCAACACCTTCCATGCAAATTAAATGAAAGGTGCAGTATAATCTGTTCTTAAAGTGGAAGAGGTGATCCCATCCCAAGGCACGCTAATTATGCACTTGGAAAAAAGTACCTGGGATCCACATGCTCACCTACCTTGCAATAAATTACTAGTATAGACAAGCTCCATGCCTCAAACTTCAGGGGTTTTTTCTTATAAGCAAAATCTTATGCCAAAGCACTTCTTACTGCTTATCAGGGTAAAAAGAAACAGAAAACACCTGCACCTTTGACATCAAAGAAAGCGGACTGACTTTGGCCCTTCTGGCACTCACTGATCGTGGCTCTTTCATATGCTGCCCTCTTATGTGTGTTGTGGGCTCACTAAAGGGGTGGGCCAAGAGAAGGAGGAGCAGGCAGGACAGCCAGCAGGTGTTTGTCTTTATCCAAGTGGCAGCTTTCCTTTCTTGAGAGGAAGTGTATTCCTGCTGGGGAGACATTTGCAGCCGGGGATGGTCAGGCTGGAGCAGGAAGCCTGAAGCAGATGTAGAAATGACAAACAGCCCAGAAGGCCATGAATCAGGTCACGCAGCTGTGATGCAGGAAAAATAGGTTGGAGACTGAGACTTTTTGACATTGCATCCCAGGAAGCCTCTGAAAATTGCTAGATAGACAAAAATGGGGAGAAATGTCTCTCTGGGCAGGATTTTGTTTTCTCAAACTCTCTTATTTTTAGCTGCCTCCCCGTCTGAGCTCTCTAACATTTGTTCTGCTTTGTGCTGCACTGCTTGAGATCAGATGGGCCACAGTTCCTCCTTTTCAGGCAAACATGTAATTTTTCTCACTTTGAAGGTCTGAGTGACCTTGTGTCCTGTCACAACTGCCAGTAAAGTCTCTCTCTGAAATAAACACAGGTTATCCCATCATAGTCAAGTCAAGAAGGATGAGCCACTCATCAGTGTAACTCCCACAAAGCCACTTCTAATGGCCATGGAGCTGGTCTCTTCTTGCAAAAGCCACTGCCAGCAACACAGCAGGTTATGAACTCACTTCTGAACGGCAGCTAACAACTCTGTGTGGTAAATGACTCTCCCTTCATCTGCTTTTGTTTGATCTTCTGCTTTAAGAAATGCAGTCTTGAGTAATCTTCTATATTGAGGGTGGCTCTCCTTGAATGAAGGAGGGTGAGAGAGACCAGAAGTATTACTCAGTCATTCCTGAGCTTAGGGTTGTCCTAAACTTTTAACTTGCACTGAACCAGGAAGCACTGCTGGCTTACAGACAGCAAAAATGGTTGTGTATCTCTCTGCTGGCATGGGGAATGAGTGGCCTCGTCCCTCTGCACCCTATCATGTGAACCTGCTCATGATGCTGAGCCTGAAATATGGGGTATTTTGTCTGTGTGTTCCTTTGTCCTTCTGTCCTCAGAGCCCCTCCAGTGCAGCCTGCTCCCAACACCTACCCCTAGTCTCCACAGTGACCCCCTGTCAGCCCCCTCTCACTCTGGCCATCCCTTCAGGCCATGCTGGATGCAGCTCATTCCCCTGCAGCTGCTGCCTCCCATGCCTGTTGCCCATCCCAGACCATTCAATTCCTCCAGGGCCATCCTTAAAACTGCTTTGCCAGGGAGCTGACAGAATAAGAGAAGGAAATGCCTGGGAAGCATTTGCCACCAGTGTGCTGTGCCTCCCTGCTTGGCCAGCATCCAGCCTCCCCCTCAGGCCACCACCACCCTCTCAGCTTCAGGGGACATCCAAAAACTAATCCCAAAGTCTCGTTAGAATAATGTATTTCAGTGCTGTGAGCCCCAGACCCCAGCAGGTGCTTCAGGTGGGAATGGGTGTGCAGGGGAGAACAAACCTGGATGTTGGAGGGTGTTTAGCTGTGCTGTAGGTCACCCATCCTCTGGTGATGTCCATCTCCCAGATCTACACTCTTCAGTCTTCGTGATACATCCCAGTTTTCCAGTGCTGTCTCAAAGTGGAACTAGACTAAGCCAGGTCTTAAAATCACCCTGTTGGCTGTGAAGAGAGTGTGTGGGACCAAAAGGACTTCTCAGGGCACTACTGAAAATGAGGGCCAGGTGTAAATGATGCCGCTTTGCTGCCTATACCAGTGTCTAGTGCTTGAGTGTGCAGTCCTGCACATTATAATTCCTCTCTACAGTGAATGTACATCAGGAGCTGGCATAGTACTTATAATTTTAAAATTCACTTCCATTCCTACCTGGTTATGTTTATTACGATCACAGGTTTGGCAGTGTGAATCACTTGCAATGCAAAAGGCTCCAGTTCTCCCAGGAAATAATGCACTGAACAGACAAACATCTTCACGTACCTGAACTTTTCATCTCTGCTTGCCCTTCCCTGTCCATTTTTTGACACACCAGTGGTCACTTCAGGCTCTCTCCAAGAAGGAGGGTGACAGGCTCTGTGTGCCCCATTGCTTGATGATTTATGGGGGAATTAGTTATAGAGATTTGGTGGTTTAGGAGAACAGACACAGAGAATTACCAAAATAGAAGAACTGATACCACTGAAATAGCAGCTCTGGTGCAATTACTAATGAAGTCATTAAGCACACATTTAGACAATAAAAAGTTGACTGTTAGTCCAGACAGACTGACACAGCCACACCAGTTGCTAAGTCCTGCAAGGTGTTAGAGAAAACTTCCTTTGCAGAAATAACTCCATAACTTTGCAGAAATAACTCAGTAACTTTCCAGAGGCTGTAAAATCAAACTGTTTTGTGCCAAAACTCAGATATGACAGCCAGGAACATTGAATAATTATTATGGAATAAAAAATATGCTATGTGTAGTAACAAACACAATAATTGCTCTTCTGTTGATACTTGTTTATGGCAGGATAAAGAAGTAGCAAATGTAAAAGGCCTTATTTATCTATTAGAAAGTGCATAGTCCTGTGTAGCCTCATTATGAAAGCTGCATTAATCAAGGGACAATCATGCTGTTAGAAGACATACATTAAAGTAGGAAAAAGTGTCTTTTACAGCTCTTTATGTGCATCAGATGAATACTTTCGTCCTGCACATTTTTCAGTCCCATTCCTTATACATTTTGCTACCTCATGTAAATTTGGTTCATCCACCATATATGTCATATACAAGCAGAAATATATGTTTTAATTAGCTAAAAGTTTTTAAAAAAACTTCAGAAAGTCTAAATCAAAGTGCTATAGATACAGGTTCACGTATAATCGGGGTAGCAGATGCTCTTTAATTGCTTTTCAGATGGTTCCCAAAATGGTTGAGGGCACATGCTCTGGAAGCATGCAGTGGTCTCAGAGGCACTAGTATGCAAATCTGAAGTGGGCAGGACTGTTAAATCATGTGCTTGTCCATAACTCCAAAGATCTCTTACTTAGTCCCACAGCAATGTTGTGACCCATTCTTTCACACTGTCAATTTCATTAAAAGAGACCAACATCACACAGAAAGTAGAATAACCTGCAATAGTTGTGGTGAGGGATCTCTCACCTACTCTCTGTGGATGCTTGTCTCTTTTCATGGCTACTGCAGGAGCCAGATGGTGTGTCCAAACTGGCCACCAAACCTCTGATAGAACAGATGAATCCCACCTTAGTCCCATCTGATTGCTATCACAGTTGTACTGCTCTGGAGCAATATAGGAAAAAATCGTCCCAGAGAAACCTACCTGCCATTGCTCCAGATGCTTTTCCACATCTGCCTCGTCCCAGCAGCCTAAGCTGGACTTGGTGTTCATCTGGATTCAAGGTGCCCTCCTTCTTCCTTTGAGGGACACTGTATATTCTTCACTGTCCCTGGTGACACTTACTGAGACAGGACTGATCTCACTGTGGTCCCTTGTCCTTGCAAACAGCCCCTTGTCCTGCTGCAGCCCCCTCTCCTGAGGTTTCCCTCCCCTGCAACGTGCACTCACACACGTAAACACACTTCACCAATTCCAGCAGGATGAAAAATTAAACTGAGAAAAATTAAAACTCGACTGAGTGGCTCAGTGCTACCAAAATAAGTGTATCAGAACACAACTTGTATTTCACCTGAGCAGAAGTTTGTTTGGCATGACTAACAGAACACACCCATTTCCTCTTTGCTTTTCAATTTAGTTATTCAATCAGGAAGCACCATCAGAAGAACAAAAGGACTATGCAATTTCTTATTTTCTGGTTTAGATTTATAATGATAATTAAAACCACCTAAAAATTGTGTATGTTTCTCTTTGCATGCAAAGCTAAAGACAATAAGAAAGCAGGGACATAGTAATATTCATTGTTTTATTGTATCCTTTCATAATACTGACTAGAACGCCAGATTTAATAATATTGGATGCAGGTATAAAAATAATCCAATCCTTAAAAATTATATTTTGCTACTACAGTACTGTATAATTAGTGAAGACTGAAAATATGATACAACTTTAAATAATACTGGTTTGGAAAACAACCTCAGAACCCCAGAGACTTGGAAGCAAACATTCAGAGATATAGGGAAGGAAATGGAGCAATGTCAAGAACATAAAGCAGGCTTACATTCAGGTTGTAAAGAAGCACAAACAAAGGCTGAAAATTTACCTTTTGAAAGAGAGGTCACAAAAGGTGAGCTTTACTACGCAATTCTGAAAGCTACTCAAATAAATCATTATGATTTTACACACCAAGTTTGACCTTCTGCTAGGAGAAAGTCCTGTAGAATTTAGTAGGATTTAAAGCAAATGGCTGAGTTTAACAGCATTTCTTTTAAAAAAGGAAGCTAGTAAGTATTTATCCTGTTGGGCTTTTTTTTTTTCTTCAAAGTAAACCTATCCTAGCAGATTTTATTGGAGACTTTTTATGTCAGGTGAATTCTATGGCCCTATTCAAGAGAAGTGATCAGTGTTTACTGTATTCCACAGGACTTTTCCATACAGGATTTTGCAGATCTGAGGGCTGCCTGTTGCAGTCATTAACCTGAGTAAGACTCACATCCCTTCTAGCATTTCACTAAAATAGACACTGAGGGATGAAGCGTTTACATACCACTGTGGAGGAACATCAGGTACCCCCTCTAGGTGTTTCCTCAACAAGGATATCGTGCACATGCAACACAGACTAAAACCAGAAGAGATGTTATCCCACACATGACCTCACAGTACTGAAGCCACACCTCTGCAAAATAAGTAAGCATATTCCTCTTTTTTTTTTTTTTTTTTGTATTTTTTTTACCCCTTCATGGACTTTTCTCCTGCTCTGCATTTCAATTTCAGCAGCTCAAGGGAATGAAGAATTCAATACACATTGAAAAGGTCCCAAACTCTTATCAGCACATACCCCTTCTGAAGCTAGTAGACCCTGCTTCATTTCTAAAGGGACAAGAGTGAACTGAAGAGTAGGTGATACGTGTGACTGCAGGAAGCATCTCTACATCCCTAGATGTTACACAATAGCAAACAGGTGGCAAAATTCACATTCATTTTCTTCTCAGGAAGGTGTTTCAGATCTTGAAGTGTTTTGTTCATTCTCACATAACACAGGTACAGCTACAGTAATGAGTATACTTAGAATAAAATAGATACACCATGGAAAGGCAGCAAGAGTATAGCAGAAATAGGCACACAGAACCATGGTAAAGCATGTACTACATATAGGTGACATCCTAGTGGTGGAATAATTTAGGCCTAAAAAAAAACTTCATTACAGTCCAGGGGAGAGTTATCCCAGTCACTGTAATGGATGCTGGATTATATCCTTTGTGTGCAAAGAGGAAAAAGCATGAAGTCAGCATAGGAAGAGCATTTAACTAAAATGCATCCGCTCTTATTAATTTAAGGAAGAAAGCTAAAGATTAAAGATTACTATGAGGGAATGAAAAGTCCAGCTGGATTTGGAATGGACATGGCCATTCATTAGAGACAAGTCTTGGGAAAGCACCTGGCACATCTGCAGCAATGTCCAAATCCACTTTGTGCTCACTCGGGTCCCAGCAAATAACCTGTACAAGTATTGGCACAGTTTCACAACAATAAACACCTCTCTCTAACTGTACTTTATGGCTATTTTTTAAAGCCTTTTACTACCCTTCAGTGTGGAGGCAGATACCTTTCGTAAGGCTGTTCACAAGCAGTGACTCAGGACACAATTGTGACTTATGGGAAACACCACAATAACAACGAGATTCATTGCTGCTATAAAAACCTAACACTCCAAATGTGGGGGGGAAAGGGCATTAACCTGTCCTACTTTTTCCACAAGAAGCCCAATGCAGTGCTGTGAGGTTTCAACAAGATGAAAAAAGGACCCTGATTTTCCCAGCACAGGTGGAAGGACTGGCCAGGGCAAGCAGCAGGGCACAGGAAGACTGTATGTTTTAGATACATTTTGAAAGATCCCAGCAAAATGCAGATTTGAGATCTGTTCACTGGAACTGCCTCTCCTATGCTGACTGTCGGGGCTATTTCTGTGGGTAAGGGGCTTTTGTCAATACAACTGGCAGAGCACCATAGCAGCAAACACAGCTCTCACAACTTTTCCTGTCAAGTAACAGAATTAGCATTGTTTTCCAAATTTAATTAAAAATACACCCACACAACTGCCCATGGGCCCTTGCTGACTGCTCCTCTCACTTTCCACATCAGCAGGAGCAATAACAGATTTATGAGCAGTATTGGTGTCATTTTTCTTCCTTTCCCCACATCTGGCTGAATCACTTGCATCCTCCATACAAAAAACGTGCTACTTCACTCATCCTCTTGGATAGTAGAGTGTGATTCCCCTTGGCAAAAACATCCAGTGTGCTCAAAATGTAGAATTTGGCAGAACTAGAAGTTATCTAAATATTCTGAGAAACAAGCTGCATTTATTTAGACATCCTGTGCAGAGTTAGGTAGTGAACAGAGAAGCATCTGATCTGAAAGTGGGCTTGAGGGCCTTCTTACACCCAAGAGGACCAAAAAGTCCCACTCCACTGCCAGAGGGTGCTTACAGCAGACAGACAGAGAGGATCCTGGTGGCAGCTTTACACAGAGACAATCTGCACTGGAACAGGCCACTTCCCTGCCATGGCTGGGGCGTGGCAGTAAACAATTGCAGTAAAATAACCATCATAAATTGTGACAAAACACAGTGCACTGCAGCCACCCCTTCCATCCGAGCAGAGCTGGGAGCGGGTGGTGCCTGGCTGAAGATAAAAGCACTGCACACAGGTTGCAGCTGGGCTGGTGGAGACCCAGGGGCTGAATCACTCCAGGCTGCATGTGTCATCTTCACAAAAGCTTCCTGGATCACTGTGTGGGAAAGCACCTGCACTCATCCATGTGCTACTCTCCTCCTTGCCTAAACCCTCTCTTGCCCGCTGAGCAGGGCCTCCTAGGACACTCAGAGAAGGTGTGGCAGGTCAGAAGAGACCCTTTTCCTCCTCCTCCTATGGACTATGCATTGGCTCTGTGACTGCTTTCTTATCCAAGCTAAATAGAAGATCAGGCTTCAATGGATAAATCTTCATAAAAAATGCCCAATGATTACCCTCTTTAGCAGAGAAAAAATTTCAGAGCAATAATGTTCTCTCTTTTGGAAAAGTCCAAGTTTTGCAGTCCTCACTCAAAAAATCCTGCTGGATTTACTGAGACTCTTTCTTCCCAGATGCACTTCAAGAAGAATTTGAAGACCATTAAGATATTAAAATTAATTACTTGCAAACTTTTGTGTGCTCTCAATTAGAAATAGTCCTATCTCAATTCCACTCAAATCCCTTGCAATTTGCAGTGTGCTGTGGGTACAGACCAGAAGTTTTGTACAGATACTCTCTGTACAGAAGGACTGATCTGCAGTTGTGAGTTGATATTTCATACTTTGTCCTTTGTACTTGTCACACGTGGCTTCATCTCCCAGTCTTTGAACTAACCAAGTAATTAAACATCTTTGCCTATAAGCATGTTCCTAAATGCTTCCCTATCTGAGTAAGTGCTGGCACATGGTTAAATCACAGGACTGCTATCAATGCTGGGATACTTGCTTTATCATAAGCTACTTTATTAGAAAGGGATAAAGTCCAGTGCTTGTCTACAGGCTTTGAACTTAGATTTAGCATGAATTCCAGCTTCTCCTTTTCTTTGTAACAAAGATAAAACTCTGCTCCATAGCATGGGAAAGACAGTCTTTTCTGTCCTGGGCACTCTCAAAAAGAGGCAACTCACCCACACAGAAACAACCCTGCCAATCTCCTCTTTGAAGGATTCCCAGCACAGTGGAGTCAAGTTCCTAGTTCTCAGCCAATTAATCCTGTGCAATTAAGAGACCAGCTGCTAACAAAAGAGAGAACATCATTCATGGACTGGAAACACTGATCAATGTAGCAGGCAACAGTTAGTTCTTGTGCTTTACCTGTTATATGATTTCGGATACTCTAAGTAGAGCTTTTCTTAAATATAGTTCCTTAGGCAGCTGTACTTCCCAAAACCATCCATTCCTCTCCCCCTACAGCTGAGATCAGTTGTGTACTACCAGCTGCAAGACTGATTATAGATCAGACAGGCATGAAGTTGCATGCATTATCACCAAAACTTCAAAGTGCAAAGGATACTGCCCCAGGCATCCATACAGCTCTGTTTTTCTGCAAGCCCACACTGCTGTTTCTACATAGCAGGTAAGAGATGAGGCATAAAAAGACACTGCATTTGTGTGCTGTGGCTGGTGCACCACGCTGTGTCTTCTCAAGCACATCTGGGGCGCCTTTCCTGTCTTGCAGTTTTGAGACAACAGAAGCAACTGTGAGCAGGGACCAGAAACCTCTGAGCTGACACAGCTAAACTGCCTGGTGCTATCTCCCTTTCTTCTGGGTACCTGTTACTGACCTTTGATAGGGAACACAACAGCCTCTGAAGTGCTGGGAAAGAATCTGGGAACTCACACCATCTGTAGGATGCAAGTACCTGCTCCCTGACAGAGGACTCCTCATCACCCCAGGTTTGCTGCCAGTGAGCAACCTCACACACAAGCATCTGAACTGCTGCCCTTACTTGGGGTTAGGCACTTTGGGGGATGCACCCCGTGATCCTCAGTGCTCCAGCGAGCCAAGCTACCTAATGAACTTACTCATAGGCACTCTGTCTTTCAAAGCATGGTGGGGGAAAAGGGAATATCAGCTTATGTACATACTGCAGATATGGTGGCTTAGTGGCTAAGAAACTGTGCTATTTGTTATCCTCATACAAGTAGCCACCTTGAATTAAAAGCATAGTCACATTCGAGAGAAGGAACTGCACCTGGACCCTGTATCTAAACAGAATTTGGATGACTCAGATTAACAGTGCAGTAAAGATAAGTGGTAAATATACTTCATTATACTTAATCATATTTCATGATACTTCCTGCATATGAGTCTGGGCAATCTCAAGCACAAATACAGGCTGCTGGAGAATAGAAAGTAGCTCTGAGGAGAAGGAATTGGAATGTAGGTTGACAAGAAACTCAACAAGATCCAGAAACATGCTCACAGCCCAGAAAGCCAACTGTGTCCTGGGCTGCACCAGAACCAGTGTGGGCAGCAGGTCAAGGAAGGGGATTCTCTCTCTCTACTCTCCTCTCGTGAGACCCCACCTGCAGAGCTGTGCTCTGCTCTGAGGGGCCACACATAAGAAGGAGCGGGTCCAGAGGAGGCCACAAAGATGGTCAGAGGTTGAAGCACCTCCCCTATGAAGACAGTCTGAGAAAGTTGGGGCTGTTCAGCCTGGAGAAGGCTCCAGAGCACTTTCCAGTACATAAAGGAAGCCTACATAAAAGCTGGAGAGGGATTCTTCACAAGGGTATGTAGGGATACGACATGGGGGGATGGTTTTAAAGCAAAGAAGGCAGATTTAGATTAGTTATAGGAAAGAAATTCTTCCTTATGAGATTGGTGAGGCACTGAAACAGGTTTCCCAGAGAAGTTAACCCATCCCTGCAAGTGTTCAAGGCCAGGCTGGATGGGGCTTTGAACAACCTGCTCTAGTGGAAGGTGTCCCTGCTTATGGCAGAGGGGTTGGAATGAGATCATTTGTAAGATTCCTCTCAATCCAAACCATCCTTGGGTTCTATGATTAATAAGATCTCTTTCAACACCCAGTTTAGGTCAGAATACAGTCCACAAGCTTTCACTCTGATCTTTGGTGAGAAATGCAATAACTTACATTCTTTAGCTTTTGCTAATATGAATGAACACACCTGGGTGAGTAAACCTGCCTGTTCTGGATCACTCGAAACTAGGATGGAAGAAAGAAAAACACTCCAACATAAGTGATGTTTGCTATGCTAGGATTGCAAGCATCACATTTTTCTCTCCATTAATTGCAACTGACTGCAGTGAGCCATCTTTTCCAATGCACTGAAAGCTTCCACAGCTCCTACAGAACTCTAGGTGGACTGTGGAGGTTTGAAACACTATGTCCCACCTTCAGTGCCCAGAATTCAGTTTCCTCTGCCCAGCCAAGGCTACAGCATTATGTGCTGCTTCACAGATTCCTCATAAAAAACATTCTGAATTCACAGCTCATCTTTTCCTTCCCTGTGAGCAATTATTTAATATTGTATTGCTGTTTCTACAGGCATTTAAATCCCTGCAGGGAGACAGAGCCCCAAAGGATCCTATATGGAAGCACCATGATGGTGTGTAGTGGCATCACTTCTGAACAACATTGGTTGACAGAACAACAACATTCCTTACATATAGAAGGTTTTCAAAGCAGCACATAGGAACAACTGTGTCTTTTTCCAGTTAAAATTGCAGTGGTGTGACTAACTTTCCCGCTCTCCTTGGAGAAAACCAACTCATGAATTCAGCCAATATTGCCAGACACTGGGCTTCAGTAAGGACCCAGACACCTGGAGAATTTCTACCAGTAAGAAGGTGAGGGCCAGAAGACAAGCCAGCTTCCCTGTTGTGCACCAAGCAGATAGCAATGCAGTGGTGTAAAAGGGAGTGGACAGACTTGCCCTACCAAAAGCAGTTGCACAGTGAATCTTTGCCTGAAGGCTGGCTAGGAAGACAAGCACAGTCAACAGAGAATGAGATCTGTAAACAAAACACTCCCTAGTGGTTTCAATGCAGAGTGCTGGGCACAGTTCATCTGCCTGTACTGACCCATGCTTGCCATGTAGCGCAAAGAGTGAAGAACAAATACGGAGTACAAGTGTTAGCTTCCATCTGGGTCTTTTAGTGATGTGCTCCTTGAGCCATTCCCTCCTCTTCCTCCTTCTCTCTGATGCTCAGCGAGTGTGACCGTCCCTCAGGGCAGCAATGCTCAGCATGAAGTTCAAAGTCCTTCCTATTAAATGGGAAGAGTAAGACTGATGTGGCCTGAACTACCCAGGAGACAGATTGTACCTGGGGATTAAGGGCCACAAAACTGTGTCAATCTTCCACTCCCTTTCCACTCTGCTAAAAATAGTCTCTTCTTCTGGTTTCGTCACTAATGAAGGACGGATTGTATTGTCCAGGGTAGATGCATGAATGTCGAGATCCAGGCAAACCAGTGTAGGGAGGATAAAGTCCATTTCTTTCCAGTTCAGGATTCCTCAGTCCAGTTGGATGTATCAGCAAAAAAAAAAA
>VZRZ01003586.1:3092566-3116888 GCA_013398175.1 Climacteris rufus
AAAAAAAAAAAAAAAAAAAAAAAAAAAAAAAAAAAAAAAAAAAAAAAAAAAAAAATTAAATAAAAAGGATCTTATTCTCACACTCAAGTCCTCCTTCAGGCACAGCCTTAGTGCCTTTCCTAGCAGTTATTTCAGTAGCTAGAAGGAACAACATGATCTCTAATGATCTCTATGATTTTTACTGTGGGAGTTATGTATTGCCTGAAGGGACTATTATGATGAAATCTAATTTCAACATCTGGCCAATGAACAGACATGAAGTTTACCTGACTCTACCAAGTGCAGTCTAAGTACCCAGTTAATTTTTAATTAAAAGTAAAAAAATCTACTGATGAGATCAGGTATTGAAACAACTCTCATGAAAAGGATATTGTCCCAGAGCCATCCTTGAAGGAAACAATTCTAGAAAATCAAAGTTAGTCTCCTGCTTCGAGTATAACCTGGGAACAGTTCTCTCCCCATTAGCCATAGGTACCTCCTCTCCAACACAGGCCCTTGAATTATACGTCAAATACAAAACAATCTGACCTTCCTTTCTCTTCCCTTCTTGTAACTAAGCAAATCTCCTGGGGACACTTGGTTGAGAAATATTGATGTCTGAGATCAAGATTGTACAATCCTTTCACCCAGTGAAACGCATTTTCATTTTCATATATTTTTTTCTTAGTGGAAGCGTGAAGGAAGATTATTTGCCTCCATGCTCTGCAACCCAATAAACTTGCCTACTGGAAAACTTAAAATACCAGCCAGAAAAAAGTAATGCTCTCTGTTCTCTGCTCTGGAAAGCAGGGAGTGCAAAGGTGTGATTTGGGTGAAATCCTGCTACCTTCACTCACATGAGCAACCCACACACACCTTAAGTACATGTTGCTGTACATAAGTGACAGATGATATGCCAGCACCACAGCTCTGGATACAGACATTAGCAGATGGTACCAACCACGACATTAAGTATTGTGCTCCTGTCTTTCTGTGCCCTAAATAGCCTATTATTCCTTATTCCCTCAGAGGTGGCGGGAAGCTCCTTATGTACCCTGGAGAGGGAAGAAATGAAAGTAAAGAGGGGTCCTCAGTGACCAGCATCTTCCTATTCTGGGGTGAAGTTCCCCAGGCAGAGGTCTCAACCTTCACTTTGTCAGTGAGGGTGGACAAGAAAAAAACTACCTTCAGGGAACCCCAGCAGTCTGTCCAAAACCTTTAACTGTCCTTCTCTACTCTAGTATTGGGCTTTTGGGGCATTTTTACTGAAATATTCCTAGACATTTCCCAAGCATCCTTCCTAATGACATCTCTTTGTGGTATTCACCACAATAATAGCTAGATTCCATAGGACTCCTGATGCCTCATCGTCTATGGAAGACATTTGCTTTGCCCTTTTATCTTGCAGGAAAGGGATCTGTGCTTCCAAAACTAAAGGAATATCTCTTTCCTGTTTGAGGCACAAAGGATTAATAGTTAAGCTATGGATAGATACCGAATAATACACATCTGTCATCTGCAACAGGTTCTTGGTGCTTCCATTCTCCTGCATCTCGATGGTCTCTCTGCCCCACTCCTGTGCCCGGGGATTCTTCGGATATTCAGCATAAGGTGACATCTGGAAATCCCCACTCTTGAAAATCAGTTTACTTATGTCATTTTTATTCTTCCTGTTTATAAAAGAATGAGGGAAAGTGAAAACATACAACTTATCCTGCTCTCTTATATACACTTCTGACATGATCTCAGGAGAGATCATTACTTGATGTAATGAATCTTGACTGGGAACAAAGATCACCTCAGAAGGACTATAGTCCAATCGTCTGCTCTGAAGCCAAATCATATATGAAATCAGATCATGCAACTCAGTGCATTATCTGGTGGGATTTGATATCTCCCAAGACAGAAGAGGCAACCTCCCTGAGCAACCTGTTCCACTGCCTTACTGTTCTCTTGGTGAAAGAATTTTTCCCTACGTTCAGTTTCAACCTCTCCTGTTCCAGCTTATGCCCCTTGTCTCTTAAAAAAGTGTATGTTCATCTAAGTCAATGAAAAAATCATGGAAATTGAGGCAGAAAAACATGTAGGAGCCCCCATGCTATTAACTATAGCACTTGTAGGCACTATGTTAATTCCTAAGAAGGAAGATGTGCAAGGAGTTGGCCTGAGTGACACCAAATGTCCCTCTACAACTATAATGTTGTATGACTGGACTTTGGTGACACATCCAGTTCAAAGCAGAGTATCCTCCAGGAACTCACATAAGCTGCCAAAGGCCAGGACTCATAAGAACATCAGTCCATCCCTGTGGAGATCTGCACTCTGGGGCCTAGGGTTGCAATGGCCACCTCATCTCCTGGTTTAGGTTTGCTGGCGTCCCCCTGACTCAAAACACAGGGTAACATGTCTATATTACTGATAAATCCAGTTGCCAACTTTATCAGAGAGCTCTGGAGTACTAAATTTGGGGACTGGAATGGCAGGGAAAGGGTGTAACTGCAAGGCATCCTTTTTCAGATTACATAAATTACGAAACAGAGCTTCCTTGGCAAGCACATCTTGCCCACAGCTACCAGCTGCTATGGGAACTAGGTGTGTATTTGTGTGTGTGTGTGTGTGTCTGAGAGGGAGAGACACAGAGAGTACATGCAGGACTTGTGCATAACGAAAAATGAAAATAACCTTTAAAACACTCAAACACCACTTGAGCAATGGCAAATAACCTCTCCTGTTACCTAAACTTCTCCTTTCTACTTAACTTGCATTTTTGGAGTCTGCTTCCTGGCTTCAGAGCCTTACAGCTCTGCATGGGAAAGACCCCTTTGCCTCACCATCCTTAGAGTACATGATTTCCAGGTGTACTTTCAAGAGACAACCTGTTCAGTTGTTTAGCCTGGCTACTGGGGAAAAAAAAAAAGATATGCCCAAATGAAAGCACAGTGTGATACCTCAGTATCTCTGATTCACCCACTTGCTTAGCTTATGTTTTCACCAACGTTTTGGTCCTCAGCTATCCTATGTTTTCAGCTATATTTTAGCCCTTCAGGGTTCCCACACGGAGCACTGAGTGTGGGAGGATCCCTTGGGTGGCAGCAGGGTGTGGCAGAGGTACCCACCGGCAGCAGGTGACAATGAGGGCTATGCCCATGATGAGCAGCAGTCCCCCTCCGGCCGCCGCGATCACCACCGTGATGAGCTGATACGCTACAGACACAGGGAGACAGAGACTCAGGAACAGTGCTGTGCTTTTAAACCCCAATGCCAACCCATCCACAGTCCCCACACAAAGGGATTAACTGTCTATTACCCACCTTCCCTCCCTCTGTAAGCAATATTGCCTTAAATTTTCAAGTGAAACACAAACAAGTTCTTGTTTCCCTAAGGAATAGATTCCCTTCACTTATGACAGATCAGAAAAATTCCAATGATATTTCATGGATTCACCTTCAAATATCTGGCTTCAAGAGTGCCCACTATATGTGCTATCATGACAGAGTATCCAGGGAAAGGAGATCTCCTTTCCTTAGGAGATAGCATTAAGTCAACTTCGTCAAAGAAGTCAACAAAAAAACTTTCAACAGAAAATGAAGAAACAAAAAACACTGACAGAAGTAGGGTGTACCTAGTGCATTTTAGACACAGTCATTTGCAACTGCTTGTTTCAAATCTCCCATTTCTGACACTGTGGAAAATAACAGAAATGAGATTTGGTACTCACGGTTTCCACAGTTGAATCCACCCAAGCCAAACGGGCAGCTGGGAACAGAGAACAACAGGGAATTTCAGCGGCTCAGTTGTGCCAACAGATCACCAAAGCAAGGACGGGGGGGTAGGAGCAGGGCAGAACAGTCACCATACCTCACACAGGTCTCGTTTTCCAGCTTATATCCATCTTCACAGGCTAAAACCAGAGAGAAGGGCCGTGAGCACCGCGTAGTGGAGCAGGGAGGCATTTCCCACCTTTCCCACCGCCGCTTCCCAGGGCCCGACCGCAGCGCGGCTGCACAGCAGGAATGCCGTGCATTCCCACTTTCATGGGATGCAGGATGTCCTCTGGTTTAGGCAAATATCATGCACCTAAATTCACCTCCCACTGGCTTTGACAGAACCATTTCTGGGCTTCCAGGCAGAGCCAGCCCAGAGCCTGGCATAGGGAGGGCAGCTGGTAGCCTAATTCCCAGCAGAGCCCCTTCTTGCTCAAATGAAAACTCACTGCAACCTTGTACTGCTTCCCACAAAACAGCAATGTAAAAAATCTGCAAGTGCCTCCAGTTTTTGTTTTCAAATCTCATTTGAACAGTGCTACTTTAGCATTGGTGCATGTTATTAATTAAATTTTAAATGTTAATATTGCAACAAGACATTATGCAAACACAGTCAGGGTAACCCAAAGAGGTATGCTAATATGCTTTCTTGTGTCACCTTTTTTTTCTGATCTTTCAAATTTGCAGCTAAATCAATTCTTGAGATACCATATTTACTATACTATAGATATTGAATTTATTAGGCCTAAATAACCCAGAAAAATGCTATGTGCAAAATGTAGCAGAAAAATAAAACCATCACTTCAAAATAAAATCATTTCCACACTTATGGACAGCTATCTCATCACTTGAATTATCTGATGAAATTACACTAGCAGAAAAGGGAATGATACGTCAGATACACAAATATAAGATTCAAATTACTGACAAGATCACTGCTTTTCTCAGCAACAGTCCCACCAGAGCTCTTCAGATCTGCTGCCTTTCGCAGAGGCAACAAAGGCAGTCCCTCAAAGACCTGAGCAGGAGTGACACAGAGTCACTTTGGGCAGAGGGACAAGCCAGGGCCAGTGCAGGCAGCAGCCCTTGGGGCTCTGCAAGACATCACCCAGGGGTCTGAGAAACCCCTGCAAGCACATTCCACGGGAAACTGTTAAGTGAAAACAAAAATGTTCGTGGATTTTTTCCCCCTCAAATACTATATTCTTAAAACTGTCACAGAATTTCCCTACATTTAATTCCAGTTTCAAATCAAATACTTGGACTGGAGCTACATCTTAGAGAAACACCCAAGACTGATTTTAATATTTTCAGTGACAGACAATCAACCACAACCCTGGGTCAGATGCTCACAAAGTTAATTTTCCCCAGCCATTAAAAACATTCACCTTCTTTCTGGTCTGAATTATCCCAGGGTCAAATTCCAGACTTCGGATGTTTACTTACTAGATTGGAAAAGGTTATATGATCAGATTTCTCCTCCTCACCAGCAAATCACTCCATTACCTTTAATAAAGCCAAGGCCACTGAGATCTTTGAGTTTCCCTAATTATTGCAGCTTTTCTCCAAACACTCACAGGTTTTCTTTGACCCTTTTGATTTCTGGTTCTCAGAAATAGATATTGCAAGCCCAGGGATAACAAAATTTCCCATCCTCTGCCTGCCTCACATCCTCAGGATGCAGAAGAGCAATGCACTCACATCAGGAATATTGCAGTTGTAGACACAGACTTGCTGCAGCAAGTGGCACCATTGATGGTGGGGGCCTGATGTTCATGATACGTGGGGTCTTGCACACCTTTCTTTGCCCTCTATAGCCCCACTAGTGCACCGCCTCCCTCATTCCATTTATTTTGCCAGTGTTGGGGATGGGGAGGGTGGAGCCTGTTACACAGTCCCACTGCTGCACCTCATCACAACGTTTTCTGCACTGGATGTATTTTTCTCCCTCTAAGATCCTTTCTTTGAAGTAAAGGAAGAGACCAGAGGTAACTGTGAAAGAGTTAAGAGCCTCAATCAACAAACAGCCAGGGCAAGGGTAATAAATCCCAAAGGATCCTTGCCTGGCTCATACATAACACTGGCATTAGCAAAAGGAGACTGGATGGGTTGCTCCTTTCACTTGCTAGCAAAAGCAGACTGAAAAGATTATGGAGTGAAGGTCCTACCAAAGTGAACCACAGGATCAGGCAATAACAAAACGTGCAGTGGAAGGGAGGGAGGCATCACCTTGACAGCCCACTGTGTGGCCTGGAGTTGCCTTCTCTAATAAGCACAGCAGCTCTGCATATCCCAGCCCCAGTCCCAGCTCCTGCCCACTGCCTGCGTGTTGGGAAGGCCTGCAGGAGCAGGCAGGTCCTGGAGCCCACCCTAACCTCAGCCTTAGCCCAGCAGCACATGTGGGGCACACACACCTTGAGCAGTTTCAAAGCTGGAGCTGTGCCATAGGCAGGAGCAGCCTTGGGACCTCACTGGCAACACGGCTCTCAGGTCAGGAGGATACAGGGGAAGTAAAGAGGCAAAGCAAGATCCTGAATATGCATTTCTCAGTCTTACTTGAAAACTTGGTGCTTATGTCTTTTCCTCTCCTCGCTGTGCTTTTTCCTGCCACTTTGCTTTCTCCTTTGGCATCTTTCCTGCTCCTTTGAACATGTTCCCAGGAGAACTCTCACTGTCACACTCACTTGGCAAGATTTCAAACACAAGCAGGGAACTGAGGAAAGGCCTAAGTGTCAGGGGCCAAGCAAAGCTATCGAGCTGTGCTCTTCAACTTAGGATTTCTTTGCCTTTGCCTTCCCAAAAGACGCTCAGGGGTCTCTTTGGAAATCAGCTTTGCTGCTGCTTGCTTCACTCCAGAAACACTCTGTACTAGCAAAAATAGCATGCCCTTGAAAAGCTGGCACATTGGGTTTGCTGTTGTTACTGAAATAGCCCTAAAGATACTGAGGAGGTTGAAAATCAGCACCAACCCAGAGATAACAGAACTGCACAGCAAGAGTTCCATGGCCAGCATGCTGAAACTCCTGTGGCTCAGAGACCCAACCCTTCCTTGGTCCAAGGGATACTTCTTCGAGCATGTCCCTGAGGACAGTTGCTATAAGGAGGACAGAAAAAACCCTGTGGGTCAGGGCAGCCAATTCTCCAGCCTTCCCACAGGGGAGACCGGACAGGGCAGCACAATAGCCACTTCCCTCTTTGCAAATACTATAATTGGAGTTACCACTCCACATTTTCACAACCCACAATGAGGGTCGGATGCTCACGAGACCTTGGTTCCTGTTTAGGCACTAAAAGGCCAGAGATTTTCAAGGAGGCTGGCATATTGTATGCTATATTTAGCAGGAAAATAGCCCTAAATATCAAATGGGGACTATAGCTTGGCTTTCAAAAAAGCCATTAAAAACCCCAGCCACCTGGCTTACCCAGATGGGAACAAAGGATACTGAAAATCTGGAACCTTGTCAGAGCGTGGCACCATGCAGTCAGTACTACCCTCATGACTCTGCACTACAGCCTAAATCCCACATCAGCCCTGTCCCTCAGACACTCTCAAGCTGATCCATAAGTTATTTCCTACTGACAGCAGAGTGCTGAAGGCGGAATTCAGGCCTCACTGTGTGCAGTTAGGGATTTTATATTTTCCACAGCAAACAAGATCCATAAGTATGGAGCAATCACATGTACAAGACCTTAGATCTCTTAGCCCTCTGCACCTTCACTCCCAAGTGCCTCACAGCCTTTCATTTATCTTCACTGCTTGGCAAGAGACATGAACAAGACAAACGGAGTAACTTTTCCTGGGTCCCCACTGTCCATGATGGAGGAAGAATTGGGTAAAAGTCTCCCAAGTTTCAGGTCAGCTCCTCACCCACTACATAAATCCTTCCCTGACACTCTCTAGGCTCGGTGGAGGTGATCAGTATTTCCTAGCAGAAATCCTTCCTCCAACAAGATGAGGGGAAAGAAGAAACACACAAAGGGAAAGGTTTTGCCTGAAGCTGCAGAGTGAGGGAGAGGCACAACCAGCACCTGAGAAGCAGAGACATCCAAGCTGTCTGTCCCAGAGTCTGCAGCACATGAGTTATTTCCAGGCACATTTTTCTCACTCTCTGATCAGATTTGGAACCAACAAAACATCTCCTCCTATTTCAACAGCAACCCAGAAGGCAGTGCCAGAAGCAATATATAACCACTACTGCAATTGTTATTGACATGTCATCAGAAAACTACATTTCTTAAGAAGTCCTACAGCAACCACTGAAACTAGGGACTGGACACCCTGATCCTACAGATTTTGGTCACTGGCACACAAAGAATTTGTTTAAAATGCAGCAAAAACAGATTTGGTGATCTGAGGGGTAGCTAAAAAATAATGCAAGCTTTGAGCCTAAAATTTTTATTTGGTAGACAGGTGAAAAATAAATTCATTCTCATTTTCAGATACAAATTTTTAAAATACTGGTGGATGTATTAATATAAGCTTGTGAGTTTAAAGCACTTCCCCTAAGTTCACTGAGAGTTCAGACAAAATCAAAACAGGCAGAGACACACGTCATCTCTGCTCTGTGCCACTGAACTGGAGCCCAAAGCAGCCTTTCTCCCTCTCCTCAATCACTGTGACTCACAGCATGTTCCAGAAAGAGATATTATTCCTAGAGAGAGCCTGTATCTTCAGTGTCTGCTGAAAAGCCCCTAACTAAATAAAAGAAACTTGAGCTGCTAATATTTATTCATATATTGAGTTTCTTGCCTGCACAGAGTTATACACACACACACCCCCCCCCATTTCCACTGCAACAAAAATTTTAATGAAAATTCAGACAAAATACACCACATAAAGAGCAGTACCTCTGCAGGAGTGGTCCATCTTGTTGTATTTGAAGTACCCACTCTTGCATTGGCAGAGTGCAACTCCGTCGAAGTCGGTGCATTCCGAAGTTTCCTTGTCACATTCAGGGTCTTTCTGTCTGCACAAGCTGCCAACTGTTGGGAAGAGGTAGCCAACATCAGTGTGGTCCTCTCTGAACCCACCATCATGCACATTTGTTTCCCCAGGCACCACATTCAGCTGATGTGCTGCTTTAATCTCTTTTCTTTTTTTTCTTTTAATAATATTTGTTCCATTAGGAGAAAGTCAACATTACCCTATGTCACCATTTCTTGTGTATCTACCACCATTTGCACAGGCAAATAGATGGGGCGAATAATAAATGTTTCAGTTTGAAAGCAGAAGGGGAAATGAAAAAGGAAAATTTGGTTTGGCTCAAGCTCAAACACATTCAACCCTGACACAGTTCAACAAATCAGTTTTTAAGTTTATATCAAGCGAAACATTTTGCTCGCACCAAACCAATTTTTTTCCATTTCAGTATTAAGCACTGGATCTTTTCATTTTTGAAACCAAAAATTATCTGAAGCCGTGTTTTACTTTAGAAAGTCAGATTTGTTACAATGAACATTCAGCAAAACTGTGGATAAATGATGGAAATTTTGTCATCAAATTTACATTTTTTTACTGGGAGGTCAGACTAAATGGAATGAATACATATTAATAAGAAATAGGAGTTTATGGAAAATATGTCATTTATCTGTCACTCACCTCTTATGAACATAATTTGTTTCCTATTCTGCTTATTTCAAGTTAGAAGTAGACTTTACAGAAGCATTGTATCAGAGGTAATGGGTAGGTATAACCTGAGTGGGTCTACCCACATAATTTAATGCAATCCATGGTGGAGGGGGGCTTTAAAATACAGCACATTACAATAAAAGCACACACCAAACTTCTCATCTCCATGTTTACTTTGCCAAAACGACAAGGGGGGTTTCCCACTAAACCCAGGCTAAGCCATCCTTCATCCTCCTCAAGGCCAAACCTCAAAGCCTTGAACCCCAAAGCTCCATGTGCAGCAGTCTCCTTGCAGGAGACCATCTTCCAAAGGTGCTCACTCCATGCACCCTGAGGTACCTCTCACAGCCACATCTCCTCTATCACTCCCTCAGGAAATGAGAACTGGGGGATGCAGGGCACAGGAGGAAGTCCCACCTGGAGGTCATGCACAACACTGGTGCCCTTCTCCACATCTTCCTGTGCTGCATCCACGTTCCCCTCTAGCAGGTAGAGGATTCAGCATAGAAATCAAAAGGTCTTCATTGGGAGCCACTTTTACACCCTACCACACTGAAACTGGGCAGGCAGGAGAGCGGAGCTCACTGTGCAGCCTCCAGCAGCTCTAATCGACTTCACTGGGGAGATTTTGTCTCTTGGCTTCCACGCCATTTCCCTGGCTCCCAGCCGTGTGTGTGGAATTAAGACTTATGGCTTTTTGATCTGGCTGGGCTTGGTGTCACATCCCAGAGATGAAAGGCTGCCCCACAATGCCTCTAATCCTGTGTGGAGCAATATTTTCACAGAGAGGCAGATTTCTCACACATGTGGCAAAGATAAGGCTCAGTATCTGCAACCCTTTTGTATTGTGAGGTTCTTAAGATGACTCTCATTTAAATAAGATAAAAAGATTCAGAGGGATTTTTCCAAAAGGCAAATCTTTCTGCCCCTGTTATAAAAGAAGCCAAATTAAACATCCCTTTCCCCTCCTGTCACAGTCCTCCAGATGCTATTTACCTCTGTGGAGTGGTTTCAGGCTGGAGATGAACTGGCAGGCTTCAGTGGGGGATTTGCAAGCTCGAATGTAGCTTTTCACACTGCTGATAACATCGTAGAAAGTCACGTTGGATGCTAAAGAGAACGTGGATTGCACTGAAACATGCACAAAATTTGCCTCCCTAACAAAAAACAAAACAAAACAGCCCTGAGTATCACAGGTCAGTCTGATGTCATCATTATCACCTTATACATAGGACTGTTATTAATGCAAGCGATGCTTATCACAGACACAGCATTACACACACACTGAAAGGGCTGTGCCCTGTAACAGACCTGAAAAACAGGACTAACCTACACACTGGGAGGAAAATCTGGAGCTGGAAGGGATGCTTGTAGCTCACCTTGGATCCAGCCATAAAACCCTCCTGGGCAGTTCCTAAACCCATCCCCAAGCCGCTAAGGTCAGGAGGAGAGTACCAGGAGAGCCAGGCAAGCTGGGCAGGCATTCCTCATGCCCTGTACCACTGCCAGACTGGACTGTATCAAGCCCAGCACCGACTTGAAATGGAGAATGTGGATCTCAAGTTGAACATCCCAAACACTCAAGTTTCTCATTCTTCCCATGGCATCCTCAGCCTTACCTGCTTGCCTTAACTGTGGAGTGGTGGTACCCCGGCAAGCCTGACAGCGATGCATTGAGCTGCAAGGAAGGACAGAGGAGCTGTTAGTGCCTCAGGGGTGATGGAGGGAGGCAGCCCAGTAGGATGTAGCATGGAACGGTTCTCCTGGGTCACTGACATCATTCCCTCCTTGCCAGAGATGCCTGCTGAGACCAAGGGGGCTCTTGAGCATCCCAGTGGTTCATCTGCTTGATAAGAGAGATGCACTGCCCCGTTGCCAATAAGGGATGGACAAAGCCACCATTGCGCAGCCTTGGACAAGAACAAAGACCTGGGGAGTTTAACATGAACATCTGCCTGTGGCCCTGCTGTGCAATGACCACAAAGGCCAAGGATGAGCCAAATGTCAGCAGGGAGAGAGCCCCACGCAAGGCTGACCTCAAAGCAGCACCCTTGGAGCCTGCACATCTTCCAGGCAGCCTCCCCGACCCTGGAGCTGTGCAGTTGTTTGTATTTACTCCCCAGCACAAGCTGTGCAGGCAGCATCACAGTGACTCCACCCAGCTCCCCCATGCTTTGGCAGCATCTCCAAATCACCTGCTCCAAAGAGTTAGGATAAAGTGTGGCCAGCCCAGGAACTGCTAACAGGACGAACTTGTGCATGCAGTGATCTGGATACAAACTGCAGAGATGTACCTATTTCCAGCCCATGGGTCTTTTTGGAGCAGCCGATGGCACAGCCTACAGGGGAGCCAACAGCCTGTGCAGCACTTGCTCTCAGCTGACCGAGAGCCACGTGGCTACAATCAAACGGCTGGGAAGCTCCACCCAGAGGCAGGTAGGTTTGGATGGGTGTTACTGCTGGGCTTCATCCCATGGGGTTTGGCTAAGAGCAAGGTGGCACCAGGTGCAGTCCAGCCTGCTCCAACCTCTGTGAGATCTACTGATGAATGGTGGAGCTCAGAGTTACTGCTTTAATGTTTGACCTTGGAGAAGCACTGATGCCCTTTTGGGGTCTGGAAAAAACAATGCAGTCAGAAGACACTAGGAGAGGATGGAGGCTACATAAGCATAAATCCAGGTACACTACTTCACGAAAAGGACTCCAGGATTTTCCAGGCAGATGTGCGGCCTTAAGCTCCATGGGTGCAGATCTCTCCACTGCTGCCTTGACAGTCTGGGCAGGGCAGGGGAGAGAAGCATGATGGGTTTAAAAGCATATGTCTCCCAGACCTACTTACACCAGACCAGGATGGTTCAATGATTTAAAAGGCTAAACTCATGCTACAGAGACTCGTGGCTTCCCATGACGATTGTAAGAAGAGCAAAGCAGCCTTGTCCCATCAGCATTTCCAAAGTCCCAGCAAGGACACTCACCACTGCCAGGATCTCCCTCTCAACGTGGAAGAGCTCTGTGTACTTCCCATGGGTGATATTAAGTTTCAGAGGAACCTGGCCAATAAATATTCTCACTAAAAAGGAGAATAAGACAAGTTAGTCAAAACACAAATCTCCCTGCCACATGTAGATGTGGTTTTATCAACAGCCTTATATGAGAGGCTGTTTGCATGGAAAATCCCTTTACACAGCATACAGAAAACTCACATCTGACAGTCGCTGCCTCAATAAAGCAGTCACAGCCTTGAGTTTTTTCCCAAGGGTAGCTGTAATGTTCCCACAGTCCCAGTCAAATTCCAGAGGTCAGTGCTGCTGAACAGCCAGCATTTCACTTCAGTGTTCATACATTTCATATAGAAACACAGACTAACTTAGAGGGATCCCTGAACACGGAGAAAGATGGGTAAATTCAGTAATAAGACCGTTTCAGGTGCCAAAGCTATTTATGATAATTTGGAGTAAACATGTCAAATCTCTTACACCTCCCTGGAAGGGAAAGAAATTAAATCAGCAAGTCAAAATAAAGCACTGTAGAAAGGACATTTCCATTTTTCAAACTATTGGAGAGAATTAGCAATGACATTTGAAAAGAGGTCCAAAAGATGCATTTTTCTGTGCTTAGATTCATATTTGATTCACAGCAGCAGAATGCAATAATCTGAGTTGTCCAGACTTGCAGAGATAATACCCCTAAATCTTGTATTAAGTGTCATGAGATACTCAGTGGAAATGAGAACTCAGAGCTCCAGCTTTATGTTGCACCAGAAAAACAAATACAGTTGCAGATAACATTATAAAGCCTCTAATTCTTTCCCTTTTTTTTCCCATTCACAGAGCCTATCTTCACCACAAACTGTATATCAGACAGCTCTAATGTAAAAATACTGGACAAAAAGCATGATGAGAATCACCTTCCAGTATTTACACAATCTGCCCGTACCCCAGTTCAAGGCATAATCAAAACAAGTCTCTAAATCAGAAGCTGACACATTCCAACTCAAAGAAATGTTTCAAAACACTCTTCAGGGACAGCTCACCCATGTTTCCTTAGCAAAATTTCCATGCCTCTAATCCTCGTTGATTAAGGGTCAGAAGAAAATCTATGAAAACAAATTCCCCTTTACAATGGGATATTGTAAATACTTGAGACTGAGAGTCCTCTAATAGAAAGGAAGGGGTCAGAACCTGAGTTCCAACTAATAACTGTGCTGCTCAAAAAATGCTAAAGGTATGAAACAAGACCTTGATCTTACAAAGACTTTCATGGCTGCTTAATTTTCCACACATGGCTGATCCCACTGAGGCCAGGTTACACAACAGCCCCACTCACTTCTCCCAAGCCAAGTGCTGTCACCAGAGTCTGCAGGGCTGATAAGCTGCTGAATGCTTTTTGGGAGTTGTAAAACATATCAGCAACAGAGGGGGCACATCTGTCCTTACTAACAAGCCTGAGCCCACTACTCCACTGCTGCATTTTTAAGAAGCCCTGAGATGTCTCTGCCTGCTCCCCAGGCAGCCCAACACGACAGGCATTAGACACCACACTTGTATAAACAGTAAAAGGCTCTGATAAAAGTGGTGGTTGGGAGGAACATTAAGCTCCTGGACTAGTTTGAGCCTAAGTCAATTTATTTTAGAAGATTAAAAATAATTATTTCCATCCCTGATTTTTCACTCGTGTTTTCTTACCTAAATTGCACTTTCCTTTTTCCAGCTCATATCCAAGGGGACACTGACAGATATAGGAGCCATGGGTGTTGTTGCAGGTGGCCAGAGCAGGACAAGGGTTGGAAAGACATTTATCCACATCTATAAAAGCAAAAAAAGACCCCAGGTTATGGTTACAGAATCATAAAAATCATCAACTGTTGGGCCAAAAGAGACCAACTTGGCTGTCCTTCTGTGACTTCTTGAGCATTATCAGTTGCTTCATTGCATCATTTGCACTTACTATTTATCCAGTTCCTAATTATTCTGTTGGAGCTGAAAGAATAAATATAAACTACTTGAATATTCATTCAAAAGCCCTTGGGGTCCAGTGTGCCTCCACGGTCATATAAACATCCAGCACTGTCTACAGCACCGTGCATCAGGAGATCTCAGGGTGCTTCCCAAAGACAAATAACCCAACAGTTACAGATGGACAGACCAAAGAAGGAGCCTCAACAGCCAGAGCTAGATATGGAATCACGGGCTGCTTCACCAAAGTCCTGCTCTGTTCATCCAAACCCTGTTTCTGTGATCCAAAGGCAGTGCTTGAGCACTGATCCAGTCTGTAGATTACCCAGTAGTGGTAATGGAGGCAGCCCTGGCTGCAATCACCTCCTTTTCCAGAGCTCCTCCATGCCAGCCTAGGGATGGTCACAGCAGTGATACCTGCCTGTGCCACCACTCACAATGCCCTTCCTGCTGGGTGAGCAAGGGCTTGGGGAGCAGACACCACTGTGATATATGATGCATCAGAGGATTAATGACTGTAGCCTCAGATGCTGCATAGATTACATAACTCAACCTGCAAATTCTGAGGAATACATCCAATATTTCCCCTTGGGGAAAAATTAAAAAAAAAATTATGTCCTGGTCCATAAAGCTCCTCTTGGTGTGTGTATGACACACACGAGCACAAACACCTTGCACAGGCCTGCAAGGGCAGACCACAGGCAGGGCTGTGGACTTGTCAGTGACAAGGCACTACAAGAGCAGCAGGACAGCTTACACACCACTTGTGCCTATCTTGTGGCTGCTGCTGAGCACTGCAGCAGAGGCAGGAAGGACGGGCTCTGTGGTTAAACCACAAAGCACAGGAGCCAAACCCTGTGAGCATTTCTGACAGCACCACATGACCCAGTGGCATCACACAGGCCCTGCACACCTGACAGTCCCAAGCCCACCTATGCACTGGGACACACCATTTGAGGCAATCTCATGCCTGGAGTAGCCTGGCACAGCTACCTCAGCATCAGTGAGAAGGAGATTTGGTGACTGGAATGGAAGCAGTCAGAAGTGAGTGGGTGTGTTTTTAAAACCATGGCTTTCACCTCGCCATCCTTCAGTTCGCCCTCTGTACAGCAAAGACCAGGGCAGCCTCTTCTCTCAGGGCAGTGAGTGTCCATGTACAAAGCACCACGTCCAAGATAGCAGAAGGATCTTTTGCATTCTGGTAAATGGCAAATCTCAGTTTTCAAAGGAAAGGGTAATTTGGCAAAAGCATGAATCCGTTGCTAAAAAGGACAAATTATCTTAATTTTTCAATTAAAAAGAATTAATTCCACTACAGTAATTTTTTTTTTTATTTTTGCATGAAGCCACAGCTTTAATTAAAGCAAATCAGTCTGAGAAGTAACCTTTAAATATTTAATTATTGGATGGAATATATATTATTGCCACTATTTCACTGAGATTAATGCCTTTAGCACACACAATATCCTACAGTGGCATGACGGCCAGGCTCTGAACTTCAAACACACAGTCAATTTCCCTTCATATAAGACTTCAGCAAATGTATTTATTATAGAAGATAAGGAGACTGGCAGTGGTAATGAATTACTAACAACACACTCAGCTATGTTACATAGCCTACCAAGAGAAGCATCGAGCCCTTAAGCAGAAGATTATTTAGTGAGGTGGGGACAAAACAACCATAGGTTGTAATATGAGAAGCAGTTTCAACACAAATACCAAGGGCTGGCCAACTGTACTTTCTCATTATTATGATAGATATCAATCACTATCAATTGTTATTGCTAGCCTATCAACAAATATAAAGTGCATCCTATGCTCACCTGGAAGGCCAGTCAGCTTTATTTTCTCCAAACTGTCAAATTTCAGCTTAACCTCTCTACCATTAAAGTGCTCATCCTTATTTCAGCCACTCAACTTGATTACTAAACTCCTAGCTTAAAAAAACCAACATGGAGACAGGGTTGTTACCCTCAAACCCTACATGACAAGAGACCTGTCATACATACACACATAACTTTGAAAAAGTGGGACCCAGGCACTCCCACCCTGCTCATTCCTGGCCCTTCTCTCACTGAGGAGAGCCATTGTACACGTTACCTGTGGCTGGAGATGATGTCCTCAGCCCAGCTGTGCTACTTGGTGGAGGAACAGTGGTTGCTTTGGTAGCTGCCAAAGTAGTTGCAGTGCTCACAGTGGTCTTGGTGGTTGGAGGGGCTTCAGAAGGACTTGTCACAGGGATGTTCTCCTCGGTGACTTTTCCAGGCTTTGCAGTGGTAGGACCCATGGCTTCTGTGCTTTTACCAGTGGTATACCCCTGCTTAGTGGCAGTGGGTGTCTGAGCCCTATGGTCCTTCACGGTGCTCGTGTCACCCGGGGTGGGCCAGCGACTGGCCGGCGTTGTCAGCACGGGAGGTGTCACCGTGGTCACTGCCACTGCAGGGACAACGTTGCTGTGATTTGTTGCACTTGGTGAGGCACTAAGGGGTGCCTCTGTTGGACCAGCCCGTGGAGCAACACTGGCTGTAGCGAGCAGTGGTGTTGCCTTCCCAAAGCTGTCCCCCTGGGTGGTGGCATCTCCAGGTGAGGCAGTCTCTGTTACTGTCATGGGAGCAGACACATACACGGTGCGCCCTCCAAGCAGCTCCTTGGGTGCCGTAGGGACAGGTGACCTGGTGGGGGTGAAGGTGGTGCTGTTTTGGGGCTGGTGTGTGACATTGTGCTTGTTGGTCTCTCTGGGTGAGCTCCTGGCTGTGGCAGCTGTGGAGGGCACCTGCCTGACCACACTTGTAGCCACAGTGGTGCCCACTTGATCACTGTCACTGGACTGCGAGATGGATGAGGGTGATGAAAACACAGGCAATAAAGATGCTAATGAGTACGATGGGGAGGGCAAGGAAGAAGTGGGCAAGGAGGATGACAAAGCCTGTAAAGGGGGTGAAGATGCCATCACAGAGGACAAGCGTGGCTCAGGTGATTCTGACAGTGTAAATAGATGGTTTGGTGGTGGTGTTGATGACAGCGAGTGTTGCAGTGATGAAGGGGAGGAAGAGGCTGGAAGTGCTGATGAAGACAGAGATGATCTGTCAGTGGTCAACAACTCAGAGTCAGTGTTGAAGGGAGTTGTATTTTCTATGCTGCCTGTAGAAGCAGAAGTTGACAGTTTGGACGGGTGCACCAGCAATGGCTCTGTAGATGGTTCAACAAAACTGCTACTGTTCGAGGCATTGGTCCGCCTGTCGTGAGACACAGATGATTTTGATGCATCAAAAGGGCTGGAAATTTCAGAAAAAAAAGTGGAACTTTCTGAGGAGTCAGCAGAGGTGCTGCTGTTGGAGATAGACAGAAGGGTCCTTTCTCCTCCTCTGGTAAACGTGTTTGAAATGTATGTGCCATCTGTGTGAGAAACTGAGGTTCTCTTCTCAGCATCGATGCTACTGACTGGCTGATGGCTACCTGAAAAGTCTGGAGTAAAAAGACAAAATATATTAGTAAGACAGAATCATATGGAAGTATTTTGATGTCATATTAAAACTGCTTGCTAAATAAATAAGATGTTCTTGTCTGTGAACCTGCCCATGCTTTTCTAAAAATTTGAAGCATCATTCAAACATGGGTATGGGATTAGGAGCCTTCTGCACTCCTTAACTGATTCTAAAATGGTGAACCCTTACAGACACAAGGCTCCCAGAAAATGTGTGTGTTTCCAAAACACTGTTTTTTACATATTGCTTTTCTAAAGTGACTGAGCACTTAATATTCCATTATATTTGTGGCAAGCTAAGCAGGAAAACCCAACTGTTCTCTTTATCACTCATAATTTATAAAACTCATACTCTCTCCCTCTTATCCTCCAATCCCATCTACAGAACATCCATCTTCTTCAGTCAACTTGTTTTTAGATACAGTGAACATCATGCCTCTGCAGGATGAAATTATTACATTATGTTAATTTGCAGCTTATCATGAACTCAGTGATTCAAAACTTTGCAGCGAGGAAATCCTAAATGAATAGCACGCCAGTCTGCAAAAAAACCCAGATTATTTAGCATAAAAGGTATAATCCATCTTGTAATACAAATTTCAGGATGCACAACTAAGTTCACCCATCTCTAAAAAAAAATAAATCGGGTATTGAAGATTTGGTTGCATTCTACAATTGACTTTGGTCATGATGAAACAATTCTGAAAGCATTGCTCAAAAGAAAGCAGTCAGGATGCAAAAAAAAAAAATGTGGAAGGGTTCATAGCTTCACTTCTGGAACAGTTCCCCATCTTTGTGGGGCCTGGTTTTGAGTCCTTTGATGGAAACATCCCCCGAGTGAACCCACAGGTGGTACTGCATGTAGTAATGAATGAGAACTTTATGTACAACATGGGAAAAAACAGGATAAGGTGAATTCCCCACAGTGTACACCAGGAGACATCAACTCACTTGTGAGATCGTTTTGGAAAGAAGAGTAAGTGGGTATCTTGGAAGAGCGCACAAAGACCGTCTCCGTCACAAAGCCCGTGAAGCCCCTGCTGCTGGTGGAGGCGTTGGCTCCTGTCCTGCCCTGCTCCACCAGCGCTGGCCCAGCTGGCCCTGGAGAGCTGGAGACTTTGGCATAGGAAGAAGAGCTCTCCATGCCACCGGCCAGCGTGCCATCTGTCGCCGAGTGCAGCATCCTCTCCTCACCCCCAGCAGACACGGATGAACCGTACACAGGATTGGTGATGGGGCTGGACATCCTCTCCTCAGCACCTGAACTGCTCACGGAGCGATGGCTGCTGCCAATGGCTGGAATAGGATCGAAAAGCAGGCATCTGATTTTATCATCTCAGAGTAGACAGGACTGTCCAAATACAGAGGAACAATCAGTACCATTAGAGTCATAATGGAATATTTATGTTATTCATAATTACCACCCCAACCCATGCAGGTCAATGTGTCCTACAGCAACAACCTGCATGTCTGATTCTTGAGACCTCTCTTGTTAAGCATCAACAGCTGCAGATATACAACACCAGGGCAGAACCATGACCACTTATAAATGCTGCCCATGACACCCTCAACAGCTGTGACACGTGCTAGTGGTCATATCAATCCCACAGAGGAGGGGAAGGGAGAGCCAGTCTAACACTATCCCGGAGTTCAGAAAAACTCACTGGAAGGTTCACCAGCCGCTGAGAAGTCGGGGAAGACCCTGGATGAAAGGGTGACCTTGGGCTCTGGGGACCTTGCTTGGCCAGATGACATGTGTCTCACTCCAGGCCATGCCGTGGAGGATGGGAGGGGGCCAGTGTGGGTCTCCCCAGATGTGTCTGGGGGAGATGTGAGACTTTCTGCTTCGGTGCTCCACTTGCTGCGGCTGCCTGGGGCTTGAGGAGTCCTCTCTTTGCGGACAGAGAGTGTGGTTGAGACGTACATGGTCTCAGTAGGAGCATCCGAAACTCTTCTTCCTCTCTCTGGAATTGCAAAGCAGAGATTATATACATATATATATATATACATTGTATATTAATATCTTTGAGGTCTCTACCAGGACTAAAATCTGAATATTTCAACCCCCACAAACCACAAGACCCACCTGAAGCACTTGGTGAAGGTGAAGGCACTGAAATGTTGGCAGGCAGCTTTGTTGGAAGCTCACCGAGTCCAGCATCACTCTGAGAAACATCACTCTGCTTCCCAGGCTCTGCTGATGACGAGGACAGCAGAAGGACCATGTCCAAGGTGCTGGTGTGGGGTGCAGTGGAGCTCCCTGTGACACTGGATGCTCTGTGGGTGTCCAGCATGGGCATTGTGCTGTTCTCCTCACCAGCAGCAGTTGTCACCATGCTGGGCATACTGGTGAGAGGCAGGCGCCCTCCTGTTGCTGAGGTGCTTTCTGCTGAGAAAGAGCAAAGCAAAATGGATCTATGCACCCTAAGCTCTAAACAGGCAGGAGTGCTCTCTTCCACTGCCACCCTCAGGCTGACAGCACAGAGAGAACGTTGCAGAAAACCCAAATCTGCAGCAAACACTAACTGTGAAGGCACGACCCTTTCCTGTGTAAAAAGGTGCTGCTCACAGCAGGACACACTGAAGAGGGCACTAGGAACAAGCCATGGGAGTGCTTTTCGGTTTGCTTCCTTTGGGCACTGTTTCCAATGCCACAGTGCCAACGTGGGCACCAGGCACCCACACTGTCACCTCTGCACCTGCAATGAGCAAGGGGAGGTTATAGAGCACCCAAATCCCTGGTACTTGAAAGAAAGCATGGCAGCCTTGCATGGGATCAGCAAATATTGCCTTTGCACCCCAGGGTGGGGGTAGGAATGACTGGTGCTGCTCCTGCTTGTATAAACACAGCCAACAGGGCAGTCTTGAAATTGTGCTGTCTCTGAAAACACAGCAAATCTCAAGGCCAGACTGCTCTGCCAGTAAGGCTGCCTTTTTCTGGTGACCAAATCTAAGAAACAGTTAATGCATTTTTCTCTGGAAGTTGAAATTTTCATCCATAACGTCCAATGCCATCATCCAGCACTCTAGCATGCCCTCACTACTCCATACAGGTGGATGTCTGATGTGTGGTCAGAGCTCACCTGGGGAAGTGCTTTCTGAAGCAGGTGGTGAGCCTGTGAGCAGTGGGTTTGTGGATGACATGGTGGCACCTCTCCCAGCCTGGGTTCCCAAAGAGGACTGGGAATGGCCTGGAGAACTGATGTTTTCAGTACCAGTGGTGGAAATCTCTGTGGTTTGGGCCAGCATGGTGCTGAATGGCAGAGACCTTAACGTCCTCCCTCCACCCCTGGTGCCTGTTGTGGAAATGGAGGTGCTGGTGGTGGTGAAATTGGCTCTTCTCTCTGTTGACAGGATGCTGAACGACACATGGCTGCTTCCAGTAGCTAAAATGTGATAAAGAAACAATTTACATTTTTACACATATGAAACTATAAATAAAAATGAGCTTTCTTCCAGTAGCACCCAGAGGCAGCAAGTACAAACACAAGTAGAAAATATGAGAAGACATCAATCTAGAGAAAATAGGAAATTTCCAAAGATGTAAAACATTCCTACAAAAATTTGTCTTCTAAAAAACATTGTGTGACGTTGAGAAAAGTGCTGTTATATAAAAACTGTTGAAATACTAATGCTGTCCACTTGATTTCACCATTACGTGCCTGAGTGCACTCCGTGCTGCTAGAACAAATACTGTGACAACCCAGAAAAGCCTGGAAATCAGGTCAGACAAGGCACTGCCCTGAGCAGTGTGAAGGTCTTACAGAACTCTGGAGAAATGGGATCAGGGGAATCAGACCCCTTCAGCACTGTGGGGGACTAGGACCAAACAGCAGCACGAAGGACCTCGGAGACCGCATTCAGAGTTGCCTTAAATTTGTTCAGCTGCTTCAATTTCTGGGAAGCAGCATGGTCCAAGAGATAGGACAGAAGGTAGAACTGAAGCCTGATCCCTGTGACTTCAGGGACATGATCCAATCCTCTCTTGCTCAGTTCTCTTGTCTGTAGATAGCAACTGGAGATAGTAAAAAAAGGGTTGGCTTGAAAATTAATTCAAGTAATTTGAAAGTTAATTATTTTTATTGGCGTAATGAAAATTTCCACACGTGTCCTTTCTGTAAAAAACCTAAAGCGCATTTTCTTGGTCAAGCAAGAGCTGAAATATTTCAGACCAAAAAAAATCACAATGCATCCTTCCAAACTCCTTCTGCATAGCAGGAAAGAGTCAGGCAAGGGCAAGCTACAATAACAGTCCTCCTTTGGCTTATAAGAAAAATGGTATTTTAACTCTAACATGAGCCCACCTGGAGAGGGACCTTCTGAAGAGGCGCGAGAGTGTGCAAGGGAAGAGTCTGCCACCCGCTCGGTGAAATCTGTCAGTTCTGTGGACCTCTGAGCTCTGAAGGTCTCTCTCACAGAAGATGTGGGCAAGGATGGGACTGTGCCCAAGGTCCTGCTGGTGCCACTGCTGGGCCTGGAGCCCTCTGCTGCCCAGTGGCCACTGCCTGAGGCAGAGCTGGGGGGCCTCCCACCGCTGCCACGGGACGTGGCTGGAACGGGAACGCTGCTGGCAGAGGGAGTGAGGGGGCTCTCCTCTGCCACTGAGCTGTTCATTGGTCGGTGGCTGCTTCTGGCACCTAAGACACAATAAAACCAGGTTGGATTTATGCATGCAGAGCTATACACTTGAAGGATTGTTTGCTCAGTGCCCATTTCTATGCTGTCCACTGAGAAACTGAAGGTGTTGCTCTGGGAAGAGGTGACTCTCTTAAGTTCAGGCACATATGCCTTACAAAAAGCAATGAAAATCAAACCCACATCCTACAGACCAGCCTGCACAGCAGATGTAGTGCCAGGTGACAGCTGCAAATCCCCAGAAAGTGTCTCTGGCAGGGAAAACGTGTGCACACATATTTCTAACCAGTGCTTTTCCCAAGGCAGGAGTTTCATCAGCAACAAGCACATTGACGATTTTCACTTTTTAACCGAAAATCTGAGCTCCACTTTCCCCCTTCCCCCCCTGCCCCACTACCAGCCCAGTGCAGCCAGTAATAAAAACATCCATGTATCCAAAAAAGACTGATGGCCGTATCTGAAGAAAAACAGCAAAGGGATGTGAAATTTCATCCAGCCCCAAGACAGACAGCTTTCAGACTAACAAATTTACCTCGGAAAGGACTTTCAGAGGCAGAGAGAGAACTTGTGAGCAAAGGATCCCCAGGAGGGCCTGGGAGATCAGTGGCTTCCTCTGAGCTGTTGGGATGATGTGTCCCAGTCCTCAAGGAAGACGAGGTCCCACCTAGAGAGCTCGTGGGGTCAGTGCTGGTGGCAGAGTCCCTTGTCACCCCAGCGGTGTGGCCATTTGCTGGGGACATTGGTGTCCCCACAGCCACAGTGGTCATGTCAGCACCCTGGGTGTCCAAGTGCAGCGCTGCCTCCTCTGCACCTGGGATGCTCTTGGGAGGTTCATAATTGCTGCTAAAGCCTGGAAAAGGGGAAAAGAAAGACAAAACTGCATACACTTAAATGAAAACTGCTGGGTAGGTTTCACCCCACTATCAGTAGGTGTAGACAACGTGTGTGAATATTTGATAAGGAAATTTTTAACACTGGGAAATCATTAGGACAGGGGGAAAAAGTGGTCTCTAAATAGGAACTGCTGAAGTTATTGCTTGCAAAATTCAACTGGAAGTTTTCAAGGAAAATCTATCCTCCCCCTTCAAAAAGAATAATATTTATCCATACTTTCATTTCTGTGAAATGTTTTTAAATGTACAGAATGTGCCAAATACAATATTATTCCTCCTTTCTTTAAAATAAAAAGGATGTATTTTGTTAATAAAGTCTTTAAATAAAGTTCTGAGATATAGAGCTATCTATCAAAACTCACTTGTGGAAGCACTTTCTGAAGCAGATGGCAAGCCTATGAGCAATGGGTCTGTGACACCTCTGCCACCACCACCCTGGGCACCCGCAGACATGCCAGGGGTCCGGGTCTCGGCTGAAGAACTGGTGATTTCAGTACCAGAGGTGGAAATCTCTGCCATGCTGACCAGCCTGGTGCTGGCTGGCAGAGACCTCAATGTCCTCCCTCCACCCTTGGTGGCTGTTGTGGCAATGGAGGTGCTGGTGGTGGGGAAATCTGAACGTCTCCTCTCCGAGGCTGAGCTGCTGGATGGCTGGTAGCTGCTTCCAATGGCTACGGCACAATAAAAAAACCTGGATTTATACATATGAAATTACAAACAGATGGATCCATTTTCTTCCCAGATGCTTACAGTGTACATACAGATACTAAGCATAGGAAGTTTTCAATCTGGACAAAAGTGCTTTTTTGGAAAGGCATGACTCCCCCTGCCGCAGGAAAACCTTGCACAAAACCCAAGGCTTGCTGCCAGGCTTCGTGAGAGCGGGGTGACTCAGACAGCAGGAAACCCCACAGGGTAAGAACTTGCCTTTAAATCCCACCTTTGCTCTAAAACTGGTGGAAATTAACCCAGGCACTTTTTTT
>VZRZ01003586.1:3116910-3138073 GCA_013398175.1 Climacteris rufus
TTGTGGCTTGAACACAGCATCAAACAGCAAAGGGAGGAAACCTGAGCACAGCCCCATTCCCACATGAGCCCACAGCTCACTACACATCCCAGGGCTAAAGGAACAGAGGGAAAAATGCTTAAGAAAGCACAAAATAGAGTTAAAAGAACAAACTGCAGACTAACAGAGCTCACCTGCAGCAGTGCTTTCCGACGCTGGGTGAGAAGGGGCAAGTTGGTGCTGAGTGGAAGGCCCAGGGAAATGTCCCCCTGCCAGGGCCACTGAGGACACCAGGGCCAAGGGCTGAGCCATGAAGCCAGGCTCTGTCCTTTGGATACTGGATCTCTGGTTTTCTGCAGTCCTGGTGCTGCTCCCAGCTTCTGTGACAGAGGGAAGGGATATGGCAGTGTGAGAGCCCTGGAGGTGTTTGCTTCTGGCAAGCTCATGACACAGGATAAGGACTCGGCTTTCATTAAGTTCATGTGAAATGGGGCAAAGTCTCTGTTTTTGTGAACTCCAGTAACTGGCTGCTGCAGAGCAAGCAAGGGCAAGCCATGGAGCCCAGGGATCTCTGGTTTGCTGTCCTGTGCAAGTTGTTAAGCACAGGCATCTCACCCTGTCTAGCTGAGGGCAAGCCCACTTGGTGTGGCCACAAGTGTGGGTTCCCAGCCTCCGGCCCCAATCCATCACCACTTGGGCACAGGTCAGGTGGGGCTCAGAGCTGCCCCTGCTCTGCAGTTGACACTGGTCCAGTGAAGATATTTCACAGCTGCAGACACACACCCTGCAGAAAACACTATGATAACATCCAAAGAAATTTATTTTTTTTAAGTGGAAAATGCTGGGGGGTTTGGATCAAATTATTTTTTTCCATTGCTTTTCCCTGCTTTCAGCAGGGAATTTCAGCTAACCATCCAAATAATAAAAAACAGAGCACATGGAAAAAAAGAGTATCTCCTCTGTTTCAAGGAAGCAAAACCTATAAAATGGCTTTTTAAAGCTATAAAACAAATCCCTGGGTCCAGGAAGGCTCACCTCCAAAAGCGCTGTCTGTGGCAGGCAATGCTGTCAGCAAAGGGCTGGTGTAGTTCCCCATGACAGCCCTGGGGTGTAGCATGACTTGTCCTGCTCCAGTCTGGGTACTTGAAGCTTTGGGGGAGGTCTGGGGCTGTCTCTGGGAGCCAGGGAGGGCAGTGCCAGGGCTGGTCCCCGAGGGGCTGGGTGAAGTGGCTGCAGTGCCCACGGAGGGGCTGCTGGCCAGCTCTGTGCCCACCCAGCTGCTGGCTGGTTGAGAGGGGCTGTCAGTGCCTGTAAGGCAATGGGGGAAAGAAGATGAGAGCGCAGAGATGGGCTTGGCTGCCTGACCACCATCCCCCACTGTCACCCTTCACCTGCCCCTCAGCCCACAGGCCCCCTGTCTGCACCATGCCAACAGGAGCTTTGTGTTTGGGAGTTGCACCAAGTAATTCATAATTCTGAATACCAGGAGAAGCCATGTGGATCCTTCTCTCCACCCCTGTGCATGAAGCAAGCCAGAATACTGCCCTGAGCACACAGTGAGGATGGAGAACTGGATCCAGAAAGCTCTACAATGCAGGAAACTAGGCTTAACCGCTGCCTGGCTGCTCTGAGTAACAGAATTCACCTTGTTCCCAGGTGTTGGAACACTGGCCCGGTGTTCCCAAGCTGAACTGGGCTGGCTCACCTGGGTGATGAGGTTCTGAAGATGAAGGTAGCAGCACTGTCCTCGTTGTGTTGTTAAACTCTGACAAGTTCCAGACCCCACGGCGCCCACCCTGTGTCCCCTCCGCTGAATCGGTGCTGATGGCTTCCAAGCCTGGTGGTGTCCCTTCAGCAGCTGCAGGGCTCTTGGGAGAAGCTAGAGCCCTCTTGCCTCTCTCCCAGCTGCCTGCAGCATGGTGGTGGTTTCCAGGGTCTGGAAAGCAACAGGGAAAGGGTCATGTTCCCCTGGAAAAGTTCCTTTGTCTCAGCTGGGTGGCAGCAGCATCACCTGCAGTGGTACCCAGCCCTACCACATGCAGTAGGGAGGGTTACAGCTGCATCCCTCATGTTTAACAGAGCTCAGCTTAACTGCAGGAGGGATTGACGGGAACAGAGGGTTTCTGTCGCCAAAAGAATAATGGCATTTTAAACATTGTCTTCATTTGTGCATGGCAAAAGAAACAGATTTTTTAAAGACGTTAAAAATGCAGAAGGCAGTAAGGAGATGGTGCCAGGACAGCCCACAGCTGGCAGCTTGGGCACGCCAGCTCCATGTTCTAGTCCCTAAGCACAAAAAAAAAAAAAGGAATTAAGGAAATGAAAGTAAACCTTCTATGCTTATATCTCAGCAAGACCCTTATTTCAGCCAGGGATATTAAGAACAAAACTGAGGTGGGGACAGGGCAATCAGCACAGCTTTGTCCTGCTGCTGTGGGAAACAGGGTTTGGTTTAAGTTCATGCTTAAAAGACTTAATTGGTTTACTTATAACTGAAGATTATGAACAAGCCCAAAGGTAAGTGTTCACTTGCAGGATTTCCATGTGAGGACCTCAGCTAGAAATCATCATCACAACTTGTCAGGTATCCCTAAGCTGAGCTCTAATAATCTAGGCTGGGCTCACTTTGGGGTCAGCTCCTGCTGGGAGGAGGCATGGGGATGCACAGGCCCCGAGCTCTGTGGATGAGCAGGACTCTCTGGGTACTGCTGGTGGTGGAAAACAGTGGCAGCTCCTGAGAATCATCTTCATTAAGTAGATGTTAATTAAATGTTAAAAAACCAAACTCAGCTATCCTGAGATTGGATTTTTTTTCAAAAATCTGCATTTCTAGCCATGGGACAGGGGTATTTCCTAAGCCACTGCCTATAGTCAGTCCTTGGGCTGGAAATAGCAAATGGGGACTCTTACATCCATAAAACTCACCAGGAGGATGGCTGTGGGTGAGGTGGGTCACTGTCCCAGCAGATGGGTTCTCTGGGGGTTCTGTTCCTGCTGGGGTGGCACCCCCATCACCAGCAGGAGGGCCAGCATGCCTAGCAGGCAGCAATATCCCTTCTCTGCTCCCAGCCAGCATTGTCACCAGCCCCACGGTGCCCACAGGAGCACCAGGAGTCCCGATCTCTGTGCTTGAGCTCCTCTCCTGATGGCTGCTTTCAATGACTAAAAGGAAAAACAAGAAAAAAACCCTTAGATCCCATCAGCACTGGATGTGCAGGTTCAGCTCACTGCAGTAACACCAAGGCCAAGCTCTGAGCTCATTTCCTTACACTAGAGAAAAATTTTGCATAATCAAAACATGGGCATGAAATTTATTTTTGGATTTGCACCAGTGGAAATTACATTGATCTGTGGGACCAAATGATGAAATCAACCTCTGTGCAAAAGATTCATTCAATTCAGCACCCGCAGGATTTTTTCGGACTAGGAGAAATAAATTCTTGAAAGGAGCAAAAAGAAAGCCTTAAACAAATAACTGATAGAGATACACACAACGTAGAGTCCAGGGGAGGAGCATGTGGGCCTCCAGAGCTGACAGCCCAGTACAGCTCATGTGCCCCATCCTGGATGTAACATGGGAGGGGAGAGGGCACCACAGCTCTTCCCCTCTCTCCACTTGGCCAGTGCTTGTTGGACACCTGAGCTCAATCCCATCACCTCCAGAGAGCTGGCATAAAGCTGGCTGAGAACTGCAGGGCAATCAGGAGGATTGGCATAATCCATCCAGCCACCAGAAGGGATCAATGTATGGTATGGATTATACTGCCCAACAAGGAGATGAAGCACACCAAGGTGATTAAATATTTTGGCCAACCTAACAATAGTGTCTACCAAAATATGAGAAACAAGATGGAGAAGAAGATTGTGTGTGAGTGGTTCCAGCAAGATTTGTCCAGGGAATCAGGGTTTTCAGCCTATGGTGCCACCAGACTGTGGTGTGGTGAGGATTTCCCTGCACATCAGTCACATGAAAACCAGAAGACACCATCTGTGTTACAGCCCCAAGGCTTGGCTGGCACTGCAGTCTCAGATGACCTTCTAAGCCCTCAACAAGTCAAAGCAAGCCCAAATCTGAAACAGCAAAATCCCAGTTTTGTCCATCTTCCTTATAACTAAAATGCAGTCTCTGGGCTGGAATAGCTCAACACATGCTTTTCTCACTGAGTGGGCAGAATGAAAGCCTTGCTAGGAAAGCTGCAAGTTTGGGAGGGGAACTGTCTCTGCTTTGCAGGTCAGAGATCCACCAGGCTATGGGACTTGTCCTGCCTGTCATGTGCATGGCATCCACAGAGCCGTGGATGGCACACAGGCAGCAGCTAAAGGCACTGCTCAGTCTCTGCCCAAAAGGTCTGCTGTTGAAGGTTCAACTTGTTCTGGGCCTCTAACTATCTTCTGTAAGAAAACTGTGTCTCAGAGAGACACCTATGGGACACCTCCTCCTTGTCTTGGATGTCTTCTTTGGAGTTGCTGTACCTGCTACAATAGAGTTGGCAATTCTGGAAGTGGTATCTTCTATTCATCTGCAATAGCTTCAGTGGGAACTCACCAAAAAAAAAGGAGGTGTAGGTAGGACAGTCTGTATTTCATCCTGGGAGTGTGAGCACCACTTGGGCCAAGGAGACAAGAGCTGCAGTGCAACAAAGTCCCTGGGCTACCTTTCCTGGCAGCCCTTGCAGAGGCTGAGATGCCAAGCTCACTGAGCAGCCACTGCCACCCATAGCCCACTGTGAGCCACCTCCTGTCCCATGAACAACCTTCTGGTCGTCACCATTTGGACACGGGGATGTGAAGTAGCAGGGCATGCTTACTGTGTTCCTTTGCAAGTCAGTACCCACCCTAAAATTGTAGCCCACAGGTCCATTCATAGCCGTCTTGAAAAACACGGCTGTGCTGGAGGGCAGTGCACGGAATTTCTCTCCATCCCCCCCTCACTAAAAGCTTTCAGCTCTGCAGCCCATGCTGACTGCAAAGCCTCAGTGACCAGCCCTGATGCACAGAGAGAAGGCAAAGCAGCAGATGCTTAAAGAAACCCTTAGGGGCTGAGCATAGACAGAGGGAAATCTGCTTTCTCGGGTTGCCAAGTCATTTGTCAACAAGGCAGGCTAAAATATACAGCATGACACTGCAGCAGGCATTTCATTGCCACTTCTTAAAGAGTAACCCTTGAAATGCCAGCAAGCAGTGCCTTCAGTTGTGTTCCTTGATTGAATGCGACCAGTTCAAAAGTAAAACACTGCTGTTTGATTTTCTGGTGGTTGTTTGCCCTGCAAATTCACCTCAGTTTTCTCTATCCTCTTTTGGCTCTGCAGAGCTGCTGGGAATAAACTGAACCAAAACCCTTCCCCTTATCGTGGGCACCAGCAAACCTGGCTTTGAGTGCAGCCAGGGAGGGGAGGGGCTGAATAAGAAGGTATTATTTACACAGGTAATTGGCATTTTTAACTCTGCCCTGCAAGGTATGCCAGGTTCTGGTGAAGGGAGGAAAATCTCGTGCCAGCACGGGCTCAGCTCCCCAGTTCAGTGGGTGCAGAGCAGGAGCCATGCTGGAAAATCCAACCCACAGCAGATAGTAAGGAAACACACAAAAATCAAGTTGCTCAGCAAAACAGACATGAAAACCCACATCCATCAAGCCAGACAGAAGTACAAGATAACCACAATCTCCTCTTCAACTTGCCTGCAGAAATTAAGACTTCAAAGATGACCCTCCCTGGAGCAGATGCACCAGATCAAACTTCTTCCAAAAAAATCCACACGGGACCATCTGGCCTCCCCTGATGCATTAAAGGCTTAAAGCAGAGTGGCCCTTCAGCTCAGGTACCGACCTGTCAATAACAATTTTGTCACATCCTAAGCTGCCAACAGCTTTCCACACAACCAGAGCCATTGAGAAGTATTTGACTTCCAGCAAAAAATCCTCCTGCCACCCACTGGATTGGTGTTTTCCTTCCCAGTTAAAACTAGCAGTGATGCTCACCAGACAGGTCGAGGCTTGGAGTTACTTTTTCTTTGGAAGCATAACAAGTCCACAGCTTGCTGTGAGCCGAGTTAGATAGCTCAGCCAGGACAAACAGATCAAGTTCCAGCTGATTTCTCCAGGCTTTGGGCTTGCCCCTGGCAGCCCAGTTGGATATCTACCTTGCAAGACTCCTGAAAAATCCCTTTTGGGAGAACAATTTTTTGTCTCCATCCCTGACAGAGCACGGGCATTGCCCTGTTTCGGAGATGGCTGCTACCCAGGCAGCATTGTGGTGATGCTCAAGAATCAACCATGGGTCAGCACAACACCAAAATGCACAATACTGCAAGTTTTCTGCAGTGACTGTGATCACACAGGGACATCTTAAGGCAGGGAGAAGGGATGTATCCTGCTAATGCCAGGGCAGCACCATCCCCACAGACAGCATTTGGCAGGAGCGCTGCAGCCAGCCAAGGCACACCACAAGCTATCCCTGCCCCACTGCTTTCCTGCAGATGGGATTTTTTTTTTTTCTCCTCAAAGGGCAGAAAAACACTTTCGCGACTGGGGAGCACAAATTTAATCTGAGTCCGTCCACAAGGAAAGCCAAGAGCAGTTGACTGACTGTCCTCACCCGGCGCCCTCCCTCCCCGGGAATTCCCTGGGGACCATTCCCGGCAGAGCCGCCCCTGCCGCGGCTGCTTTGCCAGGGCCACCCCGGGAGCATCCATCCCGTGCCGAGGGGAGCGCGGCTGAAGCTGAAGCAGGCTCCTCCCGAGGACCGGCAGCTAGAATTATAAACCCCACATCTGTTAACGTTGCATAATCTTAACATCATCCGAGGCTCGCGGAGGGGAAAAAAAATCATCCCAACTTAAAGAAGTCCTTGCTGGCGGTAGGAATAGGGAGAAAGGCGGGCTGCTCGGGAGAGGGAGCGGGGCCGGGGCAGCGGCCGGGGCCGGGCGCTGGGCTCTGTTTGGAACGGCTGCTGCGGATGTCGGGATCATGGGCGGAGGCCGATTGGGAGCCAAGTGAGTTTGTGCGAACAAAAGCTAAAGCCCTAAATCTGGACCGTCCAGGGCTCTCTGGGATTTTCAATTTCCTTCCTTGTTCTTGCTCTGAAAGAAGCAGTTCGAGGCAGGGGGGCGAGCAGGGGGTCTGAAATGAGGCTTTAAAAAACTTCATACTTGAGACGGGTCAGTTGAGCGTAAACACGCTGATAATGCTGCTCGGGGAAGGCCCCTCGTGTGCACTAAGTGCGGGGAAAATGCAAGAGGTTTTTAACCACATGCGGTCAACCCTGTTCTGCTCATTTTTTTCATATCAATAAAAGGAATTATTCCAGCAGAATTAAGAAAGGTGGCAACAGGGTGTATGGGGAAGAGAAGAGGTGCAGAAGCCTTGCCAGAGCCTCTCACCCTCCTGTGGGGATTGGTTTGGATGCAGTACCCTATAGACACATTCCCTGGCTGTGCCTTGCTCTGGTCCTTCTGCTCCTCGTCCTCTCCCCACTGGGCCCCAGGCAGAGCAAGACAACAACTCACAGGATTTAAAATAATTTCAACCATAATGGGCAGGATTTAGGTAGGCACCAAAGGTGACTGGAGCTTTAAAATGTCAGCTTGAGAAAAGTGATGGGGGCTAAATGCCAGCAGCAGCCCCTGCAAGCGCTGAGTGCCAGGGTGCTCATGGCTAATGCCCACTTGGCCACTTCCAGCGATGTGTGCCCGTGGGGCTGGGGACATCAGTATCGTCCTCAGCCCCTCCAGAGCCAGGCCATGGCACCTTGCTTGCAGCTCTGCTTAATGAGACAAAAACACTCTGCAGTTCCACACCACCTCCCCTGCAGGACCTGTAAAACCTCAGAGGATGCTAAAAGCCATTTTTGCTTCCTACTTCTTTTCATTATCCCAGAGCCTGATGCTCAGAGATGCCATAAGGAAAAAAAAGTATCCAATTACTGCTCTTAAAAGCAGCACCCTAAAGCAGGGAAACAGGATCTCCAAAATAAAGAGTACAGAGAAATCTGTGGTCCTTTCCAAAGGCATGGGATATGAAACGCCCACAACTGGGGATAAAACCTGCACAGTGCAGGGACAGGATATTGTTCTGCTTATCAAGCAGTTTACAGCCTCTTTTTTGGTGTCCTAAACATTTCCCTGGGGAGGTGCACTATCCCAGATCACCAGCTCAAGCCCATGAAATCCTAAGCTTCTTACTCATCTTTCTTGGACAGTTTGGTTCAATCCATAGATCCATATGCATCGATGGGACCACCTGTGCTGAGTGAAAACCATCAGCCCAGGGCTGAGGGCAGCTCCTTGAACCTCTTTTCATGACCTTTTGTTTTTAAACAGCTATTAGCAACTGAATTAAAAAAGAAAAAAAAAAAAAGAAAAAAAAAGAAAAAAAAGTCCTGCTTTACTGTCAAGTCTTTGAAAGACACACTTGTATAGAAGCCCACTGCCAGCAGGGATAAGCTGTCTCATGACTTCCCATAGTTCTAAAAAACCCATAACCATGCTGAGGCTCCAGTAAAATCCCAATCCATCCATCCATCCATTCAGTGGAGATTGAACCTTCAACATCCCGGACCCTGTCCTTACTGCCTTTCTTGAGCAGAAAGCCAAACTTAGCCTTATTTTCTTGCTTGACAGCTCATTTATACTCTGCCTCAGAAGTGTCCCTCCAGCGTTAATGTGGGAAAATCCCCTGCAGCCCCAGCTGACAGGTCCCTGGAGCACCTACCACAGGGATTTCTTTCTTACTGTTTTTAGTAAACATCAATAAAACAAAGTAAAAATAAATCTCTAGAACTGCAAAGCTCTCTGAGTACTCACACCTCCTCTCCATCCTCGCTCCTGCCACCCTGCAATGCTGCAATGTCCCCAACTACTCTCCCTGCACCATGGATCCCAAATGCTAAATCCCAGCACCAGCAAATTCACTTCTAAAACCCTCCAGGCTTTTCTGTAATGTCCTGCAGAAACATTACAGAAAATATCACCCACTCATCACTTTTCCTTCCTCTTTCCAGTTTTTTTAAAGTCCACTGGAAGTTTTCTCATTAGGCAGGCAGCAGTGCCCTCATGTAGGCACAGCAAAAGCCACACAGGGATCCAGCCTGGTGGCATTTTTAACTTCTGCTCCCATCTGAGGGCAGTGCTGCTGGAGACTATCAGACGGCTTGGGGAGGAAGTCTCCTGGCAGGGCTCCACCAAAGTGGAGTTGCTAGGTCACTGGAACAATAAAAAGGCAAGAAAAAACATCCTGGCTGCAAAAAAGAAAGGGAAAAAAAAAAAGAAAAAAAAAGAAAAAAAAAAAGAAAATCCATGGCATTCTGTACAGTGCTGGTGAAGTGGAAAGAAACAAGAGAGAGAGAGGCTGGAGAGGCTGGAGGGAGAAGGGCCATGCCACTGTCAGCTTCTGCAGGCACACAGCTTCATTTCTAACATGGATCTTTCTCCAGACCTCTCACATGAATAGTTCCAGAAACCTTTGTCTCCAAGGTTTGCAACTGGTGAAAGTCTCACATGGGACAGTATTTCCAGGGCAGCTGGTGAGATTCATTGCCCTTTGCATGTTAGCCAGGCATCACAATCCATGGGATGACTTCCACCCCCAGCAGCTGTCCATGTTCATTTAAACTGGCAATATAAGAAACCTGCCTCCAAGCAGGGCTGTGTTCTGGTAATAATGGGTGAACACTGAGCAGACCTGGGGCTCAGGCTCCCCTGTAAGAAAAGGTGCAAGAGGCTTAGAACATGCAGGATGAAATTCTGCTGTCTGAAAAGTCTAATTTCCGGGCCAGAAGGCAGCATTAGCTCATTCTGTCTGACCTCATGATAACCAAAGTAATTCCATGTAGCTTATTTACTCCCACTATAAGCTCAGTGACTTGTATTTGACTTAACAGATCTTGCAGGGTAAAAAAAAATCCCAAACTATCAGTATTGGTGATTATCTGGGATTTGACTCAAAACCACAAGAACTATGGCCTGCAGCACAGCTTTGTCTGCACAAAACCTCAATGCCCATCAAAAAGTGATGCCAGGCAGTGTGAAGCATACGTGTGGCAAAAGACATCTGAGGACTCAGCCCTTTGCAAATCCAAGTGCAAACAAGATGGTATTTTCATGTCCTGCTCTGGAAACAAAACCATAGACCCCTGCTCCAAAGTGGTCTGAGCCCAGGAGCTGCTTCCTACAGCCAGGAAGGGACAATAAATACTGGGAAGATGGAGCAAGGAGTAGGAAAAATGGTGCTGCCATGCTGAGGGGTGACAGCAGGAGCAGCCAGGGCTGCCATGGCTCCCTGGGGACCAAGCCATGCTGCTCACTGATGCAGGTGGCTTTGGCCCAGGTGTTTTGGCCAGAGCCTCACTCCAGCAATGCATTTACGAAGAGCTCCCCAGGGAACTAATCCCTGTGCTTAACATTTGGCACAGGCCAAAGAGCTTTGCTGGCTGGCAGTCACACCAGGGATGATGACCAGCCTGGGAGCTGAGCAACTCCTCAAGGACATGATGGGGATGAGAGGGAGGAAGAGCCCTCTCGGATGCAGGAGAATCACAAGACTGCCAAATGGTAGATGCCATTTGGTGACAAGCAGATACAAGGCTCACTTGATTCTCCCCTCCATGCAGACCAGCAAAATGCAACCCTATTCCAGGGGAAAACTGAGGGCAGCCCAAGCCTGACACCCAGCTCTTGACTCCCAGCTGAAGGAAGGATGCAGTGCATGATGTCATGACAGTGGGAAACACGGATGCTCTCATGGCTCCTACTCTTCCAGCAAGGGACAGTGAGACTTGTGAAAGGATGGAGAAAAAAGCAAACAGGCAAAAAAATGAAGCAGCTTAAAGAGAAATTAATCCCCAGAAGAGATAAGGGCCCCCACCTCCCTTCCCCCATCTGCTGCCAAAGGATGATGATCTAAATCGCATTTCCTAGATGACACCGCACCGATCTGCTGCCGGAAGCGGCGGTGGCAGCGCTCAGGATGGCGCCAGGCCTCCTTCTTCCAGGGGCTGAGCCAGGTCCTTCCCTGCTGGCACTCATGGCTGGGACCCCTGACAAGCAGAGGAGCAGCAGGGGGCAGCTGGAGCAGAGGTCCCCCTCACTACCCAGCACCACTCTGCCACTGCACACATTTCCTTTCTGAGAACCAGGGGGAAGGGATTTACCACTTCCAGTGCCTTTCTGCATGTGTTTTGGGGAGGCTGGAAAATAGATGCCTTCTTTCGGATGTGGCCAGTGGAAATGGGTGCTGGAGAAGGGCAGGACGGGGCTGTCACCCTCTGAGCTGTCACTGAGGACTCACAGGGAGTCAGGGTCACATCCTACCTTGATGCATACGAGCGCCGTGTGCTGAGCAAGGCAGCACAGAGGACCAAGAGGCCAGAAATCTGCACTCAAAACCCACCTGCCCACACACAGACACAGCTTATCCAGCACAGAGCCACCTCACAGCAACTGCTTTGGCACGTTCATGCCATCAAGTGACCATCAACTTCAGTCATAACCCAGTGTGTCACACAGCTTATCCAGCACCATATGATCTCCAGGCATATCAGCACTTTGCAGGACAGGATTATGGGGATCCCTGTCTGCGTGCTGTGGACTCTTCTCAGGGGCCACAAAATTGCTGTTTCTCCCATTCCCCAGGTTAGCAGCCTTCTGGTTCATTTAGCTTTCTTTGTGCATCATATTTGCTACCTGCTCCTAAGAAGAGACCGTCCTCATGATTTTCTGCCTTCTCTGATTATGTTTCCCTCCTAAGAAACATCCTTTCAAAGGGCCTTTATCTGCAGGGTTGGCTACCAGTCTAATACTGCAGCCCCATTCTGCATTTGCTGAAAGAGCTGATAATGTCCTAAAAAGAATTAACATTTAGATGTTAGTCCTGTAACCAAATCTGAATCAAACAATGATGACTGTTCAAATGTCTAAAGCTACTCAGGGGTATTTTCATTTAAGCTCTACCAAGCTTGTACCAGGGGTAAGGAGCTTTCTAAAGATGCCTTTGTGAGCACCAGCCACTGAAACCCTTCTCCTTGTCCCTCCAGACACAGATACAATTATGCCCAGCTCCGGCACAAAGATAAAGGCTGAATTACAAGAGCAGTATTATGCTCCACAATCAGGGTCCTTGATTCCAATTGACAAGGAAAGCAAATCATGCGCAGTTGGTCTGTGGATGCTTCTACTCCTGGCAATCATTCCCACCACAGGATAGAAATGAGTTCAATAGACAGGGTCACCTCTTGTGCTTCCTCCCCAAACTGCTAAATTACCTTGTCGGTTCCTGAGATCTTAAAGTAATGCAAGGTCAAACCTGGCCAACACTTGTCTGGGGTATTTCTTTGCAGAAGGTTTAACTACTAGCTGCTACAGTTTCCCTGATAAGAAAGTCTTCTCTTACCTATAGTGGCATGGATGTATCAGGATAGTTTTTCAGACATGCTGTGAAACCCTTCTCATTCAAAAAAAGAAATGTTAGATAAATATCTTCTGGGGTAATCCTGCAAGGAGAGACATCTCGAGATCCCTTGGGAGATGTCTTGAGATCCCTTCCAGACCTGCCTTTTACTTTTATAGAGCACTCAGAACCAAAGGCAAATGAAAAACTCATCAAATGTCCAAACTCCAACCTCCACCCCGCAATCTATGCATACTCCAAAAAGTGCTGTCCTCCCCCCATAACAGATCCTGGGTGGATGGGCAGCAGTACCCTGCTGCTGTGCTACCACAGATTGTATCTTTTGGATAATATATTGAAGCCAAAGTTAGTGTGATTCATTCCTGCTTCAGCAAAGTTCACCAGAGCGTGACGTTTCACATCAGTCCTCAGGGCTTAAGAGATTTTCCACAAGAGGAAGGGTGTTAACACCAGCATCCTAACAAGCAGTGACGTGAACAATTGTGCTCTATGGATCTAAATTCCTCTTGTCACTCCAGATGCAGAAGTGCCTTTTAGCATGCTCTTCAAGAAAAAAAGAGGCCTCATTTGCTACCAGTAACCAAAGAAGCCTGTCCATCAGTCCAAAACTACTGCACAGGGTTTCTTCCATGCTCTGGAGATCTTGCAGAAACATAAGGATGGTTCTGGTAGCAGAAATTACAACAATGTCTGCCTGGTTACAGAGGCGAGAGGTCAGACTGATCCTGTAACAGCTTTCAAAACCTCTGCCATCACAACTGGCTGAAAAATGCTGAGAAAAACGCCCTAAATGTGTCTGTGGCAACACCATGTCTTCTGGGAAATGCAGCCTGGGCTGCACCCCTGGGACAACAGCTAACCCTGCTTCATTAACCCTTTGTGCACAGTGTGCACTCCTTTCTATCAGACCACTTCAAATTCCTCCTCGCTCCTTTCCCACTGACTTATCTCAGAGTTGAATTAGCTCAGAGTTAAAAAGGGCATTTTCTCCTAAACTTCAGCTGCAAGAGCCTCGTTGCCATCAAACCACTGTGCAAAAGGTCCCTCAAACATCTCTGTGTTTGCCTTGGCAAAAGAACTGCAAGGGTCATGGCATTTCCAGAGGACTTTTTCCAAGCACCATATTGAGAGCCCAAGATGGGGTGCTCACACTGGCGGGCAAAGGGAAGGACCTGCAGGATTTGCTCACATTGCAAGTGACATGATCACCCCTAAACAGCTTGAACTGGCCAGACCACAGTCAGAACGCTGCAGAAGCAGTTTTAGAAGTCCTCCTAGCTTTATGTCCTTGCAAAGAGTGAAAAGGCAGATGGAGCTTGTTTCTCCCAGCAGAGAGTCAAACTAGCAAGGTCAAGGTATTTGGAAAGCAACTGGGTTTGCACTGAGCATTCCTGCTGTGCTGCCCTGCACATCTCCCTGTCCCCTCTCTTCTCCTAGCAAAGCAGGACAGTGGAGAGGGTTGCACTTCTCCTGCAGCTGCACTGGCAGAGCCCAGCCAAGCAGGGGTGTCTGAAACAACCCTTCTGTCTGGACTCAAAAGCCTCTGGAGATCAGCTTTGAGCTAGTGGTATTTTTAAATACATCCAACCTAGGTTTCTTGTGTGATTCCTGGATTTGCAGCTAATGCTTTCCAGGCATTTTTATCTACCACCTCAACCACCAGAAGATCTTATTCTACCCCTCTAAGTGATTCTCCTGTAATGACAACTCCAGGAGTTGGGGTTTTAAGGAAAGACAGCCAAATCTTAGGAGGCTCTTGACACAGATCCGGACTTTTGGCAGCAGTGCTCCCTCGCCCACAGATGAGATGCTGACTGCAGCTTGAGAGATGCTCAAGTAACCAACTGCAAACCTATTTATCAAATGACTCCAAGTCAAGGGCATGGCAGATGCAGAAGCAGATATAACCCTCCTCAACAGCCCTGCCTGCACAGAGGACAGGCAAAAGGAAATAGCTCCATCAAAAGCCACAGAGGGATGGGGGCAGCAGCACAGAAGCAGAACAGTTTGTAGGTTATTACACCCTATTTCTGCTCTTCAGGCACTTTTTAAATTACATTTTTATATCTCACACATTTCGTACTGGTTTCTGAAGAGATGAAGCTCCTGAGACAGCTTTGTTTGTCCTACTGCATTAAAACAAATTAGCCTGGAAGCCAGAGACCTCCAAGGCAGCAAATTCCTACAGGTTTTGTGAAAACCAGCACTTTATTACAGAAAACTCCAGTGACTGTCCAACTTGGGGAGCTGCTGCACCCACACCAAGGGGGATGCCCATGGCTCAGTCCACGCCCTGGCTGTGGGACCTGTACACACTCAGCACCCACAGAGCCCAAAATAAACCACAGCACACACTAATGTCACCCACGCTGTGGCAAGCAGAGGAGAACAAACCACAGGTTCTGTTCACAGAGAAACTTTGTCAAATGTCTCTCTCTTCTCATGGGTTTTCCCAAACACTGACAGCTCTAAAAGCGAACTTTTCTCCCCTGGTTTTGTATAACCAGGCTTTTGACCCCAGTGAGTAGAAACCTTGCATCTTTTTATCTTCCTCCAGCTGATCCCTCCACTCACCCTGGCTCTGCCTGCCCCTTCTCCAAGTCTTCATGACCATGGGTGGCCACCACCCTCTCCGGCACCCAGTTGAGATTTTAAAAAAAATTAAGAGCAAAGAAGGGACGTGACCAAAAATCCTAAAATCTGTGTTATAAACCTCACAATATTCAGATTCTACAAGCAGTCTTCATTTTAAGCAGGAACTGGTTTTTATTCCCTTTTTCCCCTGTTCTCTCCACAGCACTTCAGTATGGATCTGATAGCAGCGTTACTACAGCACAGGCAACAGCTACACTAACAGCTTGGAGGAGCTGAAGTTTACAGAGCTTCCTTTACTCAAGGGAATTGCATTTTTCTAAGATTATATTATTACTTGGGCTGGTCGCTCAGTAATGCAACATCATTTCCCTTTTGGGTGGGAAAGTTCTCTCCTTGTCCTCAGATGTGAATGATTTCAGCCTGAAAGGATGAACACGGACTCTGCATGAACTGTGCCCCTTGCTGAAGCAGCAGGATGTTATATATACAACACCTGGGCATTAAAAAAATGTATGGTGATGGGTGCACACACATCAGCTGCATGTATGCAGAAAAGGGTCAGAGAGAAGGGTTGTCAGATGTGACAAAACCATTTTCTCCTGATAGGCACCCACAGACTTCATTCTTTCACCAAGCCTGTGTTTATAGCCCTCTTGCATCTCCTCTGGATGAATATCTCAGCAAATGAACATCTCATATTTACACAAACAGCAAATTACAATGCAAATGTTGCAAAAACTGCTCAAAGAAATGAAAATTTGAATTTGTAATCAGGCCTGCTGCCACTGAAAATTGGATTCTGCCTTCTGTGCTCAGCCATTCAGGAAAGAGAAAAAACCTATTGTATGACCTACATCTTCAATTGAATGTAAATAACAGGGCCTGTGGTTGGGGTATTCAGGCCTCGTGACGAGCTTGCTCACAAGCTACAGACTATGGATTTTGTATCGAGCATTGTCAGGGGAATATTCCCAACAACCAGCCTTTAATTCACTCGGAGCACCTTCTGACACTCTGGCTGGTCAAACTGCCCCAATGCTTCTTTGCACCATTTAAACAGCAGAAAGGTACCAGAACAGGTGCCAGGATCTGGCCATGCCTCATTTCAAAGGGGCTCAGTGCATGTCCGAGTGGATCAGCCCAGGTTTGAGCAGTGCTGTTTGCCTGCCCAGAGACACCCCTTCCTAGCAGTTAAAATCTCTTGAAACTACATGGAAGCCAGAATCCAGAGGGTTTACACTGGATATCTGTCTTCCATCCAGCTCCAGGTAATTTCCCTGAGGGTATTTCAGAGGTGCTCTACCTGGAGCACCCCAGCACAGGCAGCTGGACTGGGCACAGACTGAGGCAGAAAGACAGTGTTTCTGTGCTGCAGAAAGGCAGCAGGCTCAGCCACAGCTGAGCCCTGCCACTCTGCAGCTATCCTTATTTTGGAACTCGTACACAGCTCCACTGATGGGGAACACACAGTGCTGGCCAGGAGGTCCCTCCAGCAGTGACTCCAGAAGAGCTGCAGATGTTGGTGCCTTAATCTCTACACCACAGCACTGAAACACTGTCACTGTACTGACAGGTTTTATTGGCTTGATTAGCTTATTAATTGAAATAGTTCATTATTCTGTTGGGGTTGTTTTATTAGCATGGATGAATGCTTTATTAAAACTATCACAACCAGATGATGCTGCAAGTTTTGCGTTTTACATTTTGGGTGCACAGGCACAGTCCCAGTCTCGGCAGCATCCGTGTGTTTTCACTGTGACCACCAAAACCAACAGCCCTTCTAATCTGCCACCTCCGAGAGATGTGATGGGGATGGAGCTGTCAGCCTCAGCAGCTGTGACAGGCTCCCTGCAGATGAGCAGGATGGGGAGAATGGAGGATGGAGCACACACACCAGCTTGAGAGCTCAGTCACAGTGGGTTCCTGACTGCCAGCCCAAAAATTGGTATCTGTAAGAGCAGGGGAAGGAAACAAGTTGTCCCAGAAATCCCACGCTCCTCTACACTCATCATTATCTGCAACTTTTGATACTGAAAAGAATATTTGCTGAAGAAGGCCCCCCTGCACCAGCAAGGCTGGAAAACACAGCAAACACGGCAACAACCGCCCATCTCCCTCATCCTCCTGGCCACAAGAAAAACATAAAGCAAGTTAAATTATCCCTCCAAAGTGGTGATGGCTCCTGGAGCAGAACGCGCTACAAACACCTGCTGAACAGGCACAGGCTGGCACTGGTGGTTTGATACTGGGCAATCAGACTTTGTGGAAAGGCCAATAACAGGCTTCAGCTGCAGCAGCTCTCCCCTTACCCACTGCCCTGCTCACAGCTCCGCAGGCACGGTCACCACGCAGAGCGGTGTCAATCCATACACATCACTGTGTGCTCCCTGCCAGCCAGGTCACGCCATTATCTCTCAGACTGTATTCATTTAGCACTTAAATACCACACAAAGTGCTTCCACAGACTGATGCAAACCCAGCACACGACCCCTGCTACCTTCCGGGGCTTGGGATGGGGAACAGGCAGGAAAGCTGATCTCCAGCCTCTCTCCTTTTCTGTAATGCCTTTTCTTCCTTCTGTTTTCTTCTTTGCTTTTAATGATGTACCCCAGAGGAGCAGAGCTAAATCCATACAGCCCCAGAGACTACACATTCACAGCACTCCAACCAAATGCACTTACAGCTCACAGAGGAGCAGCGAAGGTGCCCGAGACAGGAAAACCCTGCAGCCTTTTGACAGCGACGCGGAGGCGCGGGAGGCAATCCTTCCTTGTCCCCGCACCACAGAGGGAGGAAGCATCCTTCCTGCACCACCCATGGTCACCTGAAATTGCATCAAAGCTAGACAGCAGCATCTTACACCTCTCTGCATCAGTGTGACTGCAGGGAGAGCCAGGCTTCTGCCCCCAGGAGCCACAAAATACGTACTTCAAAATGTGAGGCAACACCACACCAGTATGCAAACAAGCATCCTCAGCGTCTTCTTTCCTCGCTCCTAACTTTGCTTCTTCCTCACACAGAAAGTATCAGACAGAAAGTTTAAAAAATATGTAAATAAATACAGACGGTTCATCCCCTTCAAGAGTGTTGGAAAGTTTCTGCCAGCAGCCAGCCTAAATCCCTGCGAGCAAAGCTGGTTCCTTCTCAGGTGATTTCACACCCTATTTCCAGGGCTCCCACCAGGGAAGCCGTAAAGAAAGGTGGCACCTGGCATGGGAGAGAGGGGGAAAAGGACAAAAGGAAAGACACAGATGGCAGAAAAGCAGATCAACTTCTCAGGGAAAGGCCATCGCCAGCAGCTCCGTGCTGTGCTGGGCACTGTGGCAGGGCCCTTGAGTGGGTCAGAGGTAACAAGAAAAGGAATATTGCAGAAACAGGGAGACCTCGGCTATAGTGACTTTGTCAGGGCTCAGTGCCACCTCTGCTGTCCCTGTGGTGTCACTGGAATTATTCCCATTTCACAGATGGGAAACCTGAAATACAGAGAGCTGCAGGAGGACAGAGCTTGTAATCAAACCCCCACCTGACCCAGGCTGGTTGCAGACAGGGCCCTTCAGCCCACCCGGAGCCCCTGTGAAGCAGCTGCCAAAAGGGATTTCATGGAGGATTTGACAATGCTTTAACTTTACTGTCACCAGCTTTCTTCTTTCCTACTTCACCTATTTTTTTTCTTGGGTTCAGGCTGTATTTTGAAAACAGGTGAAAGCCATCTGTCCTCATCCCTCCAGGAGACAAGGCTCTGGCCACAGAGGCTCTGGCAGGGAGGGTGGCAGATGCAGGCTGAGGCACAGGCTGGCCATGAAGGCAGTGAGGCTTTGAGGGCAGCCTTACCCCACAGTTTGTCAGAGACTCCAAAGCCCCATTTCTACACCCACCGCCTCACCATCTGCTCACTAAGCCCTGCCTGAGAAATGGCTTTTGCCGCCCAACCTCAGGCTGTTTCAAAAGGAGATGTAATCTTCATTTCCTGGTAGTGCTGGGGTGATGGGTTCACAAGAAATGCTCCCCCCGCCTCAAGCAAATGTTTTCAAAGGTGGAAAATGCCTCTGAGAGGCGGGAGCAGCAGCGAGACAAACAGGGATTTCTCAGGAGTCTACAGCTCAACCTGAGAGTGATTCAGGAGATCCCCCCAGCCTGCTCCCATAACACCAAACAATTCCCTTGACTGACAGGCATAGAGCTGGAGCTAACAGCGACTGAATCGCAGCTGTCAGGACCCAGTGTAATTCATGATGCCGTTTGCTGGGGAGCGAGCTACTGCTGGGCTATTTATCACTCCTTCATGATGCGTCCCTGGTTCCTTCTGGATGGGGTTGATATAATTCACGAGCACCTGTGGCTGCTGAGCACTGGCTGCACAGAGCAAAGCCTCCACGGCCGAGCCAGGCAGCCAGAGCAGGCTGGTAGCCTGACAAATGGCTTTTCCAGCACAGGGACAGATAGTTTGAGCTTTTCAGACTCTTAACAAAGGAAATACATTCCTCCACTGACTCTCAGGAGTCATCAAGGTCACAGAAAAAGATGCCAGCTCGAAAGCTGAGATGAAATTAAATATTTTTTTCTGTCTACCGAGGAATTTGCGCAGCTCTCATCAAATAATAGGTGAGCACTTCGCTGGCAAGTTGCAGATTTTATCTTCACAGGGCTGGTAGCAGGTAAGACAACATTGTTCTCTCCCAGTTTGGAGGGCAAACCGATACTTGGAGTGGCACAAAGAAGTGGCCGAGCTGGGAACAAACCCAAGTCTCCTTCATTTCCATGCAGTATCCTAGTCACAAAGCTGCTCTCACACAAGCACTGCTAGTTAGGAGCTTTCTAATTCACTGCAGGGTACATTCCAACTGATAACCCCAACTATACATTTGGGTTAGTGTGGATACATCCCACAAAGGCACGCCTTGGGTTTGTGAAGAAAACTAAGATGTTATAAATGTAGTTTTGTCATATTTCCTGAAATTTAACAGCTCCACGCAACTAAACTTAACCCCAAGTACCAAAGCACGATATTCTCTCTACATCAGAGATTAAAAGATAAAATTTGACAGTCCAGCTCAGGCAGGCAATGAATCCTAAAACCTACTTAAAACCTACGCAGGACTAATTTGACATAGTGTGTTCCTTATACCACCTGCAGACACCCAGCACTTTCCAAACTCATTGAGAATTAGTCATCCTTAGAGCTATGTGTCTTCTTTGGTGAGTAAGTGAGCCAGTTTACTGAATGACACTTGAAAGTCCCTGCTTGTTCTGGGAAAAATAAGGTTTATCCTGTGCTGAAACCAAACTCAGCACAGTTTATAAAGCACGAAACTAGGCATTGCTCATGATAACACCACTGTAGATGTGGCATGCAAGGAAAAATGTGACTTTATACATGACTAATCTGACAGCCTGTAGGCGACATAGAAAGAGAGGGTATTTATAGAGAGCTGATAGCATCTGTCCCCACACCTGATGTGGGTACCAAAGGCAAGATGAGGGCATTTTGGGAGACAAGCAGGAGGCAACCCAGACCCTGAAGACCACCTACAGGAGCCACCAATTTCCCACTTGGATGGGTAGACATGTGTGGACAGCACTCCTAGTGCCCCCCTAAACCTTTCTCAAGTTCCTCTACAAAGTTTCCACCGCTCGCCTGCCAGTCAGTCCACGCAGCTACAACGAGTTTACATTTTCCCACCCACGATTCCCATCCCAAACCTTCACCCACTGAAGCAGTTGCCTGTAGCACGATGAGCTGGCCAAGGTTAAAAAGGGAAAGGGGGGCGGGGGGAGCGTTACACTTGCAGCTGAATCAGCTGTGGGTGATGCCGGGATGCTCAGCACCCACGGTGGCGATGCGGTGGGGAGTGCGCGGGGTCCCACGCCACGAGAGACCCGCACGGTGCGGACCCCACGCGCTCTCCGCCGCTCCAGCCGGGATGAAATCCCGTCCCTACCCGTATCCCCATCCCCACCGCGGGGCACTCACCCGGGCTGCCGGCGTGTCCCGCGGCGGGAGGCGAGGAAGGGCGGCCGAGACGGTTTCGGGACGGAGGAGGAGGAGGCGGAGGTGGAGGAAGACGCCGCGGGGAAGCGAGGGGCAGCGACCCGGCCGGTGGGACCGGGACCAGCCCCAAGCCCAGCAGCAGCAGCAGGGTGCAGGCTGCCGGCATGGCGCTGGGGGTGGATGGAAGGGGAGGCGGGGGG
>VZRZ01003586.1:3138391-3161895 GCA_013398175.1 Climacteris rufus
CCCAGCGGCCGCCCCCTCCCGCCCCGCGCAGCCGTCGGGCCGCCCGCTCCCTCACCCGCCTGGCTGCGGCATCAGCGACAGCAGCAGCAGCAACAACAACAATAATAATAATTCTTAAAATTACGCTTCGTTTTACTTTTGCTTTATTTTTGCTGCTGCATGTCGGAGCCGCGCCGGGCGAGCAGGACCCGCTGCCCAGCGGCCGCAGCCGTCGCGGAGGTGCCGCGGGGCCGCAGCGCCATCGGCAGCGCCTTCAACGCGGGCAGCCCGGCTGGGTCAGCCCCCGCCCCGCACTGCACAGCCCCGAACTCAGTTCCCATCGAAATCAAGTCCTTGACAAATAACTACAACCCTTTTCTTGCTTGTAAAGCTGACTCCCCTTTAAACGCCAGCAGCAGCGTTTGAGGCTGCAACTTCTTTCAGTGGTGAATTTCCCAGGCCGGGCCGTACGGGAGGCAGAGGATTTCCCTTCATTGTTCTGAAATTCCCCTTCATAATTTCATGCTCCTGGGTCTGGGAGAGAGCACGCCGCGGGGCAGTGGGTTGGGCTTTGCCGGAGCATCCCCATGCGCCAGGTTTGGGGTCCTCAGCTGAGCTCTCCCTGCCCAGGGGACACAAACCCATCCCGGGCAGCCTCTCAGCTCCTGGGCCCTACGCTTTTCCCTCGAGCTGGGCCGGAATCAGACTAGATTTCCACAAGCCAAGCAGAATCCGACCTTCCAGAGGGGGGTTGACAGGTGACAACTCACCACGTCCAGACAGCTGCAGCCTCGGACGAGCCCGGGATCTGGCCCACAGCCCCCCCACTGCCCGTTTCGCCCTTCTCAAAAGCTGAAATCGATGGGCGATGAACACAAACTCTCCTGAAAGCCTCTGTCCACCCGAGAGGTGGCACTGATGAGCCCACACCAGCATGATAATGCCCTTGGCTTTACCCCGACACAGGACTTGCTCTCCACTGCTCCTGTGCTTTCCTCCACATGCCAGTGGTTTTTTCCACACCTTCCCACTTCACAGTGAAGCACGCTCAGAAATCCTCACTCCGGTGCTTGAATAATCATGGATGAAAGACCTGGGAAAAGCCACCTTTGAGGCATCCCCCCATCAACTCATGCTCTAGTCTACTCCCTACAGCTTTTGGCATCTTCTTGCTTCAAATTTGCTTAAACTCAAGGAATAAGTCAAGTCAGTGTCAGTTTGGGACACGAAATGTAAACCAATTATTATAAAGCTTTAATCATACAAGTAAGTACCCCAGTCCTGGCAAGTGGGGTGACTTGAGTGACCCAGAAGCCACAGACAGTCACCACCGAGGCGCACGATCCACAGAGGACATCTCTAGGCTCCTTCAGCCTGTGTCAATGTATTTACACATTCTGTATGGAATAGGTTGTGCAAAACAAAGCTGCTTTCTTGGTAAGACAGACAGACCAATACACAACTAAGTAATGTGCCATCCCGGGGTTGAGTTAAAGCTCAGGGAAACTGCTGTGAAGTATTTTGATACTTTGGGAGATGGCGCAGGGCGTGCAGAGCAGCAGCTCAAACACTTGGGGATATCTTTATACATGAAATGCAGGACTCCATGTTACCAATTCCTAAGGTAATAAGTAATGTCCCAAATAAATATGATTCTTTAGAAGGTTTTGTTAGTCCCTGGAAAGAAAGCCTTGCCAACCAACAAATCTAGCATTTTTAACTGTGCAATACAGGTGAGGCATCAGGGGCACAGAAACCTCTCTGAGGCCAGTGATACACCCTAAAGGCTGTGGGGGGCAATTCAAAGGCAAACCTCACCCTGACACGAAACAGATGCTCCCCTGTCCACTCACTCTCAAGCCTGAAGGCCCTAATACCGACTCTAGAACTGACATCCCTGTTCCCCCCACCTTTCCCAAGAGATTTCCCCAACATCTGAGCCACACAGCAGCTCCCCGCTCTTACTGCATCCTTCCAAGCAGTAAATCCAACAAGCAGGTAGCACAATATCAAATGCTTTTCCAAAAAGGTCTCAATAAATTCTTCCTACTGTTTTACTCAACAAGCACGTCGAGAGCAACAGCAGACACAGGCAAATGCAAAACAAACACTGCTGGAAGAACAAACCAAGTCTGTATGGAATGGCTCCGTCTCACCAAGCCCCCATGGTGCCCCCATAGCACCAGGACAAAATCCCACCATGCAGTTCCACTGGCTAGGGAAGCAGGGAAGACTGGGATTAGCCCCTTCCAGGAGGTCTGGGCAGGGGGTAGCTAATGTCCTCTCCAAAATTGCCATTAAACCTGCCTGACCTGCTGCATTTCTGAACCAAACGGGGCATTTGTGACCACGAAGGGGGTGACCATGAGGACTGTATGCCCGAATGCAGAGCCAGCAGCAGGAAACGCCGGCCAAAGGGCCCCGAGCTGCCCTTGAACGAGCCACATCCTGGCAGAGCTTAGTATGGGTGGGAAAACAGCCCGGGCCGGGAATGCCCCTGCAGCCTCTGAAGCCCATGGCTGTGCTGAGGCTGCCGCCTTCACCAGCCCCCGGGGGCCTAAAACCAGAACTTACCATCAGAAAATAATCCCTCTCCTCTCTCCATCATGGTTCCAGTGATGACATTATTTACAAGCACCTGGAAAGGAAACGCTGATACTCAGGCAGTTTCAGACTTCCCAAATGCAGTCCCTTCCCCCACAGGTGTCTGATTTGCCAAGGTTTAGTGCCTGTAAATTTAAAACTGCTGTGTTTTCTTGCCATCTTATTTTTTATTCCTACCTTCGCGGCTTCATAAGGAATATCCCTGCACAGAAGTCAATTTATGACTGATATTGTTGAGCTCCAGTTTCAACAGCCACACGAAAACAACAGAAAAAAAAAATCTCTTTTTTTTTTTTTTTCATTTGCAAAGAGGATACTGTTCTATCCATAGGAGCTGCAGAGGGTAGTGTGGAAGGGACACCAACGCTGCCACCCATGTCCTGTGTTTGATACACTCCTAGGAGGCTGGGCAAGAAGCTGGGAGAAGGATGTGCTGAGCAGGATGAAGGTGGCTGTGTGGATGGAGCACAAGCACTCAGTGTAGGCCACCAGTGCTTGGCTTTTCCCCATGTGGTGCTGGAGTTGTTTATCCCCGTGGCACAACCACATGCTCTGCTGCCACATCCCACTAATACTGGTTACAGGGCAGCTCCAGGCCGAGGGCTGCTCCCCTCCCTCCTTCGGAGCACAAACTAATGAGATTTAAATGCATGAAATCATGTCTGAGGAGCCAGATGGGCCAGGCAAAACCTGATGTCAAGTAATGCCACAGCACCCTCCTGAAAGAGGCTGTGACCTGAAACATCTCCCCAAATTATATACCAAACTCATTCAACACTTCCATCTGAATCAACCAGCACATCCCACACACAGCAAAGGAGTTAAAAACAAACAAAAAAACAACCTCATCAACACCAGAAGCCTCTAACAAAACTGTATATAAAATGTGATTGATGTTGATTAATTGAAACCCATCCATCACCTTATTTTGGGGGAGGAAAACTGTGTTTTTATTTCACCTTGATTTACACTCTCCAGCTTGAGGGGCTAAAGACATGTGACCAAATATGCTGGGTTCTACATTGTTTTGGTCTGAAATCACTGAAAGCCACAGGATTCTGTACAGAAGAGGCATCTCTGTAGCACTTTGTCAGGATTACAGTGACCAGTCCCTTCTCCCTGGTTCCGCAGGAGCCCTTCGTGGCCCCAGCCAATGTCATGAAACTCCTGCAGCTCCCTTGAAACTCATCCCAGATCTGTCCAAAACTTGGATCAGGCTCATAAACCTCAGACAAGTTTTAAGCTGATGATGAATTAAGGTACAAAGTGAATATTTTCTCCTCCTGGAATTTGTTATTAAAAGCTCTGAGTTTCCAAAGTGGACAAATAGTTCCTAACTGAGTAATTAATTACCTTCCCATCTCCTCTTGATGCCGCAAGCCATCCATTAATGGACACCAATCATCCAAAAGGCACTTAATACCTGACCATTTTTCTTTAAATTTTGGGGTGGTGGTATTTTACTGATTTATTTTAACAAGAACTGCTTGCCTTGTACCTCTCTTGGAAGCATCTTTTTCCAGATATTTGACATTTGGAGGTCAGGGTGGATACGCATCTTGTGATCTCTCTTCATCCTTCATAGAAAAACGCACAACTTGAAATGATGTTGCATTTTGAATCCTGTCACTGGAAATAAATCCCTTATTTTCTGGGGGAAAAATAAATAAATCAGCCATTCAAATCTATCCGGGAAGAAGCAAGTCTAAATTTCTTATTTATTTCTTTTAGGACCTTTTTCAGCCAGCTGTGGTTTGGAGTGCATCAGGAAAAACCCAGACATTTTGGAGCTGAAAAAAACACTTCAGAGCAGCACCCTTAATTCTCCTTCTAAAGAAGCTCCCAATTAAATTTTTTAAAACTTGGATCCAATAAAGCTACAGGTGTACTTCTTGACCATTAAGTTTCTGGGAGCACCCGTGCTTCCATCTGCTTTTGCACAAGGGGGGCAAATCCCAGGTATTGGGGCATATGAGCATAAAAATCATGTGAAAAAAGCCACGAGGAGCAGAAGGCAGAAAGAGCAGGAGCCTCTCCTGTGCTGTATGGGCTTTAAAGTGATTTATTTTTAGCCTGCAGTTTACTGCTAGAGCCTCTCATCCATAGCTTTTAAGGCTGTTACTGCTGAGGTCTCACCTTGTCTTAGGTTTAAGGGATGCTTTGCCAAATCTGGGTTGCAGCAACACACCACTGCGGAACACAGCAAGTCCATTATATTCCACTTTTATACAGAGTTAGCAAATTTATAGGTTGCCCACAATATCTTCTCTCTTTTATCCCTGTAATTACCTATTCTAAAATTCACCAGGCAAGGGCAATAATTCAAATAACCTCCATTTCCCGCTAACCTAAATGTTAATCCTAGTCTGGCTCCTGTGCTTCTGCAGATCTCTTCTGACCTTGCAGGTGTGAGTATGATGCTGTTTAAGAAACTCTGTCTGTCTGAATCTAAATCAGAGGTACTTGGGCAAGAGCAAACCAGCTCATGTGGTACAGAGAGCCCCCTGTTCCTAAATCCAGCCATGCACACAAGCATCATTTCATATTTTGTCACCCTTCTTTGCTGCTTCAAAATTGTGGTCACAACTATCTGCTATCAATAAGTGACCATGGCAGGTGTATGACATTTTGTCCACTGTACACAGCAAAGAGCATCCAAGAATCTGAAAGCTGATCAAGAGAAGTCAAGAGGAGAGGAAAAGAGACAAGTTTGAGCTAAGATAAGGATTTAATGAGCTTGATTCTCCTGTGTAGACTCCTAATGGGACACAGATCCAGGTGGGTGACAATTTATACCAACTGAGGAGCTGTCTCTCAATGCCAATATCACAATAAAATTTCACTTTTCTCCTTTTCTAGTCGTGACTATTTGTGCTGCAAGTTTTTTGAGGCAGAAAATTCTGATTTCTGGACCTGCTTAGTGCTAAGGGATCACAAATGCAGCATGAGCTCCCAGGCAATACTGCAAGGCAAGTAATAAAATATTTATCCTCAACTGCTTTCTGTGCCTGTGTGCTCTGCAAATGAAACCATCAAAAGCAGAGCCACCAATTTACAGCTGGAGTCTTCAAACTGAGGAACAAAACTGAGCTGCCATATCCACATCTCTCTCAAAAACAAATATTTTCACACCTTGACCCATTGCAGAACATTTTTATTTCCATCATCATCATCATCATCATCACCAAATATCAAACCAAAAGGAAAATAATTATAGATGATTGAAAAGTTTGTGTGGCTTAAAAAACAGGGAGGCCTTTCCATAATGCCATTCAAGCTGCAAGCTTGAGATGTAAGAGGACATGTGATGCTCAGAGCTGGGTCCCTAACTTCCCTGGTTTCATGAAGGCCTCAGCATGTGGAGGCAGTTTGGCTCTCAGGGAGTGAAAGCAGCACATTACCACTCACAGGAGCAATCCCCACCCACATTTCTTCCCTTCAGCCACTAAATGTGAACCTGATAAATTCCTACCCACCTAATTTCAATTTTTTTTTTTAGAGTGCTACCACAGCTACAGCCCTTTTTGACATGACACCAAAATCTTTAGCTGTACAAATGCTTTCTTTCTTTCCTGCTGGAAAAGTTTCCTTGATGTGCAAAGCCCTGCATACCCGCAGGGCCTGAACTCATGGAGTCTCCAGTGTTACCCAGACTGCAGGACTGCTGGTGTTATAACAAGGCTTCCTCCCACTCTTGCCATTACCTACACCAGAGCTAATCATCCAGGAGAGATCAGCATGTCCCTTTCCAAGCATTACCCAGGAAAATTGCTGCATTCATGACCTGTAATGGCAGCAAGGAAATCAGCCTTGTGCCATGCATTGCTGCTTTGCAGATACGAGGGAAGGACCGGGTGCCTGTGCTCGCCAGGAGGTTGAGGGAGCTGCTTCCTGGTGTGATGGTGGTGCCAGTGAAGGAGGTGGCAGAGTTTCTCCAGCAGCAGCTCGTGGAGGCCAAAGACCAGAACCCCCTGGAACAATGTGCTGTGCAGAGCATTTCCTCCACTGCCAAGCCTCAACAGCAGCCATTGCCATCCAGCACTGATGCCAGAAGTGCTGCTGCCTTTTGCCAGGAATGCCAAGGCACAGCCCATCCCAGCAGCCCAGAGCCCTCCAGATGTCCTCTCACCAGGCCCCTGCATGGCACAGCACGGTGCCTTTCCCTGGCAGCCAGCAAAGGCTTCACCAGCACACAAACACAACGGGAATGTTTCCAGAGGATGCCCAGGTGCAAAGGGCTGCGGGACGGTGGTGGCAGGAGCAGGGGACAGCTGCTGCACACTTAGCTGGAAATAAAGCTGTGGGGCCTCTTCCCAATACTGCTAGACCTAGGGGAGACAGTCTTAGTATTTCTGGCCCATCACATCCCAGTTTTGGGGATGAGCAGGGGCTGCAGTCTTGCAGAAGCAAACAGTCCCCACCAAATCATCTGGTTTCAACCAGTGTATCTCCTCAGCAAGTGAGGTACAGAGCCGAGGGACCTTCCCCAGCCTCCCTCTCTGGATCTCCTAACTCATGTCTTATTTTAAGAAGGTAATTAAATTGTTTAGTAGCTAACAAAGAAGCTACCTAGGAATTTCTGCCTATTAATCTCCTCATGGCATGCTCGGGGGTTTTCTTTTGTTCAAGCTACAGAAAAATGCAGGACTGGGCAATCCCCAGCTTGGGAGGGAACACGCATGCAGCCAGACTTTATGAAATACAAAATTTGACAGTAATGGCCTTATGATTGGGTATGAAACTGTAACACAGCACCAAGTGGCTTGCCAACAGTAGGACAGCACCAAGGAATGTTTGAAGTTTGCACAACAGGGGCATCTGCCAAGGCTGAGGATGCTACAAGCAGAGGGAGGGCTCTCTGGAGCCACTGGTCCCAGATTCAGATTCAGACTGAGAGTCAGACTGAGTCAGAGTCAGACTCTGGAAACCAACAGCAAGAGGCAGGCAGGAAAGAATCCTGGAAGGACTGTTGCCAATGCTGAATGACCGATTTGAGGTGGCTCGGAGCTGGTCACAAACACAACTTCCCTCTTGCCTCTGTTGAGATAATTAAGGTTAAAAGCACTCAGTAACAGACCTGCAACATTGAAAAATGAATACACTTTCTGCAGTGCACCAAGGTGGCTCTTTTCTTCATGTCAGCAAAAAGCCTCCTGTGCTTCAGTCTGTAAGAAAACTGAAAGAGCCAAAGCTGCAGCTGGCCAGACCATGGGATGAGATGGAGCATCCCACCCCACCCAGTAATGCCAGGGCACTGAGTGCTGGCAAGTAGAATAGTGCCCAAAGGCACTGAGAGTGTGCCCACAGAAAGGATGGAGAGGAGTTCCTGGTATCTCAGGCTTTTATTGCACAGAAGGAGAAATAAATTATCTAAAGGCTGAAATTATCACAGATGAAACAAAGTGAAAGACAGTAATTTCCCTGTCCTTGCAATGTCAGAACTGATGTATGGTGCTGGGGCTAAACTTATCTTGCTAAAGCAGTTCTGAATCATCTGTCCCTTTAGCCAGGAGATGCTCTAAGTGGGCCCAGCTATTTTGTCAGCTCTCAGGTCTCACATCAGAAAGGACATGGGAAATAACTATAAACAGCTTCTAAGACATAATTTCACAGTTTTAGAGGAGAGGTCATTATTCTGCATTACTGCATTTATAGGCGCGAATTTCAGTTGTGAATATACTTCATAATCTTGTACTTGCCACTGATTCTGGCCTATTGTCTAATGCCTTAAAATACTTTCTAAGACCTTGGTAATTGAAATGCTGAGGTAGAAAATTACTGTTTTACAAGCGGGGAAATTCATGCCGAGAGGAGAAGTGAATTGACCTGGAAGGTCGCATCCATCCGTGGCACAGCTGGGAGTGGGGCGCCAGCTCCTGCTGCTGAGGTCACTGCTCCCGGGCACAACGTGTCCCCAGTCACCCAGAGGACATCTGAAATGGGGTGTTGTAAGCTTTTACAGCAGCAACCATTTTTAGAACTCAATAGGGCTTATAATTGAATTCTTTAAAAGGGTTATATTGTCCTCAGTAACTCATCCCTTCCCTGCACTGGCCCTTTCATTTCCATTTCTTCCCCTCATTTTGGGTAAGATTTGAAACCCAGCAATGTTGTAGTTTGCATAAACAAACAAGCCTCAAATACATAAATAGCTATTCACATCCTCTGTGCATATATTCAAGTATTTCACAAGGCACCCGTGGCAGCCATTAGCACTTCTAAATGCTTTTTGAAGTAACGGATTGATTTTTTTTTTTTTTTTCCTGTGTGTGTGTCCTTCACTGGAATTGGTTCCCAAATTCCTCTCTGCTGATGAGTGAGGACTGGTGATAGCGGTCCCGGGAGGCGAAGTCTGCGTTCTCCTCGGTCAGCTGCCTGGTCTCCATGCCAACTGTTGCAAAGGAAGGTGTCACCACGATCTGCTCCTTGGGAGATGGCCTGCTCCTGCAAACAGAGAAGCACAGGTGCCTGCACCACCCCTTGCTTGTTTTCCATTACCAGCCGTGCTCTTGGCTGTGCAAACAAGGCAGGGTGTTCCAGGAGAGGACAAATCCTTCTCGGCACCCTTTGGAGGCACAGAGTGACCCTGAAAGCACTTTTCTTAGAAGGCACACAAAAATTGCACATATCTAAGTGCTATTAGAACCTTTAGGCTTAAATCATTGGTCAAATCTGGGCCTGAGTTTGGCAAGGAGTCCACTCTGAACCTTGTGACTCATTGGGTGGATCTCCCTTATTCCTCTTTATTCTTACCCTTTCCCATCCTTATCCTTTTCCGATTCCCAGCCTCCACATAGATAATTTTTGTCTCAAATTGATTGATTTCAGGTTATAATATGACTTTTCCCTGTGTGCTTTAACCATCTAGCAAGAAGTAGAGTGAACTTTACCAACAAATTCTGTCACACTTTCACCTTAATATTAAGCCTGATTTTGCCAATACCTTTGCTGGTGACTCTTTGAGCAACCTAAAAGATTCATTTACAACAACACAGTGCACACCCTCTGCAGCCCCTCACTCCTCTTCTGGGAAGTCTACCTGACCTGGGCTCTCATCCCCATTCTTAGGCAAGCTGCAGCTTTCCACAATTGCTGTGAGAGGCAGCAGTACCTGTGTGAACAGAGCTATTCAGGGCAAGAGGTGTGCAGGACAGGTGGGTCTTCAGGGCTCCAGTCCCTTTCTCAGAGACACCCACTGGTCTGGTGATAGTGGGATGGATGTGATGTGGGAGAACTGATTGTCTGTTCTCTGCCATGGCACAGACCCTCACCCCTGGTTTTTCTCCCCAGCCACCTCTGCTATCAAAAGCATCTGGCCATGTTATAGGAACTGTGGGAAGAGTCAGGTCCTGACAAGACAGGCCAATGGGCTTAAATGCCTGGACTTTCATTTATTTTGGGGGAGCCATCAAATTTACACATATAATCAAGGCAGTGGGTGCTGCACAGTCCTTGCTACAGTGTTCATTCACCCCAACAAAAAAAGCAACCCAAACTTAAAGAAACTCAAAGCCCACTGCACAGAGGCAGAGGTGGTCATAACCTGCTATAGGAAACCAAACATGATGGAATTAATAATTAATAGCATCAAAAGAGATTAACAAAACTGGTTAATAACCAACCAAACAAAACCCTCAAGTTCTTCTGAGAATCAAAACTCATGCAAACTCAATACTGAATGGTTCCTTCACCAAAGACCTGTCTATCATATTTGCCCCGTGGTTATTGCAGCTCCCTGCCCCCAGGTTCCTTCTCTCAAACTTGATCACAGCTGCCATGTGTGCCTGTTCCACCATTACCATAGGAGTTCACTGTAAGTGAACTGTGGTGGAAGAGATGGAGTCTCCAATTTCTTATTTCCTTTCAGATTTTCCAGTTCAACCTGAGCTGTAAATGAGGAGCACAGACCTTTGGGGTAAGATAAAGATTAAGGCACCAAGATGTGGTTATTAGCTGATATGCCCACAGTCAAAGCAGGGGAGACTCCTGCTTCCCCACATCCACAGCCAACCATATGCCAGGCTAATGGAAGCAAGCAGCTCTTTTTTACCATTAAGTAAGAATAACTCTGAGTATGCAAGAAGGGGCAGAAAGACAGCTTAAGGGAATAAACAAGTCAATTCTTCCACCCCTCTCTGTGCACATTAGTGGGTCATGGGAATAATGAGCAGCGTGTTGGTCACTGCCAAGTGACTGGTACCAACCTGCATGAAGTGATCAAAAACGACTTAATCCAGCCAAAGAAACTGAAATTTGCTGCTGCCCCTATGGAGAAAAGGCACAAGAAGTCAGTATGCTGCTAATTCTCTCATAATAGCATTACACCACTGAATTTTTGCATAAGATCTCAAACCAGCATGCTTGTTATTAGCCTGTGGTACGCAAAGATTTTGTGATAGTGAGAACATTCCTGCAGTCTTCCTGCATGTTATGGCTTTTAAACAACTGTCAAGAAACGAACTCAAACTTCCTATGGAGAACAGCTATCCCTTTCCAGTCTGACAGCTTGTTAAACCCCAGTAAATCATGAGCAAAGCACAGACACCCACCACAGTACCTTGCACTCCCTGGACTGCAAAAAAAACTCTCTAGACTCCCCATTCCCACTGCAGGGCTGGGGAGACATGAAGAGCCATTCAGCCAACCTCAGCCAGGATGGCCGTGGTGTCACTGTTCATTCCCTCTTGTCTAACCCTACGGAGAGCTGGCTTAGCTTATTACACCAACACTGATTTTTTTTCTGATTTCTCAGTAGAGTTAGTTTCCTGCACTGGCTCCCGGCAGGGGCAAACGAGCGCTGGAGCTGGAAGCAAAAGCAGCAGGAGAAGTTTGTGCTGAGGGACAGGGAGAACAGAGACCTGTCAGTGCCTGCTGGATTTGTCTTAGGCAGCTGGGAAAGAAGAGAGAGAAGGGATGTGCCAATCACAGGGCATTTCTCCTTCCAAGGTCTTCACCTAGCCCCTAATCCAGAGCATCTCTCAGGCCAGTGTCTCCCAACCTTTCTAGGCAGAAGGGCTGTTCCATCCTTTGAAGAACAAACTCACAGATCATCAGAAGCCTTGTGACCACAAAATAACATTCCCTGACAGCCAAGTAGAAACCAGGCTGAAGTTGGAATGTTTACTTCTAACATTTTCAATGCCAAGCATTGTTTTACTGTATGCACGAGAATACACGTGGAAAAGAAACCAAGAAAAAGTGTCTAAGCATGCTGCTATTTCTCAGATCCGCTTCCAAAATCCTCTACACACTGACAGAGAAATTCTTATTAAAGTAATTTTTGGTAAATATTTCAAAAGCAGATTATAGAGATATAATACAGCGAGTATACAAAGGCAAAAAAGACACCTGAAAAACACTATTTAATATATAGGGGCCATAAACAACTTTGTTAAAACTTATATATATTTCAAAAGATACAAATTAGTAACTGCTATCCACAGTCTCAGCTCTTTTCTTCTATCCCCCACAGATACATAGAAAGGAAGTGGCTCAAGAGTAGAAAAAGGACTGTTGAGCAATGTTTTGATGGCTGCTGAGTGATTATTAGTTTTTGGTTCCTCATTATCTGAGTTTCTGACATCTACTACCTACTTACCTAATGTCTAATAATCTTTCACCTAAATAAACCCAGGTAGCTATTTCTGCACTGCATATGAACTCAGGCTCTTGATTTTTCTCATCCTGGACAAAAACCTGCATGTCCAGGCACACACTCACCTATATATGCACACACCTACATATGAATGTATTTTTGTATGTATTTTTGTGTATGTATTCATGAGCAGGTGAGGATGCCCACACCATCTCCCTTCAGACACCCAGAGCAATGCAAACCCCTCGGGTGGCCTTGCCAAAGAGCTGTAGGCTCTCATGAGCTGCTTTCTGAATGTGCTTCACTGTTTAATTTCTAACTGGTTTAAGCTGATCACATGCACAGATCTTTCTAATGCCCTCTGCTTAAAAGTATTTTCCCAGATTATGTTCCCAACATATTCAATGTGTTTAGCTCTGGAATCAAAAGGCTCTCTTGTTCCACAGTTATGAATGCTGAGATTCAATGAGTCACTCATCATAATTCCCATTTTCCTTAAAGTTTTCTCAGGTGGGTTTAGATTGATTAAGCTTATTAAAACTTATTTATGGCAGATTTTTCTCATTGCTGTGATACATTTACAAACTGCCATCCCTCTAAAGTGTTAGTATCTGGTTTTGCCATTTAAAGTACAATATAATGAAGCAATAAGCACTATGTTCAAACTATTGAACCAATGCTAGTTACAGTTAGAATCCAACAGAAAATTGAAGAGTCAGAGAGAAAATGTATTAAAACTAGCAATGAAACAAAACCTCATCGTTCACTGTGCCACCTGCATATTAAACACAAGAGTCTCAACTCCTAATTAAGTTAAATTAAAGTTTAATGAATTTTTAAGCAGGTTTAATAATACAGAAAAAAAAAAATACTCACCAAGGGGGAGTCCTGGGCTCACTTGGCCGATGTAGAAATACAGAATAACTGCTGCACCCAGGCTGACTAGAGTGTAGATCCACTGAATGACAAACATTATGATGAGGGACACGATTGCCTGTTGGAAAGACACAGTTTGGGGTTACCCCAGGGTCCAGAAGGTAAAACCAAGTTGATCACCTGACAGTCGTTTGTCTGCAAAATTCAGTTTTCCATGTTACAGGGAACCTTGTTTGGTCTCACTCTTAAAAGGAGGGACAGCACAGGTTCACAGTGTCACCTTCAGCAGCATGGAGGTAACTCCAGTGAGCTACCCTGAGTCCTAGAGACAGTGTGGGTCTCTTCTTGGACTTCTCCAAGAGAAGTATCCAGAGACTCCCAGCTCAGGAGGAGATTTGGCTCAAGTGGCACATGAGCAGTGGCAGAGGTAGCCTGTCCATGGGAGAGGCTGGGAACAGCAAGGGGCAGCATGCAGAGAGCTACAATGCTCCTGACTGACACAACTGGTGAAGCTCAAAGACAAAAGGCATAGGGGAGAGGAGTCAGGATGAACAAACACATCTAATTTTTGCTTTTGTGATTTTATTTTGTATCATCAATCCCATCCCAGCTCTGCTGCAACCTCCTCCCAAGCCTGATTATTGACAGGAAACCAAATCTGCTTTAATGAGCCCATCAGTCACCTCCAAAAGCAAATTCCCCTGCAAAGGCAGAGAGCTGATGGCTCTGCCGTGCCTGATGTGCACTTGGGAGCCACTTAGCTCCTAACCCCAGAGATGGCATCAGCACACAACCTCCTAAAGATGTCACCCTGCAGAGTGACCAACCCAGCCCACCCCTGGCGCTGCAGCCCCTGGGACCCCTCTCCAGGAGCTGGCTGCTGGCAGCAGCAGCAGTGAATTTGAAAAGTAGGTGTCAAACTCCATCTGAGGATTAAACTAATAGGGTTTGGTGGGTTGTTTGAGTGGGCTTGTTACACTTTATGCACAGCTATGAAATCCTCATCCATGCAGCAAAGCCATATGGTTCATTCATTATGCATATCTGACCCTTTCCCTGTCATCTGCTCAATAATCCATCTTCCCAAGATGAATTTAAGTGTCTTAAACTTCTCAGCAGCCTGAGACAGAAGCTATTTTAAAGTTATTTATTCTTTAGAGTAACATACTGTAGGAGTGCTCTACTTTCCTCCCTCAAAAGATGGAATTTCACAGCTGGGCTGCTGGTATCAGGAGGTCAGCACTAATGAAACCCCACCCCAAGCTTGCAGAAACTGGCTCATAAATAAAAGCAACACAGCTTTGAAGTTGATGTCTCACTCCATCCCACATCAGCACTGGCACAGAGTGAAAAAAGGGACACTGATTTTCTTTTCCCTGCCAGCCACGCATCTTTAAAGTCCTAAGATTCCAGACTTTCAATTTGTAATTTTGGTTTGGGTTGGAGCTTTTTTGTTTGTTTGGGTTTTTTCCTGTTGCTATTTAATTTAATATGCCATTGGGCTTTCTCTGAATTTGAACTGCTGGATGCATGGTACCTTGAGTTCAGGTGAACTGGAATACTAGAATCAGAAGCCGTTTTTTAAAGTACTGGAGTGTATTTACACTGCAGTATGTGATGAATTTCCTTCTGTTTCTTACAATCACAAACCACTGCTCAAAATAAAAGAAAATTACTTACACCAGCAAAGGAAACCCAGTGGCTGAAAAATCTGGAGTAGAAGGATTCTGGTATTTGCTGAATTCCCAACTCTGAATTTTGTTGCTTCATAGATGTTTCTACAGAAAAGGAAAAACAAATATACATTAGGAAAGAGCTATAATGTGGGTTTTTTCCCTCAACTTTACATTACCACATTCTAGGAACCAAAGCAAAAATTCTAGCTAACAGCTGGATATGACAGAGTTAAACCAAAACCTCTCAAATGAAAACTGAAAAGAAGTGCAAGAGAAAACCCCAAAACTTCTAGAATGAAAATTGAAAATAAGTGCAAGAAAAAAGCAAAAATTGCCAGCTCTGGTACTAAGTCTATTTGAAGGCCACACCTGATGTCTCTGCCTCAATTTCCCAATTTGTGAAATGAGAAAAATAATGCTTTTCTCCCTCAGAGGGGTTTAGGGAGCTTAACTGACTAATGCTGATGAAACCCTACAGCACTGGGAATGACCAACACCATGCACACACACTGTATCAAATCCTCACATCCCCAACAGAACAAATTCAGACCCTCAGTTATGGATGCTGAGGTATAGACTCCACCTGTGGGCACCACTGCATTTTGATAGCCTGAGTTTTAGAGTCACACAGCTCCAAACCATCCCACCCCACACCAGGATGAAGTAAATCCCAAGACACACCCAAACCCTTTTTAATGTACAGCATTCAGCACATCTGTGAAGAATTATGAGTCTATCGTAAACAACCCAACGCTAAATGTAGTCCTGCCTGCTTTCCTGTGATTAATCTTCTGTAGGAAATTGCATTGGAACTTCTCCTGTGATGCATTGCAATGAACTCTACCCTCACCTGGAATAAATGATATTATTGCTATGAATCACTGAATGACAGCCCCATATAAAGCTCGTTTCATGCCTGCCTTCAGGAAAGCACCGGGAGGACCAAGGATATAAACAATTCCCTCTGAGCATGGAGATGTCCATCTCCTGCAGCCCTTACCTTCTCCCCTGGGGCCAGGGAGCATCATCACTTCACTGCAGAACTGGTCCCCCTGCTCCAGCATCCTGGGTGTGTGCTGGGCACCCGCAGAGGGTGATGAGCACAGAGCTGCCTCCTGCTGCCTGCCCTGCTCATCCAGGTCCTGCTGGCTCTCCTGGGGTTCCATGGCCTCATCCCAGCTGTACTGGGCCAGGGGAGCATCGTGGTGGAGATCCAGGAGAAAGCTGTCTTGTAATGTCTGCTTGGCTGCCTTCTTTGCCTTCTTTTGTTTGACCTTTTGGGTTAAATTCTCAGCTCCTTCTTTTTTGCAAGTACCTGGCTCACTAAAAAATGGTTTAAAAAGCTGGTCCATGTCTCTCTTGAATTCCAGCAAGGTGCCATTTGATCTGCTTTGAATTACTCCATCTGCTGCACGGCTGGAGGGCTTGTTCAAAATTAAAGGCTGGGAAGAGTGAGCAGGTCTGGCAGTTCCCATCTGGGTCTCATCAGGTTTCTGCTGAATGCTGTAGCTCAAGGAGACCGAGAAATAGGAATAGTCCACAGCAATATATGTCAGCATGAAGTTGATGGTGACTATGGGAGCAAGAACATTCACTTGCCCAATGAAGACAAAGGCCATGGTGATGAGACTTGTTAAGCAAATCGCAGCCACTGGAGTCTTGTTGGGGCCTTTCTAGTTCATAAATGAAACAAAATTACATTTAAATTAATAACCATGAACCTCGCCATGAGGATTGCCCACCTGCTCAGCTGCCATGTGTGGCTACCTGGGTTGTCTTCAGTACCCCCCTAGTCATGAAATATATGCATGCATGTGCAAACAGAGGTTCACAGGCCTAATAAATTAAAGAATAGGCTGGAAGCCAACAGCTGTTGAGCTTCCACCTCATCCCTAAGCCTTACTCAAGCTTTGTCTTTGGTAAATTCATCCACTCTCACTCATATCTCCATGGTAAAACAATGTCATTAGAGCAGCAATAAACCTTCAGAGAGATTTGTGGGGCTTATGGAAAACCTGGCAATAAAATGTGTTAATTAGAGTTAACTGTTCATCTCTAATTATTCTACAGGACTCTGCATCACTGCCTACCCAGAAGGCTCCCTCACGCTGCCCTTGGAAAGGCTGTGCCTGCATGGAGCAGTGCCACCTTCACATCAGCAGCTTCTGGTCCTGCCCTGACAGGCAGCTGAGTTGAACCCATGGTCTGCTGAGTCTCTGCACAATCAATCCCCCGCTCCTTCAATCCACCCCAGCAGCAGGTGGGAAGCAGCAGTGAGGCTGGGCAGGTGAGGATGCTGGGGGTGGGAGTCAGCCCCAGATGTGTTGGGAGGGCAGGCACCCAGGAGAAACATTGCGTGCTCTTCTCCTTTGGGGTGGGGTGAAGGCAGGGAAAGGAGGAGGCAAAGAGAGACAAAACAAAAAGCATGAGAGTGGAAATACTTGAGCCTTCGGCTCATGAACTTTAATCCCAGGTCTAATGTGCCCTGCCTTACATGAGGCACCATCTTGCCATTTTGCCACCTGAGAAACCTGTGCAAGACCTTGCTGGAAAATATCTTACCAGATAGCTCACAAAATATCTTAGATTTTCACTTACTGCATTTACTTTTTTAATAAACACACAGCTCAAGTGGAAACTATTTCTGTTTCCTCCACTCGTATTTATTAATAGAAAAGGGGAGCAGTTCTGGACCATTACATCTTTTCAGAATGAACAGAAATACATCTCAGGGACAAAGGAACACAGATCTCAGAAAGCATCTTCAGTATCAGAAAGATGTACTGAGAGGGGGATGAGATGGGATGATCTCAGGATGCATCTGGCTTGGGTTTAACTCTACAGAAGACATTCATGTCCTTTCCATCAGGTGGGGTTATGGTGACCACAACACCTCCTTCAACCAAGGAAAAGAAGTACTGAAGTGGAATAGATTGATGAGGACAAATTAAATGTATTTACTCTCTATAAACCAAATTTAAACAATTTTCAAGATGGCAGAGAGAAGAAACAGGGAAAAGTGATCTGCCTTTGATTCTCTCTTCTTTTTGAGCCCTTCCCATCATGGCATTCTGCCTGCAGTTCATAGCAGAAAAATTGACAGGAAGACAAAAAACTATGAGAGAATAGAGGTAATCAACTTTGCAGTCAATTTTGCCAAACCCCTGAGAATTTAACTAGAGTTGCCAAGTGGAGAAGAGCCAGTTCTGGGATCACCTGAAAACTGCCTTCAGGAGCTGGAATTTTTTGCTGTTGTTATTGTTTCTGCTTTACCTATAATTATTACTATTATTTTTCCTATTATTATAACTTTTATTTTAGAAAACTAATTTGAGAAACATAAAACAATGGAGATAAAATTATTATACTTATAAAACATTTAAATATTTTAAAACATTCATAAATACCAATATTGCAAAATATATTTCTGTATTTACAAGCTGCTCTGAAGGAGCAAAGTATCAAAAGCCTTTTCCAGCCACTCTGTACAGACACTTAGGTACTGCAGGTTATTGGGAGTGATGGAATTATTTTCTCTCTGTTCAGGAAAAGGGAAAGTCATGTATGGATGTATAGCCCAGAATACAGAGTCCTTGATGAATGATGCTTTGTCTGATATCAGTAGATTGATTCATGTGAATAAAGATTATTCTTGAGGCAAGGAAAAAGCTTCTTGTCATATTCAAGCAGGACTTTGTTTCAAAGCATATCTAAATCTTAGAAGCCCCCTAACTTAACCTTTCAAATCTATTATTTGTTTTTATTTAATAGTGTCCAAAAGGCACCTTATCTTACAAAGCAATGTCCTCTTCTCCAGTGCACACAGCCTGAATCCACAGCACCACGACTAGTCACGTACTCAGCTATGAGGTTACCACAGAGGATAGGAACAGCTCAAAGAAAATGTGCAGGAGAGAAGAAGAAAAGAGAAAACACAAAAAAAGGCAAAGAGACAGTTACCATCCATTTCACCGACTGTTGGGACAAAAGCTTCAGGCTTCTGCTCTGGACAGGAGGGCAGAGTAGAGGTATGTGCTTCCTTTGGTCATGGTCAGGATTAGCAGCAGTGTGGATAAGGTGTTTGCAAAAAATCCCCACAGGCAAAGTTATACCAAAGTTATACCCAGCTATACCCAGCATTACTGGGGACATCTTGAAGAAGCAGGTCAGAGGGAGGGAGAGGACTGACAACAGCCCAAGGGCTGTCTGTGCACGGGGGCAGGACAGAGCCCCAGGCCAGGGCGCAGAGCTGGGTGAGCAAGATGCTGAGATGGGGAAGCAGAGCTGCTCCAGCACAGTGTCAAACCCCATGGGAGGGCTCAGAGCAGAGGCAGTGCACCTCGGGGGACAGGCAGGGAAAGGACCACAGGCAGTTGGATGCTTGGTTTTTTTCATAAAACCACCCATTTCCCAGCTTTTCTGCCTTTGCATAGGATATCAGATCCTGAGCATTGCCCTCCTCGCGTTTCATGCATCCCCCATCTCACTCTACAGACACACAGAAATCTTGGCTTCTTAAATTCAGGTGAAGGTTTGACAATCTTGGAGAAAGGAAGACTAACCCCACGTCCAAGGAAGGCAAGCATGGGAATCACATTCTCCTGGGCGATGCACTGCAGGATCCTGGGTGCTCCATACAGCCCTCCCATGCAGGAGGCCAGGGATGAGATGTACAGCCCTAGCAAAAACAAAAAACCCACCAAGGATACCTGGAGGAAGCAGAGAGAATGCAAAGTTCATTATATTGTCCCTTAAAGACACCCAAGCAGTCTTAAATACATGTATTTTAAGAGATCACATATATTTTGAAATACTGTTAAATGAACAGAGCAAGCCCTGGGAAAGCAGCAATTTAATTGGTCTGTGGTATAAAGTACAAGCAATTAATACAGGAAAATTATCCCATAAAAGTGATTTAATACTGAACATCCTGTACCGACAGAACCATTTTACAAGCTCATATCCAAGAAATTCTTTGTCACTTGGAGCAATTGCAGCAAAGCAGCAGCTATTAGATTCATCTTAAGTAACTGGAAGCGAGTTTATTTCAGGCGAGATCACTTATATACAGAGCACATCACACAGGAAAAGCTGCCCAGGCTTCCCACCATCCAAAACAGGAAGACAAACCCCTGTGTCTCAGAGGGGAAAACCAATCCTGAAAGAAAACCCACAGTAAAACCAAATCAAAATTGCCACTTAAGTAAATGGCATCCCAAAAAACATGCTCCAAAGGATATAATACAATGACCTTATTTTCCTGTCTTCGATGAGAAAAGAATTTCCTTTGGCCAACATGAAATTTTAAAAAAACCCTCTTTAAAGCCATAGTGCTAAAAAGTTTAGAACTTGTTTCTGGGTTTAGAACTGGTTTCTGGTAAGCAATCTTTCAAGGTAGGAGCATCTCCTGCAGGTGTGGAGGCCTGGCACACAGAAGCAGCTCCCCTCTGTTGAGAGCTGCAATCACAGACAGCATATCTAAAAAGAGCCACCCAAATACAAAAAACCCCACAATACAAACCTTGTGCAAGAAAGCTTTGAAATGGGAGTGCTCTTGGCACCACGGTGTAAGGACAGGGAGAGACACAACTGAGGAAACCAAGACTTGGGGTCATCTGGGCCACCCCCAAGCCCTGCAAGACCACACAAGTCTAACCTCCAGCAGCCAGGCACAGAGAACAACAAGGCATGGGGGTAACACCAGCACAAGGGCCAGGCAGAGAGAAAACCACCAAATTTTGGTCCAGATCCAACCTGCCCATACTCCACAGAAGCACGTGTGGAGATGCAGGCATCTGTGGCAGAGCATGTCACCGAATGCAGGTCCCCTGCATCCCACATGTCCTTTGCTCCCATCCCTCCTCCCATGGAAAATAAGGTATAAATGAACATGGGTACATGGATCCTCCCAGCTTCTGCCCCCATTGAAGTCAGGTGGCACATGTTTTATTGCAAGGAATTACAAAAATTTACACAGCTAAAGATGACTCGAGCTACATCAGACTTTTTCTTGTCTATGAAATCTGCAGGCAGCAGAAAGGAGACTGGGTAAAAAGGCTTTAAAAGCTTGCTGTTTGGGGAGGGCATGTAAAATCAATGTCGATCCAGAACCATAAAAACTTCCTACCACAACATTTCTTTTCCCCATAAAAATCCACTTGGCCTTGTGAATTGTATCTCATGGGACAGAAGAAACCTGAGGCAAAGATGAGCAGATACCAGCTCCCATTAGACCAACAGGCAGACACTCAATGGGGAACCTTCCCTTCCCTCTCCTCTAATCCTACCCTGCTCTGAGAAATACTTGGAAGAAACAAACAGTTGTGCCAGACATCATATATTATTTTAGCTGCCAAAAATGCTTGCATTTAAATGTGCTACTTGACATTCAAATCAGGGTTAGAGGGGAAGAGTCCCTTTCACCAAGGCTGATGAAAGGGTTTGCTATGGATTTTCAACATAGAAAGTGTGAATACATTGCAAGGAATTGGCACTTGGAGCTCATTAGAAGTGAAATTACTGAATCTCATTTTTATGTTTAAAAAGCCAAACAAACATTGTAACAGAGAAAAGCAGCCAAGCAGTCGCTCACCTATGATAGAAAGGGAGAGCCTGGAAAAGAAATGATCTCTCCCCCCTCCCTCTCTCTCTCTCCAAAGTCATTAAAATCTAAAGCAGCTTGTAATAACTCAAAGAAACATGAATATTGGGATTGCACCATTGGTTTGTTTGTTATTAGGGGAGAGAAAACTGAATTTGTGTTTTTTGAGCGAGGTTGTTTGTTTGCTTCTTATATTTAACATTATTAAATATCTTTTCTGTCATTACTAGGAGATTTTTCATTTCCCCCTTGAGGGTTTTAAAGTTAAAACACAGCTTTAACAATCTCTTCAGCTGATTCATTTAAAGCTGATTCTTTTATTTACTGCACTTTTTGCCCACTAAGTCACTGTCATACAAAGAGGTTGCCTACAGAAGGTAGGCTCATTCTCTTTTTTCCTTGAAACGGAGGCAGGTTTTTTTTACCTTAGCAAGAAGTGGCAAAGCCCCACCAATAATTTGGAGTTTATTTGGGGGGTGGAAGAAAATACAGTTAGTTAGAAAACAAAGCTAGGATTTCAAATTGGTATTTTAGGTTAAAACCATGTTACAAATCAATCACAAAAAATAGTGTCAAACACAGTGAACCCATGATTTGGAATAACACTGAATAACAGAAAATTAGCCCTTCTATATCTCGTTTGAAGTAAGACAATGGCACCCCCCAAAAACTCTTGCTCTCTTTTTAAAGGCCTGTAATGGTAAAGGTTCACTGCATGTTACACTGCAAACCCCCTGTAAATGCTCCGTGTGGAACGTCTCGAGTTTAATAATCCTATTGCTCGCCCTGCAATTACAGCCTGCTAGGTATGGAAATGTGAGCTCTGCTTGACTTAGTAAAGATAAGCAGGGGGGGTTCTTTACAGATTTCAATTTGGTCTAAGCTTTCACCAATGAGAAAGGATACACTGAATAAAATACAGCATTTATCATTAGACCACATTAGCATACTTTAGCTCTTAAAGCTATTGCTGGGTGATTATGCCAAGATTTGGCATTACTGGATATGCTGGTGAATTTAAAGCTACTCAAATCAATTGTACACTGGGATTTGCAATAGGGAAATCCCCCTGAATTTTAATGAGGGATGCATACCCAAAGTCCTTAGGCCTTTGGAAAACTCAAGCATTCAGTAAGGCAGATGGCAACCTGAAAGCACCACTATATAAAACCACAGGTTACCTTCTCTGCTATCATGAAGTCATAGCGGAGTGACTGACGGGTACAAATGGCTCCCAGCAAAAAAACGAAGACCATGTACAGAAACCACCTGCAAACAACAAAAATCAACCATATTTTTTTTACAGCAAGACAAGACCATTAAGAGTTCTGCCAGTAGGAGAGCCAGGAGACAGTTAAGCACCCACAAGTTGGGTCTGAAGTCACTCTGCATGATTCCTGCATGATTCAGCTTCAAGGCTAAATTTGGCACCAGTCCATGTTACTTCCCCAACAGGATGTGTCAGGGGCAGCTGGGGGAAGCTACCTGCACTCCTGACATGTGCCTGGGGGGAATATCCCAGTCCTGGGCACAGACCTTTTAGTAGGGCCCATAGCAATAGGCCAAGGGGGAATGGTTTAAAACTAAAAGAAGGTCAATTCAGACTAGATGTAAGGAAGAAATTTTCTATGATGAGGGTAGTAAAATATGGGAACAGGTTGCCCAGGGAAGTGGTGGATGTCCCATCTCTGGAAATATTAAAGATCAGGTTGGATGGGACTCCAAGTAACTGGATCTGATTGAAGATGCTCATTGCAGGGAGTTGGACTGAATTGCCTTTAAAAGACCCTTCTAGCCTAAAGCATTCTGTGATTCTGTGGTTCTACAGGTACACAGGTACCCTCATCTGACACTATCATTGAGCACAGCCAGCCTGCTCTGCAACCTCAGTCACGATCCTGCTCTGGTGTTCTGGCCCTTCCAGTACTCAGTTAATCTGTCTGTACAGCCCAGACAGCAGAGAAGGGAATGACCACAGCCTTGGATGGATGGGTATCTGTGATGCTTCTGTGTCCTGTGGAAATCCCCTTCTTAAAACAAGCACCAATTTCAGCAGGAATCCCTCCAGATTATAAAGATCCTTCCTTCCTGTCTGAACCCTGGTACATGATTAAAAGTAATAATTTCAAAGGCAATTTAGGTGGCAATGAAAGCTGGCAGAAAGAAAAGCCTT
>VZRZ01003586.1:3161921-3243867 GCA_013398175.1 Climacteris rufus
TTTTTTTTTTTTTTTTTTTAATATGTAACAGTATTTTACTCCTGGAAAGCAGCATTTCCTTGAAGAGAGCACTTCTTGGTGATGCAGGGCTCCTCTGTTCCCCTGACCTTGCAGGTGGGTAGGTCATTTCACTTCTCCTGGCCTCACTTTCCCAGTAATAAAATATAGAACATTTTGATATTTATTTTCTATTTATATAGAAAAAGAAAGCAAGGAAAGGAAAAAAAAAAAAAAAGAAAGAGAGAAAAACCCCTTTTGAAATCAACAGCAATGAGTGACAAAATCACCCCCCACCCAAGCCTTGGAGAACTCTGCACCCCACTCTGGGACAGCCAGGCTGCAGCAGCACAACCACTGCAGCACCAACAGGTCCCACCCAGCAGCGGAAGGACTGATTACATCCACACTAACAAACATCTCCTCTAACCCACCCAGAGTACGTGGTGGTAATGGATGATAATTTGAATGAGAGCCACAGTTTAATTTTCCAGATGGATGAGTAATAAAAGGTTAATGGGAATATGAAATGGATTGGTCACATCCAGGCAAGTCTCCAGAGTAAATTTCCCCCAATCAAGGACTTACGAGGTGCCAATAGCAGCCAGAGACCCCAGAGGGATGTTGGTAGCAGGCTTCTGGAGATCTCCACTCATATTGAACCCGGCCATCACACCTGTATTTTGCAGAAATAAATGCAATTTAGAGTCAGTCTAAGTTATAGTACATATAATAGACATTGCAATATGTACTATAATCAATCATTTCATTGACTGCTTCAGAACAGTAACTACATCACTGCCCCACAAATGAATACTGGCTCCCATCAATTGCATGGAAAGAAACTGTTCATGTCTTTAATGGAAGCAAGTCACCACTAACACATCAAAGAACTCTTTGTCCAGTTTGCACAATGCTGAGGGGGGGAAAAGAAAATAGTATGTGAACAAAGCCCATCTTATCTTAAAACAAACCTAACAGAAGACAATGCTGCCCAATTGTTGAAAAGAAAAATGCCACTGTTCATCAGGGCAGCACATGCAGCAGGTGGGGCTACCCCAGACCAGATCCATTACAGGTCCCTGCATTCAGAGGGGACAGCCACTGCTACAAAACAGCCTGTCCTGTCCGTGTTAAATGATGATCCCATTAGCAGGAGAATAACAGTGCTCTCGGCACGTAGGTGGCACCTTCCAGCCAAGGGATCTGCTTTGGAAGTAGGCATTATCTCTGCCTTGCAGATAGGAAAACAGAAACACCGAGAGGGCAAGTGATTGTCCCAGTGTCACGTAGAAAACACATGGTAGGACTAAGAATAAAATACTGAACTGTTATTTTAGGCTAGAGTACAGGGTATTATACAATCAGGGACAGTCCTTAGCCTAAAAAATTACCATCTAAAGGCGCAAGAAAGGGAAACAGGATGAAGCAGAGGATTACAGTCTCCACATAAGGCTAGAAAGCCAAGGTACAGATTGGTTAAGAGGTTTTGTCCATAGCTGAAGGAGGAGTCATACCAGACTTGTCAAGAAAACACAACTTCCCTTGCCACACTATGCCAAAAGCTTTCCTAGAACACTTCAGATATCTGCTATAAATAAAAATAAAAAAATCACAATCTGTGATTTAGAATCCTGGTGGTAATTTGGACAATTTGAAGGCATGACCGACAACCCTCTTTAAGACACTAACTTCTGCCCATCACTGTCCCATCCCTGGCACGTCGGGCTAATGTCTTCATCAGGACACATGGGCCAGAAGCCAGCCAGCAGTGCTGATGGCATGGTCCTGGGAGCCAGGGTGAGATCACCATGGAACAACAATGGGAAGGAGGATGCCAGAGCCGTGGCACTCACAGCATCTGGCAGCCCCGGCAGCAGGGGACCGACCGCACGCCCGACCACCACAGCTGCCAAGCCCAGCAGCCATTCCTCATTTTCAGAGGGCATAAGAATGACAAAGTCAGTCTCTGTGGCTGCAAATCTGAGTGACTACAGCTCTAAATCAGCAACAGCCCATTGCATTTTAAAGCTCGAACACTGATAGTTGCTTGGAAGGGTTTTTTCCCAAGATGAAGGAGAGACAAGAGCCATGGGACCAATCTCAGGGTAAAGGGGACAAACCCAAATCAGAAATCAGCCAGATGGATGCCTTCCCTATTCCCTACAGATCTTGTATTGTCACTAGTGGGCTGTCAGCAATGGCTGGGTTGCTAATCATGGAACACAAGCTCATCTCTGCTCTGTCCCAGGCTTTGCTGTGCATCCTCACAGCACCATCTCCACATCTGCTCCAAGGGAATTGTAACACCCCCTCTCCTCACTGCCCTGCTATGAGGATAGCACATAAATGGGCAAAAGGCACTCACATGTTGCCAAAATACATCCAGGACTTTATTTATTATTAATACTTTTTTATTATTCATACTTTTTCCTTGATCATCTCTTTTTTTCCCCTTGATCAGTCCACTCACCAGCCATCTTTTTCTGTCCTCTTCACCATGGAGCCAGAGTCCTGACAACCGCTCCCTGGTCTCCACAGAATCCTGGCATTCCTCACCTCCTGGAAGAGCTTTTCTTCCAGATTCAGACCAGATTTGAATCCTTGACACCATACCGAAAGCATTACGAATCAAAATGAGTTCTTAATTTTCTCCTGGAAGACTATTTTGTGGATGTACTCTGAACAGCACAGCTAAAAGCCTGTCAACTGCTCTAGTTTTCTCTAGATAAAGCTTTCACACACTGTTCAAGCCCTGCTCCTTTCAGCTACACAATAGGCTTGGCTGCAGGTGAGAAAAGTGAGGAAGGCAGAAGTCCATGATAACAGCCACAAATATCACGCTAAATGAAGTCTCTATGAAGAACTCTTCAATGACATGCTACTTTCAGGGACAAAGCAGAAAGCTCAGAATACTCTGAATTTTTCTTCCAAAGGGAGCAAACTATTGTCAGGAGGACAGCTGTTAATCTCATGCACTTCTTGGCCAAGTTTCTCAAACATCTGGCACCACCTTTAAATCTTCTAGCTTGAGTCACCTCTTCCTCATCCAAAGTCCTGCCTCAGCAAAGCACTGGGGAAACACCAAAATGGCATTTTCTGGACCGAACATAAAAAAGTTGAAGACGTGAGTCATCGGCACGGCGATGACTGCACACCCTGAGCTGCCTCGTTGCCTCCCTCCCACAGACCCACGCACGCTCAGGAGCAGCCAGGAGATGACTTCCCAGAGCCCACAAAAAGCGGATCTTGAGACTGATGATTGACCTCCTGCCCAGCAGTGACCAGGGTCAGACCCAGGCCATGCTTCTCTCCAGGTCCCCAGGAGGTCACCAGAGTCTCATGGGTTCTATGGCCAGCGGCCAAGGCCACCACAGAGGGAACCAACACAGACATTCTCAGCCACTCAGGCCAAAGCCATCTCCTCTGTCCTGCAGTTATGACTCTGACCTGACCAGTGCAAAAGTATGGACTACCTGGTAATACAGATGTATGGACAATGCCAAAGCCACCTCTCCACCACAACCCAAAAAATAACTCCCCAGACAGGATGTCAGCTGCCAAGGAGCAGTTCTGAGGTCTTTTGTGAGCAGCAGACTAACCAACCCCCTTTTCAATGAAAGGACAACCTGATTAATTAAAAAAACCCACTATCCTAAACCATCTCCACCATCCATAGCCTCAGTCACCCCCTGCCAGAGAAATGGTCTGACTTGCAAGAAGCCATAAAAAGCCTTGTCAGATTCTGGCTGCTCGACAGAGGAAAATCCCCACACTTGCACATAAAACTCAACGACGTAGGGCGATCAGGATGTTCCTTCCTTCAGACACAGGCCTGTCCCTAGGGAAATGGCCAATCCCTTCTGAACTCAAGCAATCATATCTGCAGATTGTCCATGGAGAAAATTATTCACCTCTCTGTTTCAATGAGATAGCAGGCTGGATTTTCCACACTGGCTATTATCTTAGAGAGCAGCAGATAATGACAAAGCTTCTGGACAAGGAAGCATGAAAACGCAGTCAACCCAGCCAGGAAATTATGGCTGAGACAGTCTGTACATTGCTGCTATTCCCAGTGTAATCTGGTCCTGGGCATCATCCAGGCAGTGGATATGTGCATGGGGAGACCACCTACACTGTGTGTCAGACACAACCATCAGCTCCAACAGCCATGGTTTATAACTGCAGATACCATCGCTCCTGCAAAAGCCCAGTGCATTTTTCAGTGAACGTACTATAAAATATAAAAGGTGGTTTTTTCCTTCACCCAGGAGGTGAAGAATGGAAAATCTTAGATAAGAATTGTAGCTAATTCTTTTTAAAGGGCCAACTTCTCCACTGATGTAAGCTGGCACCTCTCCATAGACTTCAGTGGAGTTGTGCCAGTTTACATCATCTGATAACTTAGCCCAAAACTTCTAAATCTATTTGCTGTCATTTTGCAAGTGCCAAATATGGTTTATTTCAGAACTGGTTTCAGTGCGATGATATTTTCCACGAACGCCGCTTCAAACAACATCTTACTTTCCTGTATCACAAGACAACACACTCCTTTCATTAAACAGAAAACTTTGGGGATTTAGTAGAAAAACATTTTTTGCACAACAGAAACTGCATTTATCTTGCACATTTAAAAATGCACTGATGGCTGCGTGGCTGCTGCTGGGAGCTGACCGTGGGCAGGCAGCTCCCGAGACTCCCTCCCTGTGGAAATGCCCTGGCTGGGTGGGTAGATGAGTGTTTGCCTATCACAGCTCAGCAGCAAAACATGTGCATTAAGAAGGCGTTTACAAACACGCAGCAAAACATCTGGTTAATGCACAGCACCTCTCCAGGGGCACGTTCACATCCTCCACAGCACGCATTTCAGACAGAAGCCAGCAAATCTGAGCCTTCCATGCCCATGCACTCCCATTTAGGCCAGTTCTAGATCTGTTTTGGATTGCTAAGCTACTTCCCTATGATTAAATGACAAACTTGGGGGAATAAGGGCAGCTGCACTGAACATGGTTTAAACAGCTATTGCACAGGGAGTACACAGACCAGCCTCTGCTTACCAGCACTCAACTGTAAAGCTGGGACAACTTCACTCACATTGCTGGAGTTGTACCAATAAAATACAGAAAAACAGAGACAACAACCTGACCTGGAGCAAAACAATCCAAGGAGGAGGCAGCATGTTGCTACTGGTCTGCAAAAGGCTGGGATGACCATCCTCTGCCCTTCAGTTCAAGCATATCCCCAGCTGCTCCTCCTGCCTGTTTGGTCCTGGCAGGAGTCTCCCCACAGGTCCTGCTCCCCCTTTCTGAAGTGGTTGCCCCTCTTTGCTTTTACAGCTACCAGCCTGCATTTTGGAAGTTTCTGTTTCACTGCTATGCCTGGTGGAAATGGGCAACTTAAAATCACTTTTCAGAACATCCCAGAGACCAGACTTAAACTGGTTGATTTAGATAGAGAGGGAAAAGTCTGTCCTGAAGAGATCAAAATAGCTTCACTTCAAAGAGGAACATTTCATCTCAGAAAGGCCCAAACAATTTGTTTCACAATTTCCTAAACATTTTTTTTTAAAACTTTGTTATCAAAATAGAATCTTAAATTGTAAACTAGCATATGCTAAAAATTAAAAAGAGTAAACACAACATTTTATAATTAAAGATAAACAGAGCATTGCTCTGGGTCAAAGAACTGTTTCAAACTGGCTCAATGTAACCCCTCAAAACTAAACAGCATATTGTTTTGCTGAAACTCTCCCTAAATTTCTGTTATATCTTAAGGCAAAGGATTTTGCTTTCAGTGCTTTGCCTGGGTCGGTGTGGGGGTTCCAGCAGAGGTGGGCACCACTGGGGAATGGTGGTGGGCAGGAGCACAGGCTGGAGGTGACAGCCTGGGAGCAATGTTAACCTGTCCCTGTCATTCCTCAGTGCCACTTGATCACAGTCTGCATCACACTGCCTGCCCTGCAGCACAGAAGTTTTGACTTTCATCCTAGAAATTTCTAAATCAAACCACAAGCTCTTCCACACAGAGCACCAAACACAGCCCTGCATTTTATGAGGCTCCTGAACTCCACTGTGCTCCAAACAGCAATAACAGGAGCAAGAGCAATGTTATATGGTACCACTGGCACTGCTACTCTGAAGGAATAATTTAAATCCTGTAAATAACCAAGCAATTAAAAAGAACACATGAAAAAGCTCTGTTAACAACTGAAGTAATTACACATCATCCCAAACTGTATTTTCAGAGAATGTTTAACATTACTACTGGTATTACTACTCCTAACTAAACAGAGCAACAGGCTGCCAGGGCTTTAAATAAATTGTATCTATTAGCTTTGGCATTCTTCCTAGCAGCCAAGCATTAGCAGTGATGAAGAATCATTTAATATGGCTAATCACAGTAATTTTCTGCACAGTTTTGTCATAACGGTTCCTTCTTCTATAACCAAGAAACTGGAAAAAACTGCTTTCCTGCACCAGTGGCAGAGCTCACGAGGAAGGTCTTTCTGGGAGACTCACTTGGGCCAGTCAAAAATGGCAACAAAAAGGGAGGGCAGAAGCCATCATGGTGCCAACACTTCAAGAAGGTGAGTTTTCCAGGAGGAAGTCTACACAGAGGCAATAGCCAGGCTGATAAGCTGGGAGAGAGGATTTTCAAGGAAAATTTGAAGTCCTGCACTAGGTCTACCTGACAAAGTGACTTCTGCTACCAGACCATTCCTCCAGTCCCATCTGTTTCACAAAACCCTTTCATTTGTCTCCTTGTACCACAGCAATTCTACAACTTCCAGCAAGTTGCTTAGAGCTAATCCTCTGAAAAATCACTCTGTGATCCATGGATTCATCGCTATGGAAACTGCTTATAATCAGTACTTTTTATAGCTTAAAAAACCCAGCATCAACAAAAGGTATTGTAACTTCAACTGATAGTTATTGCATTCCCACTGGAGATTGTCAGCTCTGGAAAGGGGACATGCATCTTCCTGGTAATTTAAGGGAATGAATAATATGAAGGTATCTAATTAAGCTCATAAATATGAGCTCTGCTGACACCCAAAGATGAACCAGTGGTGCCGTGCAGCAAGTGGTGTGTCAGCATCACGGGCAGTGGCATCAGCCCAGCTTGGTCACCTGCTGAGGCAAGGATGGAGGGAAAGTTCTCCTGTGCTCTTCCCACTCTCACAGTGCAACCAAGTCATAAGGCTTATCTGATATGATAAATCATGATCAGCCTTTTTAAAAAGGCTTGATACTGTCTGACCTGACAGCATTGGCCAAGATCAGTGCCTGAGCCTTGTCCTTGGCAGGGAAGGGTTTACACCACCACACCAATCCACAGTTCACCAGCAGTTTCTGACCACAGGGACAGAAGAGCACATTCAAAACTTGAGGTGCTGGAGGGAAGCCTGAACATTTGAATCAACCACATGAGTCTGCTGTGGACAAGTGTGGTCCTGCTCACTTCACCTCACAGCCCAGAGGAGCTCCCCTTGCTCCTGCTCATCTCTGAGATGTTCTTGTGGAGGGAGAAAGGGGGAGGATGAAAGTTAACTGTACCTGTGGCAGCTGGGAAAAACACTCCAAAAACAGTGAAGAAGGACTCCCCCTGGCTGTAGTCCGGCAGTGTGTTGTTGAACATCAGCTCTTCGGAGTAGCCGACGAAGCCGTGCTCTGTGGAGACATGGAGGGCGAGAGGAGAACCTCAGGAACCACCAGGGCTGCAGGAGACCCTCCAGCTGCCCTCAGCAGCCACTCATCCTCTAAACACATGCAGCTGCAGGGGCTGCTTCCAAGGACCATTTGAAAGGATGAATGTCCACTTATATGGTGAGGGAGAAGGCAGAAATCAGTGTGGTTGTAAGGTTGCATGTGCCTAGGAAAGGTGCACAGGTGCAGACCAGCACCTGGAGAGGCTCCACCTGGCTGGGCAGCTCTTGCCAAGCCAGAATATGGATCATATGGAGTCCTGTCTTCAAGCAAGCAGGGCCTTCCTGTGAAACCTTGCTACCGAGGAAAGCTGGCTGCAGGGATCAGATACTAAATTTTTTATAATATTTATGCTTATTTATCCATGCCACTTTAAACCTCTTTCCAAACAGAGCAAAATTACATTGCCATAAGACAACTCCATTCCTGAGCAAGCTCTCCCACCACATCCCAAGGCTGGGTTCCTGTCAGCCAGGCTCCTGCACAGACAAGACCTGAGATGTGCCCATGCTGTGGAGCTGCCACCAACACACCCAGTTTACACACACTGGTTTCCAATAACGCCATGGGCTCCCCTGCAAGATGACTCTCTCAGTGGAGAAGGAATAAAGTGCTCTAAATCACTCACTACTGCAGCATGCACTGGCCCTTGTGGTGCCATTGCACTCCTGTTGCTGCATCAGCATCTCCACATCAGGTCTAAACCTGCGGCTGTGCATCACAAGGAGCCTCCCCCTCTCCCAAATCTTCTGCAGGTGATTATCATGGCACAACAAGGAGCCAATATTGAGACCCTGGGCTGTGCCCCACTACCCACATCGAGTTCTGCCCCATGTTTCTAAAGTCACACACACACAAGTTTTACTTTCCAAACACAAGGTGTTAGAGAAGATGGGGAGAGGGGAAAGTGATGGGTAGCATACCAAGGTCATGCACCTGGTTTCCTGGGATTATAAAGGAGGATCCCACTCCCTCACTTCACACTGGAATGATGGGTCAAATTCTTCCACAAACCTGGATTTGTTAGGAAGAGTTAAGCCTGACAGCTGACATGCAAGACATTAATTAGGAAAGGTTTTAGATGCTTATAGATAGAAAAGATAACTCAGAAAAGCAGGTTAAGGAATTAATAGATACGTCTGTGAAATCAATAATTTCATCTTCAACAGGCAACACTGCTTTTTAATGGAGTATCTTTATGGAAAACTTCTCCTCCCTGTCAGTAACCTAAAAATGCTCATGTCATCTGGGGGTGGAAGGTGAGCAAAGTCGGTTCCTTTTTTCCTCCTGCCACTACAATCTATTTCCACAAGACATGTGACTGCAATTACTTGAATTTTCTCATTAGCAGGCAGGATGTTGTTTATGGCTGCACAGGGTGATGGCCAGAAATTAAAAAAAGACTCCATCAAAGCTGTCCCATGCCTCAAAGACAACACTAATGATGTTTGGACAATAGATTAAACTGGAACATTAAATCAGAGCTCTGAACACAAGACATCCATTTAAAGTACCAGAACATAACCAACCACAGAGCTTTGAAGTTGTCACAGAAAAATCCTATAGATAATCAAAAGTTTCCTACTACATCTGCATTCATTGTGGTGCCCAAACATGGATGGAAACACACTGATAGAAGAGGTCACCTGCTGCTAGGCTTTTTAAAAGCACTAGCTATCTTCACTAGGAACAAGTCCCAGATGAGATTTACAGGGAATAAGCTCAGCACAACACACTGACCTCTGGACCTCACAGATGTCTGCAGAAAGTGCAGTTTCTGGAGACATAGAAAGGGAATTTGTGTAGGCTGTATGTTCCTGTAAGTCCAGACCTGTGTGTCTTCAATCAGAATTGATGCTCATGACAGCCAAAGCTCCCACCAAACTGCTCAAGGAAAATTTTGGTCCTTGGCCAATGGCTGTTTCACAAAGTATGTGCTCCTCGTGGAAATTTTAATGTTTCATTAGTAAAACAAAAGAAGTGAACAAAATACGAATCTCACCCCAAGAAGATCTGCAGACCCTCTCCAATCCGTACTTTGAAGCAGTACCATCAAATACATCTAGGACACTTGACAAAAGTTTGCCCCACTGATTCACAAAAATCTCCCATGAAGTGAGCTCCTGCTCTCTTGATGGTTTACTCTCACATATTCCTGCCCTGATCACAAATTGTCCTTTTCACACTAGTTTGGGGAGGTCATCTGAAAGCCTGACCCCCTCAACCAGGCTGCTGTGAGCCCTTTCCAGCTGGGGGTCATCTTCAAATTGAATATCCACATTCCCTTTTCCATCATCCCAGAAGTTAAGAAAATGCCAAAAAACACCAAACCAAAACCAGACTCTTGCAGAACCACACCAGGCACAGCATCCCGCTTTGTAAGTAAACCATCTCCAGCTGGGCTCTTCAACTGGTGCTTTGGGACTATGTAATTCAAATGAGGCACTTTGGGTGCCTTCTGTTTCCTGCCATGTCCAAAAGGCCAAGTGTACAACCAGACTAAATTTTCTCTGGTACTGTTTTGGCCACATTATGGCCACATGCTGACCATGAGACCCAGGAGTCCAATGTCTGACCTGCATCTGTGTGCATCTGACCCCTATTAATCTTAAGAAGTGAAATGAGCCCCTTGTGCTCCACTCATTTGTATTTTGTTCCCTTTCCTACTTTATTCCCCCAAGTGGGAATCCTGAGCGGAAGAGACAAAGCCCAAAGCCATGGCAGCTGTCACTGGAACCACAGAAAATGACAGCCACGGATTTGTTGAAAGAACCACAGGAAGTACCTACAACTCTATCCCACTTCTGCTTCCTCTCCTCACAGCTCTGGCATGTGAGCGGCCATTCCACATTTCCCCTGCATACAGAACCAGGAACTTTCTTGACTAATTAAAGAGTTCATCCAAATGTTAGTTGTCGTTGCAACCTCATTTCTCAGTCAACCCTCCTGTGAAGCAAAACTCACATCCCTTTTCATGGGTTTTGCACCAGGATTGGCAGTCACCATCAATTTAAGGGCACACGAGCATGGGGCTGAGGGCAACATGCTGGGAGCATCTCCGGCCTGCCCTCGTGCCTGCGACCAGAGCGAGTCATCTGTGACCTTTCCTCTGTCATATTAACACGACTAATTGCAGCTGACGGGGCAATTGGGCTGAAAATCATCCAAAACAAAACAGGAATCAGCAACTGAGACCAATCGGTTAAACCAACAGAGCCCTGGGTCAGTTGCTCACAGAGTCAATTATCCACATCCCATTGCAAGTGCACTTCAAAAGGATGAGCTTCGGAAGGAGGAGGGAAGGAAATGCGATAGGGTCTATATTTGGCACTCTGATCTCCAAAAGAGGCAAGATCATTTTATACATTTTTTCTGTAAGGAGATCTTTTTCTCCAGCTTACTGCTGGGTACACGAGATTCAAACCAGATTCCCTCCTCCTTGCTCGTTACAAAACATTTGTCTGACAAATTTTGCTCTCAATCAATTTATGCAACCCCACAGCCTCTAAATCCTGCCTTTAATGATCCTGCTCTCAGCTGGCTTGCAGAGGGCTGGAGCTGAAGTGCTATAAACAATCTTCCCTGTGTCAAGCTAGAAGAAAAGAATCCGGTTCCTTCTCTGTGCCGTGTCAGCCTTATGGGAAACACACAATAAAGAGCAGAAACAATTTATTTTCATCATTAGATGCTCAATAAGGAGAAAGCAAATAATGCCTTTCTCAAGTGGTTGAGCTGATATAAATAAACAATGGGGAAAGAATTGACTTAGAGCAGCATCTGAATTATTCCTGTGATTTTTCACAAATCAATTCCTTCCAGTTGCTCTTATTAAAATGATGTAATAAACAGTAAAATCCACCTAACAAGTTTGAAATTGAAGAGCTTTCAGGGTGAGCATCCTCCATTCACATGTGTAGGGGGACCACAGAAGGGTGCACACCAGCTTGATGCAGCCAGAGGAGGAGAAGGAAGATGGTCAGGACTCTCGTGTCTCTCCAAGCACCACAGATGCCTGGGAGGAAGCCCCAGCTTTCATCTGGCTGCCAGTGCTGCATCCCCTCTCCACCCAGCAGGTTTCCACTTTTGGGCTTTTCCTGCACTTTCTCCCACCTCTCACCCTGTGCGAGAGCATGAAAGCAGCTGAGGACGTTTTTGGCACTTGGGACACCCCTCAGGAGGGCAGCCCTTTCATGGAACACTGGGTTCCAGAGTGGGAACTCAAAGAGGTTGGAGAAGGGGAGAAGCCGTGGTTACACGGGGTCAGGCCATTATGCAACAGCACAGAAGACAACAGCACTGCCAAGTTCCAGGCAACCTGGAGCTCATTACAGATTAGTTAAGTCTTGGCCAAATTCAATAAGCCTGTTCACAAGCTTAAGGTTAAGTAAAGCCTGGCACCGAGGCGGGGGCTAAATAGTGCAAAAATGGAAAACCACCTTAAGAAACAGCTCCCAGAAGACAGTCACATATTGCACTCTGCTTGTGATTAGATTTTAATTACAAAGGTGAATGCTGAAGGGTTGAAGTGGTGAGATTTTCTTTTCTTTTCCTAAATAAGTGAGCCCACACATTCCCTCCTGGAAGGTACTTGCTGAGATTTGCTTTCAGAGGAACAGCTGGAAGTGTTTGTCTTGCAGCACATTTCCCAGGTCTGACCTCAGCATTTTCAGGATCCTGTGTGATGTAAGACAAGGAGTGCCAAAGAGTAATTACATATCCTTGGCATAATTATCTCTGCTCTCTATCTTTTTCCCATTTCTTCTTCCATCGCTAAACTCTTCTGGCATAAGCTCTGAAATCCAGTTGTTGCCCTTGGAGGCCAGTCCAAGCACACACCCAGAATGAGGTCCTGGTGCAGGTGCTGGAGATACCTGGTCACACCACTGTGGAGAAAACAGGAATGGTCCCCACAGCCTGGTCCCACAGCTGCCATCCTCATCTGAACACACACCTCTGCGGTAAGATAAAGTTTCATTCCTCACCAACCGCATGCTTACACTTTCCTCCTCCAAACTCTTAGCCAAGGGCAAGGTACAAGCCCAGAACTTCTGAGCTGTTGACTCCACCACGGGCAAGTCAAGCCCTGTCAGGCTGGTAACTCTCAGACGTTTTTGTCTACCAGATGACTGTTGGGTGGCCTAAAGCAAATTAATTCCTACATAGGTTGAAGTGCTCTACACAAGGGAAGGAGTGAAATTCTCCCTCCAAAAGCCCTTGCAATACGAATTCTTCTCCTGCCTGCAGAATAAGTTTATCCATGAGCTGGTGATCACCAAACTCCCCCAAACATACATACTACCCATAGCCTCTCACACAAGAACAGCATCTTCATTTGCCAAAGGAAAGTCAGGCATGCCGAGCTATAATGAAGTAAAGTTCTGATGCCAAAGCACCACCAGCAATAGTTTTTTCAGCATCTCAGTGTGCAATTGCAGATACACAGGATTAACCATCCACATAGAAACTGTGGATGTGCAGAGATGGATAAAAAGCCACAAATGTCATCCAAACCCCAGGAACTTTATCTTTGTGTTCCCCCCACTCTGTGCAAATGCTGAAATTAAACTTGAGGCAACAAACAGCACAGGATCATCTGATGCAACAACTCTGAAAGATGCTCTGGACCATCACAGCCACATTCTGGTTGGCTCTGAACTTCCCCAGTGAAGTGCTGGATGCGCCAGAGAACAACAGGGGTCCAAGCTGACCACAACCACAGCCCTGCAATGTCATGCAGCACACCCAGGGATGAGCACTGAAAATGGTGCACCTCTCTAGTGGATTTGCATAATCAAAGAGGCATGAAGAGGTCACAAATAACACCTGAGTCACCTTTCCCAAGAGAATGAAAAATAATTCAATCAAAGCAGTGCAGTTGTAAGCCCCCACATCCCTCCATGCACACGCTTAGCTTCCTATGTTTGGGCTCGTTTAACACCGACATAGACAATCATATTCCCAAACTCTTCCAAGGCCAGGCTGTTTCTGCAGCCATGCCTTCACAACTACCCAGCTCCAGCTCCCTAGGTACTCCCAATACTTTTTCCCAGGCAAGTCCAACACCACCACCGCTACTCCCAGGCATTGCCCTACAGCTGCCAGCCTGGTACAGGGCAGGTGCAGGCAGAAATGTATGAGAAAAGTGGGGAGAGGTTGGGAAGGAAAACAAGGAGAGCACTGGAGGTGGACAGGGGACAGTGTGATGGTTTTCATGTGCTACCAGTCCACTGCTCAGTGTTCTGTGGGCCAACAATCAGCCTGTGGGATGCATGAACAGGTTTCCACCAGAAAGTCCCAGTTCTCTAAGAGAATGGTGAGGGAACCAATGAGTCATGGTGGAAGCAAAGGGCGTCGAGGGGCAGAGCTGTGCTGAAAAGTACAGAGAATAAACATGACCTTTGCTGAACTCGTACAGGGGTACAAAATCGTTTTAACATCTTCCAGGACATCTCCTGCTTCACCTTTGGATAGACAGGTTTTGGCTGGAAGACTGGGAAGAAACAGAAGGAAAAGAGAAGAATTGCCATGGAGCAGAGCTTGAGGAGGATGGGACAGACTGATGAGACTGATGCCTGTCTTCTGCCAGCTTCGTGTGGGACTTGTGGGCAGCAGCACAGCTCCATGGCTGTAGATGGGACGTGTGCAGCCCAGCCCAGAAGGAGAAGAGCAAACACAGAATCGTTCCCTGCAGATTCACTCTCTGTATGTCACAAATGAGGTCATGACTTGGGTTCATCTCAGTCCTCACAGCCACATTCCTACCTGCTGGCAGCTCCCACAGCCGCAGCATTTCTGCTTTAGGAATCTTAAACTAGGCGAGGGGAAAAAATAGAGAGGAATTCTTGTGTTGAATACATACAGGTCAGTGATTATGCAGTGATAAAAACGAAGCTCTTACGCAATTAACACAACAGCTCGTGGCCCCACTGACAGATCAGTGCAGAAAGGCTGCAGAGCATCTGCCTGAGCTGCCAGGGCACTGAGAGATGCAGGATGTGGGAGCTCACCAGCTCCTGCTCTACTCCACCCCAACCCATGTTGCTGTTGGCAGCCCTTAGCAGAAAGTACTGGGAAGAAGAGGAGATAAGAATGCAAAGGGACCCAATTCCCTCTGTAATTTCATCCCTAAATGCCAGTTAAACACATTTACTGTCAAAAGAGCTCAGAGTGACCACAGACCCCAAACCACAGGGAGCAGAAGCAAAAGCAGCACCTCTGCCACTGCTGTGACCCCACATGTCAGGATGGTGCCAGCTGAAAATGGCCACAGCCGGCATCGCCCCACGCCTTGCTGGCCACAGCAAGTGACGCCCTCAGAAAGGCCAAACCAAAGCTGAGAGCAAGAGGCAGCCCAGGGTGGGGAGAGACGGTCACTGCTGTTTTTCCACTTGCAAACAAATAAACTCCTCTTTCATCATCAGCACTAGGGAGACTGTTTCATGAACCGGGACAAAGACCACACTTACGTTTCAAATTCGTCAGAGCTGCAACTAGCAAAAATAGACAGGTTTTAGTGGGGATAAAAAAGTTGGCAAGAAGGTGGTGGGGAAGAAGGATCAGAGCAAATTTAAAGAAAGAAGGGAAGGAGTTCCCTTGCCCAAGACTTTCTCTGCACCCACAAAAAACCCCAGCAAACCTAAAAAGAGAGAGTATGTACAGTTTGTAATTGAAGGAGCGAAAGCCACAGTTAAAACAATCTAAAAACGCCAAGCCCTGAGAAAGGCAACTCGAATCCCTTATCTTTTGATGGAAAAGAATGTGCTCCCTGAGATTAATGACGTGTTTACCCGAAAGGAAATCGCCGCCCTTCTGAAGCAGCGAGTGTTTGTTCCTCCCGAGCCCCTGTTTTCTGCTCCAGAGCTGATCTCCCAAACCTCCTGTTTAAAGTCAGCACACAATACGGCTTCCTGCTGCCATGGGCTCTGGGGGATCCCACCATTAACCCTCTCCCGAAAACCACCCTGCACCGCACCTGCGTATCCCCCCGACGCTGGCAAAGACAAAGCCGGGGTATTCAGATGTCACTTTGAGCATGACCAGCACAGGGACAGGCGTCACGCTGAGAGCTGCCAGCGATCTCGCTGCAGGGCGATGAATCACCCCCACGAATAAATACTGCTCAGTTGAGCAGACAAATTAGCAAGGCGAGACTGACAGCGCTGTCGAGGGAAAGCACTCTGGGCGACCTCTTCTTAAGTTGCTCAGGGTTTCAGCAGCGCATCCTGGGGACCAGCCCACTGCAGGATGCTCTTGGAAAGAGGTTTAACATCAGCCAGTGCAATGGTCTGCTGTGCTAGAGGAGGCATGGAGGAGCATGGTGCACTGAATACTTTCAAGCGAGCAAGAAAGCCTGGAGCAGAAGCACTGGGGCTGATCTGTTTGAGGAAACCTGCAAAAAACCTGCCCAGGGTCATCATCCCTTTACATATTTACCCTCTCTGGTAAATGCACCCCTCAGTTCTCCGTGGATCATCCCAACCAGAGCCACCAGACCACCTCCTCTCCCTAAAGCCAATGGACCTGCAATACTGGGTGCTGGCCAACAGCTAAAAATAGCACAAAGAGCAGAATAAACACAGGGAGCTGCTTAAATCTGTCTCCAATGTTTGTCTTTAGCTAATGGAGCAATTTCCATTTGCAGGATGCTGTCACCTCTCTCAGATCATGAGGGAGCCTACACTCCCCCCAGGCTCCCCCCAGCCACACCACTCTCCTGCAGGACTGGACTGGGTGGGAGGAAATGCTAATTTCTGCCCAGCTCCCCATGTGCCTGCTTTATCTCTGCCTCAGCTTCTCGGGAAAGTGGAAAACCACTAACATACACAAGAGCACACTCGGAGCCTGCACAGGCAGCTCCTCATCACAAATGCACTGCCTGAATGAAGGAAAACTTAGGAATGTGCCTGTGGAAGTAGCTAACAGAGCTGTTTGGCACTTATTCTCTCTACAGGTTGGTGGGCTTTAACTGTTTTTTGGGGGAAAAAAAGCCAAAAAATGGTATTTTCTACAGGTAGAAACTCTGAAATCCTGATTAGGAGAAAAAAAAAGGAAGAGATTTTCACACAGGTGTTTCAACTTTATGAATTCCACTTATGTTTTACATTATTTAATGCTAAGCACTAGACTTGCTATAATATATAAATCCTTCCTTACTATTTTTTTATGTGGTATTTGCAGCCTGGCTTGTTCAGTGGTATTCAAACCAGCTGGCGAAAATTGTTTTATTCATTACAAAGAGGACAAGAAGTAAAATGTCCCTTGCTCCATCGCTTTTCCAGGAAAGCAGTTTTCATCAATGGGGTATCATTATCAATTATAGAATGGTATTTCTTGGAAGTCCTGCCCAGAGTCTCCAGTTGTGGGAGGCTCTGAAGAACTTCTCCAGTGAAAAGCCCCAGGCTCAAGAGACCAGAATTTAGGCTGAGTCAAGGCACAACAATTGGAGGAAAATGAGTGGCAGCTGAGCGGCAGCGGCGATGACACACATCCTTTGGACTCGTTGGAGTGACCTCCCCTCCATCTCAGAGCTACTCTCTGTTTTGTTAGGGACAAAGTCCAATCCATGCTGATCAAACCCCCATCTTGCAAAAGAAAGACATGATATAACTTAATCTACTGGATCCTCCCATGGTCTACACAGTCTTCTGCCATACTCATGACTAGAGCATCCCATGCTTCCAAATTATGGATGTATTATCCAAATGACAATGGTACTTCACAAGCAAACTGTTCCGTTTGCTGACTTTTTGATTTTGTGTCTAAAATGACAGTTTGTTTTTATTTTTGGAAGGTCTTCATTATCCTCTATACAACACACACAGAGCTACAGCTGTAAGTCTGGCTTCAGAATGCAAATCAAACTGGAAACCTGATTATGAAAAGGCTGAGCAAGATGTTGTCACCTAAAAGGATTTTTGTTTGTTTGTCTTAAACTATTAACTGAATTCCATTTCAGTCATAGAACACATTTTCCCTACCAAAATCGATTTTTCAACGGATTCATTTCCACCTTTGAGTGAAAAAGAAAATCAGAAAGAACCACCAGGCCACCATCCAGGTTAGTGAAGGTACAGCCAGGATAAAATCCCTTACCTACAGCCAAAAAAGGCCAAAAATTGTTAACACAAGCCAAGAGAGATGATGAACAGTATATAAGGACCCATCTCCCACACAAAGTTTCCTCTTTAGCCTGGGAGAAGGATGCAAACTAGAAGTGCAGTGGCTGGAGAAAGAATGTAATATCTAGAAATTATCTTAATAAATTAAATCCCTAAACAAGGAAAGCTGATTCTGGGCACAGCTGAACTATGACTGGAATTAAATACTGGGGGAATGAAAAAAGAGGAGGTAAAATATCACCATCACTGGAAAACAATCATGTGGTGGCACCCAAAAAAGAGAAAGAAAAATCAATGCAATTAAATAAAGCTGTCCCATCTAAACACAGTAATGGGGAGAGGGGGAGAGATTGTGGGGTGATATTTATCTTCCTCAAACCAGTTAGGTTTATTAGTTCTCTAGCATTAAACAAGGTGCTGCTGAAGGAGAGCCTGCACAGGTTTTATGGGAGCAAGGGGTGGGGAAAGCCCACATGAAGGCAAAGTCTAGCAGGGGACAAAGCCAGCTGAGGTATTTCAGGATTTATTTACAAGCTCTGGGAAGATGAGCTTAGAGAAACAGCACAGAAATTAAAGGTTAAATCAATATGTATAAAATCTCCTGTATAATTCAGGAGCTGTATTACCTATTAAAGCAAGTTTAAATCTGAAACAACCTCAGCAACCTCTCCTGGCTCCAGCAATGGGCCTGGGCCAGCCGGTCCCTGACAGCAGCATGCAGCAGCTGGCACACTTCAGGGTTTTAGAGGGGCCAGGACCCTCCTCATCCTCAGCAGTACGTGGCACAGGGCAGCTCAGCCCATGGCCACTCAGACAGAACAGCCCCAGAAGAGGAGCACCAGGGGTCTCCCAAGCCAGGTGGTTTAATGCAGAAAGCGAGGACACCAGATTGTCCCCAAGGCCTCAAGAGACCCAGAACGGTGGGTTTAGGCCGCAGGAGGAGGGGGTTAGCCTGAGATAGCTGTGACTAGAGCGGAGTCCCCAAGGACGCAGCAAAGGATCCATCACTGGAAATTTTTAGGAGCAGATGGGATGCACATGGCATCCATCCCCAGCGCTGCCCAGTGGGCACAGGAGGGCAGAGACCCACAAACCCTGAGCCCTCCTCCCCTCCTTACCCACCTCCTGGGAGATGCCTCAGTCGGTAGGCTCAGGAATCCTGCCTGGTCTCCGCAAAGCGGGGACACAGGGATGCCAGTCCCAGTCCCCTGCAGCTGTGCTGACACCTGAGCATCTGGCAGCTAGTGAGACTCCTGCTCCTCAACACAGTCCTGCTGCTGGATGTCCTCCAGCAAGGAAACACCATGAAAACCTACCTACAAATAGGGTGGCAGAGTTACATCTCAACCTTCCTTTTTTTTTTTTTTTTTTAAATAAACTGCTTTAAATACCTCCTTCAGAGAACCTGGACAGAGTGGTGTTGCTTTCCTCTCACTATCTAAATAAGGCCTCTAACAATGTTATCACTTTCCAAAACACATCTGTCCCACAGCTCCTAGCCCAGACAATTGGCAGGTAACCAGTTAATAAATGTCTTCGCCAGACTGTTGAATAGCCTGGCCCCAGCTCAAGAGTGATGTCAGGGCCATTCAATGCACTATAATTGGAAAAACCTGGGAAAAGCAACCCCATGTTTTTTAATAAATAAAGAGTGTATTAGCAGCCTCCTGCCTTTATTCACCACGTTATCTACCTTGTTCGGTAGCAAAGTGGGATTTTTTTTCCTGCTGCCGCTCACTCAGTGATTTCTACCCGGAATTCGATGCCAGTTTCCAGATGTGTCTCAGGCCAGGAAGTCAGCAATCAGCCTGGATAAAGCCTCTGGGATTTGCTGGAGATCATCTTCTGACACACACATCCTTCCTGCACCCTCTCTTGTGATATTGGGGCACACCCCTTGTGCCCAAAAATAAAATAAAATAACCCACAGCCAAGCAAAAGCCCCTGATTAGGATGCTTTGATCACTTTCATATTCAATCTGTGGGAATATTTTTAATTAATTCAGTCCATCAAAGCCCCAGAGGCACCATTTGAGGGATCTTTACAACACCAGAGTGTTTATATACATAAATCACTTCAACAATTGCAGGCTCCCTGTCTGCTGGAGCTCCAGGCAAGGCTCATCTCCCACAGCTCCTCACCATTGGTACCCACAGTAGAGCATCAGCTCCCCAGCTCAGCCACAGAACACTGGAGAAGGATGAATCCTCCAAAGTACTTGCCCTTAGAGGAAGAAATGAAGATGATAAATGAGTTTTCTGGGCTCTGGGTGAGCAACTTGGAGAAGCTAAAACCCAAGTGGGTGACATGAAGGACGTGGTTTGCATGGAAAATAATCCCAAGCAGAAGCACCCTGACAGCAACATGCCTTTCAAACCTCTCTGTGTCCCGGAGAAATGAACTACCCAGGTTTCCCAGCCCGAGGAGAGGGGCTTATCCCCACACAGCCAAGCTCCACACTCGCCCCAGCCACGTGGTACCATCTGCTGCACGACAGGGGAATCCCAGCCCAGGGGGACACAATTACTGAATTACCAACAAGATAATTTATTTTTTTCCCCCTGCCAGGCATTTAAGAGGCTGTTGTTGGGCCCCTTTTGCTCGTGTTGCAATTCCTTTCATCTCCCCATCAAAGCACAACCAAATTAAGAGCAGCCCTCCTCCCAGTGACCGCCCCTGGGCCGTGCGCTGCCACAGCCGCTCCGCTCTAACGGGGCACCTGGGAGCCGCTGCCAAAACAGGAAAGCAGGCGCCTCACTGAAAGGGAGTATTTGGGAGTCACCCCACACAAAAATTAGCAGAGATATGCTAGGAAAATAAAAGAGTGGGCATTAACGGACGGCTTATCTTCTTTTTTTTCCGTGACTCTAATGTTCAGGACGTGGAAAGGCCAAAACGTTTCACATACTGTTCTGAGGAGCTGGTCAGGGAGAGGAGCATCCTCTCCTCTACATTCAGCACTCCTCCCAAAATAGCTCAGGTTGATTTTGAGGTGTGCACCTCCACAGTTAAAATGCAGACATACACAAGCCAAAACAACCCTGCATTGCTACTATGAGAATTTGCTGCAAGTGCTGGGTCTTGGTTATGGATTGAGAAGTCAAGTGCTGAATTATTTCAGTTCATGTATCTTAGGTAAAAACACTAACCTGTGCCTAGGGAGAAAGGGAACAGGGATGCCTTCTGTCTGAAGGAAGGAGCACAGGGAAGGAGCACTGTTTCTGGAGGAGGGACTGAATTTTAAGGTGAGTGGCCAGAGACAGCTCAATGAGAGTGGTTTCCAAACAGAACAGGGAGGCCCTCTTCTCACTACCCACCCTTGGCCAACATCCCAGCCTGGGACTGTGACCCAGCCCCAGGGGAAGTGCCAGCTGGAGCCAAGGGAGGATTTAGGATTAATTCCAAAAATTCAGCGAGTCCCACCCCACCCAGCAGGCAGCCTGTGGAAAAGAGCAAAAGCCCTGGGGGCCAGGCAGAGGGACAGAGGGGGCTGGCAGGGAGTGGGCAGGCAGGCCCAACAGGGTCAGCAGCATCTGGACAAGTGACCCAGAGCACTCCCTGTCTGCTGGAGCCACTCAGCTCCTCAAGTCCCAGCTCCAGGCTGCAGAAGCCCAGCTGGCTCTCGGAGTGGGAGCAGGCCACAACAAGAGAGAGGAAAAAAAAAAGGAGAAAAAGCAGCAGGAAGCCCTGCTGAGAAGCCCCCTTTTGTGTAAACATGCTCCGTCCTCAGACTAAAAATAAAGGCAAACCACAGGAAGGGAGTGAGTGCTTGGACAATATCCGATTTGGTGTGTGCCTGGGTGTGAGCTGCGGGAACAGGGAGAAGAGCAGGGGACTCCACCCAGCGCAACCACACAAAGGCAGCCGGTTAAGACCTTCAAGATGGACAGGCATTCCTGGAGATTATTTAAATCCAAGTAACTGCTGCTTGGCAGATGTGCAGTCCTTTGGTATGTGCGCCGCACTTGGAAATTTTAAGTGAGGCAAAAGGCTGCCATGGCAGGAGCAGAAAATGCAGCACAAGGCCCATTTTACAGGTTCAGAGACTGAGACCCGAGGCTGTGAACTGAAACCCCATAAACCTGCCATAAAACAAGGACACAGCCCAGACAAGCTCTTAGCTAAAATCCAGCTCACAGATCCAGCCTCAAAAACCATCTCTCCCTGCAGGCTGCCTTTGCATCTCAGTCCCTGCTGCAGCCACAGAACCTAACTCAAACAACTTCACGGTCCTGAGGGCCGTGGAGAGCTGATCAGTGAGACCCCAAAGGGGTCTCAAATGCTTCCCCAGGTGCTGGGCTTTGATGCACTTCACCCGGCCATTGACACCAGCTGGGTCTCAAGGATGGAGGTTCCCTGACACCTGCACGTCCCACCCGCAGCCTCCTCGCAGGAGGGATGCTTTGCTGGTGGGTGCAATCCCAAGAGAGAGGCATCCATCCATCCATGCCGCGCACAAAGCGTTCAACACAGCGTGAGGAGGCTCCTTGGAGCCCAGCGCTCACCCTTGGTGCTGACACACCACTCAGAGGCCTTCTGGGGAAATGCAGGACTCGGGAGGATCCCCCCGCCCAGCCTGGAGGGAATCTGCACTCACAGGGAAGCGGCTGTGGAAACGCAGAAACCCTCAGCTCCCCCCTGCCAGCTGTACGGTAGGAGGGGGTCCCACTGCAGGTCCCACCCTAGGGCAGCGCTGCTCTGGGGTACCCGTGTTTGGGGCTTGGATCTGGCCACCATCAGCCAGATGGCCTCCCATCCGCTGGAAGCCCACCTCTCTTCAGTAGCCACGGCTAAACTGCAGCATCTACGATGCTCAGCTGCCTTATTTCCCTTCCTTCTTCTATTTTCTGTCAGAAGAAAATGGCAGTGCTTGGCAGGGGAGGAAATAAAAGACAACTATATTGACTTCAACTTGAGCATCTTTCCTGCTGACATTTGTATTCCTAAAATTCTTGCCTCCTGGTCCCATGTTCACTTTCCCACCATCAGGTCTCACCTCAAGTATTCATTTTTCTCTACTATCAGAAAGGTGTCCTATGACCACAACGAAAATGCAACCACCCCCCTACCCCGTTTCCTTTAGAAAACAACTTCCTATGAAACGCAGCTGTTTGGAGCAGGTCACTCACTTTCTTTTCAAAACACACGACAGCAACACAAATGTCCTTGCCTCCTTCTCACTTACAAGTGTCTGCTGAAACTTTCACAGGTTTTCATTTGGGGCATTTCTTACATGCTAAATATAAAGTGCAAATGCCTTTGCAACAGCTCTGTCTGACAGGGGAGCAGCTGCTTCTGTCCCCATGCCACCATCCTCACACAGTGTGCTGCTGGCAGCACAAAATAAAACAGCAGCACCAAAGTTGTGCCACCAGTGCTACAGCCTCCACATGACTCACCTCCTGCCACCCAGCCCAGCAGCTGCCAATCAAAACTGAAATCTTTCATTTAACTCACATTAGTCGGTCACTTGCAACCCCCAAAGGCACTGCTGGACACAGAGGAAGCCAAGAAAAAGGTGACACCTTCTGTTTCCTCAGCTAATTACACTTCATTTTTGATGGAGTAGCTGCTGCAGCCCCTTCCACTGCAACGACCCACCCACGTCCTGAGATGTGTTTGCCAGCAAACACTGCTTAGGGATGCAGATGGAGAGAGGCGAAGAGACCTGAGGTGTGAGCAGGGCTGCAGGTGGGATCCCTGAACCTCCACTTTGCCCAAGCTGGAGCTGTCACTGCAAGCTGAACTAAGTCTGGGAAAAGTCAACCAGAGAACTCCCACTCATGGCTCCTTGAAAGCCCAGCAGTCTCCTGCCCTCCCCCAGCTCCCTCCTCAGACCCCCAGCATGGGCCTGGGCAGCAGATCCAGTGGTGTGCAACCCAGGGCCAGCAGTGGTGGCACAGCTCTGCACAGCCAGGGTCTCAGTGACCTCAGAGGTCTCCAGGAGAAGATCTCCATAGCTCAAAGTCACAATCCTCCATTTTCATGGGCACAATGCTTAAGGCTGAGTTAGGCAGCAGAAGCCTACTAAGAGCAACTGCAAACACAGACACTCTCCTGAGTGCAACATGAGTATAACAAGTATGCAAATTGAGAGCTCAATCCCTGGGGTTAAACACCTAAATTAATAAAGCATCTTCAGTCATGCTCTGGAAACACTTACTCCTTGTAAAATTATGGTGTCTTTAAAAGTTCATTACCAAAGGACAGGGGACACATCTGGAAGCTCTGAACTCTCACCTCTGCCCAAGTGTGTGTAACTTCACAAACACATCTGAGGAGAAAACTCCAGGGAATTAACGCTTCCTGACTCCCATGCAAGGAACCCCCAGTTGTACCTGGATCAAGATGTGTAAAGGACCCAATGACAAAGTCCAGTGTTGAGACAGCCAGCAGGAAGAGCAGCAGGAGCTGGAGCCTGATGATCCACTTCACCCCAGCCAGGTTGATCCCCAGCAGGCCGAGCAGCACAGCCAGGGAGATCCCACGCACTGCCCAGATGTTGCTGAGGCTCAGGACGTCTGCAATGGACTCTGCAAAGCCTGTGATGTACATGGCACCTGCAACACACTGAGGGACAGAGCTCTGTGAGTGCCCCACAGAGAAAAAGGGACCCCCATCTACAGCCCCCCACGGCAGGCTAGAGGAGCTTCTGTACAGACAGACATTTGCTGTCACAATGCAACCTTTAATTTTACTCTGGCCAGGGACTGGACCTTATTTCTGTAAGACAGCATAATGCCAAGGCAGCAGAGCTACTGCCTGGGCAGAGAAGGCTGGGTGCTAGGACCAGCAGCCCAGCAACATTCCATTGGCTTTAATATTTACTATTAACACTCCAGGAGAAACCACACTGGCTTCTCTGAGAGAGAAAAGGATGAGTCAACCTCTGTGTTTCTTCCTTTCTTCTGTTTCTCTGGAGGAAAGGGTCCCAGTTCAACACCTGCCTGAAGAACAGCAGTTTGTTTCCCCTTTCTTTGCCTCCCAGGGGTTATTTTTAACTCGGTGTTTAGTTTGGATGCAAAGTGTGATGTTTCAGCGGCTCCCCATCCTGTCACTGGAATGGAGCCTGTGCCTCTGAGGAGAGCGCACTGTGTGAGCCGTGCCCCCCTGAGCTCCCGGGAAAGCTGCCTGTGTGCCTTGCAGCAGGACAGGACAGTGCTCTGCCCCGGCTGCCTGAGAGGACACAGGGACATCTGCAGCACAGGCCCAGGCCTCAACCCCCACTGAAAAGCCACAATCTGAAATACCAGGACATTTCCCTCCAGAGGTTCCCACTAGCTGACAATTCAGCAACAATCCTTTCCAGTGCATTGCATCCCTGGAAAACCAGGTCAGGGCAGACATTGCTGGTGTGACCTTGGGTCCTGTAACTCCACCATCCCTGTCCACAGATGAGGGATGTGCAGCTCCCACATGACTGGAAGGGAGATAACCCCCACCCAAGCCAGCAAGAGCAGAGCAGACCCCACATTCACTGCAGATTCCCCACCTTGGACAGACCCACACCACTCCACTGAGGGCATTCAGGACAACCTGGCTCCTACCCAGGAGCCGCAGGATGAGGTGTGATTTCAGCAAGGTGAATGGAATTCTTCTGTTCAGACTCCTACAACTTGGAGATCCTGGAGGATTCACTTTCATCATAGAAAGACACCTAAATCCGGGGAACTACCCTCTGAGAGTCTTTCTCTGCATCATGTGGCCAGTCATTCCCCACTTGCCCCAATCAGAGCAGGGAATAGGCAATACCCCATTTCTGGCTGGACTTGCCTAGTGCCAGAGTTACAGTGCTCCCTGAGCATCCTGTAGCCAGGGATCAGCCTGCAGCTGGTGCAGAGCACGTTGGGCAGAAAGCACAGCTGAGAAGGGAAAGGCATCAGCAGCTTTCAGGAGCAGGCAAAGCGCTCTTGAGTGAGTTGCCAGGTCCCAGCCTGCAGCCCCTGTGCACACAGGATGCCAAGCCAGGGGCCAGGGCTGCTGCAGCCCAGCTTTTACGACCCTCAGGACAGGCTGCAACCTGATTGCTTTCCCAGACGGGGTCCTCTCGGAGAGTGAGAGTGGAAAATATGACAGGAAGGATTCTCATGTGTGGCCCATTTCCATATCTTGGCTTGTAACTGGGTTCAGTTTGTATTTTATGGACACTTGCTTTTAATCTGGAGTGAATGGAGAAGAGGGGATTATTTTTGGTTCAGGGCCTGTTAAGGGGTTTTGGAGATTGCTGTAAGCCAGTCAGTTAAAAACAAACCTCCATAAAAATGCTTCTCTGCTCACCACATTTTACACTGTTCATAACATCTTTATGGGGGGAGAGGGTTAAGTTACTGCAGGTTTAAGTGATTATTTTCCATTCTTTATGCATACTACTTGTGTATTTTTGTGCTTCACCACCATGACAGCTCCTTGGGATCTTTCAGAAAATCCAAAACTGTAACTTTTGGCTCACAAGAAGTCAATTAGCTGTGGCCCTTACCCCTGCCCAGCTCTCCTCTCACACCAGCCCCACTGCTGCTGGCTCCCACAGAGAAGCAGCCAAGGCTTGCCCATTCCCTAAGGGTATGTGGAGCCAAGGCCAACCTGCCAGTCCACAGCTGCTCGCTGAGCTTGGGGTGGCCACCCTGACCTCTCCTGCTTCAGTTTAATTGCAGTCTCCCACCAGCAAGGGCCTGTCCTGGCCATGGGGGTAATTTGGGATGGAAGGGCATGTCCTGCATGGCTTGTTCAGACAATCAGCAGCACATTGCCTTGCCATGCACAGGCTTGCTCCTGGGGAGCAGAGCAGGGCTGAGTGCTCCCCGTGGTGCTCTCCCAGGTTGTCCAGCACAGTGGAGCATTACTCAGATTTCACTTGGAACATTACTTACTGGGGCAAGACAGCACAAGATTAATATCTGCATTCCAAAGTTTCCAAATTTTCTTTAAATAGCTTTTTTAAATTACCTGGCCAAAAATGTAAAGGAGGCCAATGGTCCCCCCTACTTGACCTCCAAGGACAGTAGAAATCATGGAGTAGACTCCTCCACTTCCGATGCTGCACTTCTCACACACCCCAATTCCAGACAAGACCGTCACCAGGGCAACCAGAATGACAAAGGACACCAGAAACATGCCCATTACAATGCCAGTGTTTCCCTGGAATTAAAAAAATAAACAAATGAAGATTAATTCACACCAATCTGTTGGGACAGAAAAAGGACCTACCCCCTTCTAGTCACTAGTGATCTATGACTCTGGAATCATTACAGATTAAAAGAAACACACACAGACCCCCCTACTTGTCTAATTAACATAATTGATTGCCAAATTTACCATCCCTATTAGAACTCCTTTGATGAGAATCTGTCTCATCCTTGAGCCTGGGGCTGGGCAGACCTTTGCTGGAGCAGGTTCTGCTCTGTCAATGGGCTCTCCTCCATGAATCACTGATTTTGTCCTCTGGTTTAAAAGGAATGAGGTCAAGCAATGATTCAGCCACCATAGTCAGGGGATCACCGTTTGTCTGCATGGTTTAGAATGACATGCTTAAAAAAACCCCAAACCACTTTCATTAAAAAAAAAAGTAGCTTCAAAATTGAACCCCTGGGATTTGCAACAACTGATTTATTAACAGCATCAAGCTTGCATTTTAATTTTTCAGAACATTTACCTTTGAAAGCCCTGATCCTTCCAAACAACGAGACCCCAAAGAACAAAACCCCAAACGTGGAAGATAAATAACACGGGACTTATCTGCAGGGCGTGCACAGAGCGGCAGGTGGCTCTCGCCCTGCCGGCACTCGGGGGAGTTTTCTGCTCAGGATTCAGCCTCACTGAAATAAAAACAACCCTTCCTGTTTGGGGCAGAGGGAGGGCCCCAGGAGAAGCTGCTGCACCCACCACGGGCTCACTGTGGGGTGAAGAGCCTCTGAACAAACACAGCTGCAGGTCTCTGTTGGCAGCTTTAAGGGCCAGCACAACCCCTTTTTTGGGGGGTTGCCATTTGGGGTTGGATTTTTCAGACAGAGAAGGTGCTTAGTACCTCCAACAGCATTTAAGAACCTCTTCTGAACTCGGAACCTTCCCACCCTCTTGCACATGGCTGTAATTTATTTTCCAGGGTCAGAAGTTTTCCCTTGTGCTCCAGCCCACCTTCCCCTGCTGACAAATCACTCAGGCCGGTGCAGAGTGATCAAAAATCTCTTCCAGTGCCCAGTGCTTCATTAACATCTGGCTTCCCATCCTTTTACTCATATTCCAGGCCATGTCCACATCCCCTCTTTCCAGCCTTGCTCCAGCAATGCTCATCTCTGAGGTCATCCTAGCTATTATGGGGTTTTTATCACCAGCATTAAAAGGCTGCTTCACTGCTCTGGGGTTGGTTGATATCCCAGATTTTTTTTTCCTTTTTTCTTTTTTGTGAAAAACCAGAACATATCCGGGATGTTGCTATCATCATAAAATCCTATTTTGGTTCAGCATCCCGCTGCCTTTGACAGGGATGTTATCTGGTCAGTGGGAAACAGAGCCAAGGCTTACTATAAACACAGCTGTGGTTGGGTCAGCACCACAGCCCACTCCAACCCCATATTCCTTTTTAAAAGGACAATTGTTCTTTTTTCTTCAACTGCTTGCCCCAGGTTAAATGGTTAATAAACTTGATATGCTTCAGTTAAAAAAAAAAAAAAAAGCAAACATTCACTTGGCCTTGGGCTTTTCCAGAAAGTGCTAGTGGTACCAGCCTATGGCAGCTATGTGGGAACTCAATGGTTCCCACAGAAGAAAGGGTTAACGCTAAGACCAAGGGGAATGCTGGACTCACAGCAACAATAGCAACCAGAGAAAGTGGGAAGAAAAAACTCCCATTAAACCCTGATGCTTATTTATGCATGCATGCTGGAAGGGGTTAGTGCAGCAACAATCCCCGTTGTACATTTCAGGAAGATTAGGTCCCCTGGAATTATAAAGCTTCACCAGCCCCAGTTCCAGCTCTGGAAATTTATAGCAAAAGCCTGACTCTGGGAATAGCTCAACATATGACTGTCCTCTGCCAGGGGAGATCTTTGCCAACCCTGACTTCTCCTCCCTTCCCTTTCATGCTAGCTTCCAGCTGGTTCAGTTTTTCTTTTATTTACTGGCTTTATTTATATTTGTATTTGCTCCAGCAGTAACTTGCTTTCAAAGAAGATGTGGAGGAAATAAAATCAGAAGGAAAAGGAAGCTAGAAAATCATCCCAACTTCACCACAGCTGCAGCTCCCCTCGACACCTCCAGCCAAGACATTTTCAGTGCAGAGTGCCAAGTGTCTTCCTGCTCCTTTTGGAAGGTGTCCACCATGCTTGTGACATGAACTCTGCCTGAAGCTCAAATCCCACCCATCCCTGGGGAAGTTTTCCTTCTTCTAAGGGGAAATGTTAAGGCATGATGCAACGTTTTGCATCAGGAGGGGAGCAGAGATGCTTTTCCAGGATCTGACCCTCAGTGGGACACTATTATGGACCCAGAAGCAGAAGTTCCTTTGATAGCAATGACAATTTCACCTGACTGAGGGCTCCCCATGCAAGAAATCAGGGACTCCAACACTGACATGCTTGGAAGACACCTCCTTCAGTGGTGTTGGGAAAACAGAACAGCGGCTGTAACTGCTTTACCTGAAAAGTGGTTCTTTTGTCTCAACAATACAACACAAGGGTGTCCCTGTTCATTGTCAAGGTTGGTTGTTGTGTTTTCCTTTTTCTTTCTGAAAGCTAAAAGAGGAAACTGCTCACAAAGACTACTTCAGCTACACACTTTAGTGGAACTTTTTGAAATGCTACAAAATACCAGAGGGCATGAGCAACATCTACATTGAACAGCACAGAATCCAAAACACTTGGGTGGTGATGGAGATACAATGTAAAGGGAGGCAGAGGAAAATGTCTGTTCAAGTGTTCAGCCAGGTTAGCACTCACTCACCACGAGCCATCCCGTCCTCAGGAAAAGAACCACTCCAAAAATGTTGATCATGCAGGAGGTGAAGACGCCATCCCACGTTCCAAAAAGCACAGGCTCCCATACAAACAGCTGGATCTTCCACCAGGGCTTGGTCTGTGTTTGAGATACCTAGAGAAAAACAAAGCCTTGGTTTTACTTCTCGTGTTTTATGGGCAAGTTGCCAAGTGGTGCCACAGCCAGACACATGAACCAAAAACACCATTCAAGGGTCCTTCACAGAGCCTGCAGCTACACGTTGTGCTTCTCCTTCTGTCTCTGCCAAACACTTCACCAAAGCAAGCCTTGGTGCATGGGAGAAGACTCTTAGAGGATATGACAAACCAGGTTGGACCAGCTTGGACCAACAGAGTAGGTCAAGATGGTCTTCCCATCACAGTCATCTCTGATCAGGACTCTGTTTCTGAAGGAGACATGGGACTCTGGTACTTAGGGCACAGTGAATTTCAGAGTTGCTGGAACCAAGACCTGAAACTCCAGGGAAACTGCAGTTTTCCTATGGCAACTGCTTCCTCCTGCCCTCTGGAAATCAAGTCGCCTCTTTCCCTTTCTAAGTCGCACACCTCAGATTTACATAGCAAAACCAAAGGCAGTTTGTTACTTCAGACCTCTTCCTGGTCACAGAGAGTGCAGAAACCACAGAGATGGAAATTTGGGAAAGGAAACGTCTCTCTGACCTACCTGCTGTGCTTCCTCATGGAACAGCTCTTGGACATATCCCTCACTTCGGGCACCATTCCGGCTGAACATCGTCTCCTCCGCGTAACCTCTGCCCGCCCAAGGCTCAGCTCTAACACAACCACAGGCAAAGCTGATCTGACTGGAAGGTCAGCTCAGTCAAATTCCTGCAGTGCTGGGTCCTCTGTTGTAGAAGATTCATGGTTTTATTCCAACTTTACTGGGAAAGAAGGAAAGATTAAAGTCTCGACTGCTGCTTTCTCACTCTGCCAAAGCACAAGGCTATTTATTACCCAGCCAGCCGGCAGCAGCTCATAGCAGATGCTGAACCACTCAGTGATGCCACAGCAAGCAGACAGCAATGCTCTCTCAGCACCCTCTCAAGGCCTGCTCCTGGCACAGGCTCCACCATCAGCCCTACATCTAACAACTCTTGGTGGCCTTTTCCAAATCTATCCACACCCCTGGCGTCCCCAGCATCCTGTAGCTCCACAGCTCCACTGTGTTGTCTGCAAAATGCATTTCCTCTCCTTGGTTTTAAATCTGGTGCCTGGTAATGTCATTGCATGCTCCTGTGCTCTGGTGATACAGGACACATGGATTATTCACTTCCCAGCACCACTAATCACTTCACAGCCTTGATCACATCTCCTTCAGCTGTACCTTTTGCAGACAAGGGTCCTGCCAGTGTAACCAGTTACCCATAGTCTCCCACACCCATTGTCAACAGAGATTTTTTGGCCATTTCTCAGTACAGCTCCACCATGCCTAGCAAAGACAAAGAGGGGAGCAAGACTTGCTCCACAAATGCGGAGAGGGCAATTTGTCTGGATCACTGGCTCTCCTGGGGCTGGTAGTTTCCTGGCCAGTTGTGCTCACATGCTTACAAGAACCAACTATAATCACACAAGGCTTGTACCTATGGCTGGATACCTTACCTGAGATGAGAGACCAAATTAATCACAGGCATGGTGTAGGAATCTCTGACTGCTCAAGCTTGCAAACTATGGAGACAAAGCAGCCAACAGAACTGTGCTTTGCCTATTGCTCAGGGACAGGGACATACAGAAACTACTTTGTGCCTCTCAGGATTGCTGCACCAGGGTCTGAATCGCTTTCATCATCCTGCCCTTATTAGTCTACTTTGCAACACCCAATAATACATAACCAAAGCAGACACTACTCCACCACAGTGTTTCAGCTGCAGAAGGTCTCCTGCAGCTGGGGTACAATGGCCAGCACAGGAGGTTTTTCTTTGCCCTGCCCACATGGCCAGTTAAGCAGCGCCAAAGTCGTGAGAGTTCACTGAAGCCCTGCTGCTGCCTCCACATTTTTTGAAGCAAATAACCCTTCACAATATCACAAATGGTTGCTTTTACAGGGAGATTGGGGCTTCAAGCAGGGCAAAAGCAGCAGGAGCAGATGAACTCTAAAGAAACAAGGCTCGTGTTTTTATTCAAATAGCCACAGTAATAAAATATGGAAGAAAATACACAATGTGAAACCAGATTACAATTGAATAGCCATATTCTCCTAAGACTCCCCAGTGCAGCCCTTCCTCAACAGAGACTTCCCTCAGTAAAGCATTCACTGGGGCCATCCATACTGCAGTCTGCTGCAGCAGCCCTGGCTGGATGTAAGAAAACAGGGAGGCTGCAGTCCTGTGGTCCCCTGCTCTCCTAAACCACTCCATCAAAGGAGCTCAGAAGGAGGTGGCCCTGACCCCTCGCAGTAGCTCAGGGTGGCTGAAGGCACTCGCTCAGTGTGCCCAGTGTGTAACCACGGGTAGGTTTGATGTACCATCTGAAAGTTGCAAGACACAGAAAGAAGGGTTGCACGCATGGATTTCAGACCTGAAACACACCTTGCAAGAAATGTTACCCTCCTAGATGTTTAAATCCCCGTATCTCACCATTTCCTTCCTTTTTCTCTGCTTTAAAACCCTTCTGCCCTGTGCTCTGGAGCCCCATCCGCCCAGCCCTGCTCACCTTGGTGTAAGATCTTCCTCCTCCACAATCACAGGAAATTGCCTCTGCACTGCTGCTCCTCTGTGGCACTTCCAACTGCCTAAAAGCTTATTACTCAATTCTGTAATTATTTACATCCCTCCACAACTCACAGATCCCTTGGTCCCTACGAGGTAACCGAAGCAAACACAGGAGGGGTGTAAAGCACAGAGGCAAGAGCTGAACGAATGCACCAGGGTGGCTGCACACACAGCCACATCCCAATCCATGCAACATCCAGGTATTTCTGCAATTTAGGGTCTGCAACTGGAAAGTCCTTGTGGCAGGAGCCTTCCTCTTGCCCCAGGCAGCACCTTATCAGCACAGTGATATTTTGGGGTGCTATTTGGTATCTAGGTCACCAACCCCGAGGAAGCTTTTCCTGCTCTGTACACCAGCAGGATAAATAAACTTAGCAGCACAATTTTCCTCTGATATAAGTGAGCCTCTAACATGAAAGTAAATTGATGCTATTTTTCCTACAGTTTCTGCCAAATACACTAACCAGTCTATAAATTAAAGAAGAACGTCTGTTTTAATCTTTCCGTGCCATTTAGCACTCGAGAGAGCAGAAGAGCATTAGCAAACCTCGCAGAAACATTACAAAGGCTCATCTCCTTTTCCTGCAACACTTCCATATTTAATTACAAAACCAGATTCCTATAGATTACATTTCTGTGCCCTCCATATCCTTTCAAAGCACTATTTTATTCATCATTGCATTAATCAAAGCTGCTCCTGAGCCAAGCGTGGCTGCCCTGAGCTACTCAGCAGCTGGCTGATTTTGAAGAGGAAAGGTTAACGCCTTCCCAAGCACAACTGCGTGTGGTCCCACGACCTCCGAAGCCTCCGTCCTTGCCAGAGGAGGTGCTTCCACAGCCTCCCTCCCTCAAGGGACCTAGCAGCTAATAGCACTTTAGTTTTAATAAATCCCTTCAACTCCTCTGCGGGTCAAGTTCTTAGAAACACCTAATTTACGCGACTCTTAGGACGGCAGAATTGAAGGGAAATGAAGGAGCCGTCGGTGCAACAAAGGTAACGCCACACAGAGCAGCGCTTGGCTGGTCCCAGTTACTCATTTACTGCACCAGCCTGGACAATTACCCAGCTCGTTTTGTTTCCACATATCTCCGTAGTGTAACGAAGGCTGCGGAGCACCAGACGTGGGAAACAAGCCCGGGCTCTCCCCAGCAGCTTCAATTTCCCGGTGCGGCCGGACAGCTTCGGTTTGGCAGAGACCACGGCGTTGCCAACACCTTCGTGCCACGGGCTGCGGCCACCGCCACCCCGGCTGCCCACCCTGCCCGGGCAGCGCTCCGGCTTACCTCTTCTTTCTGTTTTCTCCTTTATTAATTGCTTTTTAAGCTATTTTTCCTATTTTTTCTTTTTTATATATATTTTTCTTTTTGTTTTCCTGATTTGCCTTTTTTTCATCTTTTCTGCTTTTATTTTTTTTTTTTTTACTTCCTTCCCCCACCCCCTTTTTTACTCGCTTTTCTTCTTTTTTTTTTCTTTTTTTGGGGGGAGGGGCTCTTTTACATCTTATTTTTCCTCCACCGTGGTTTTAAATTTTTAGCTTTCCTCTCCTCCGTTCACCTCCCTCCCTCCGGCGCCTCCGCGCCGACCGAGCCGCCGCAAGGCCNGCCGCAAGCCCGGCGGGAGCAGCGGGCAAAGCCCAGCCAAGCCCGGCGCCACCTGCGCGGTCCCCGGGCCGCCCCCTCCGCTCAGGCTGGCCCCCATCCCGGCTCGGGGGTGTCCCCGCCGCCCCGACCCCACTCACCTGGCGGCTCCCGGGCCCTCCCGCCCTNGGCACCGCGCCCGCCCCCGCAGCGGCATCCGCATCTGCCCGGCCCGGACACGCCGCGGCCACCCGTGCCCGGGACACGCCGGGGCCACCGAGAGCCCGCAGCGCTGGGCGTGGGAAAGCGAACTCCTAAAGGGTTAAGAGCAGACTGCCGCTAAATCTGCAGTTCTCAGGAGTCTGACCAAATAAATGAATAAACAAGCACATTTATAGGTGCTGGAGGAAACGCTGGCCACGGGGAAAGGGGGCTCTGATTCCGCACAGGAGCGGCTGCAGCCGGGTTTCAGTAGGAACTCGTGTCAGTGTAACTTCCCAGCCCTGGATGGCCAAGAAATCCTGTGACCCTGCATAGGCAAAGCTCCATCTGAATTCAAGGCACGAATTTTGGGTATCTCAATGTAAACAGGATCAAATCTAGAGCCAGCCACCCTTCCTTATACCTTATGTAGCATACATCCATTTCACTTACAAAATGAGTCAGGGTCATTTTAATTTTCAAAGAAGGATCCGTACAAGCCATCCATGTAATCCAGTGAACCTGTTTTGATTTTCCAGACTGTCCTGCAGAGGCAAAGTGTAAACAAGCCTTTACTCTTGGATTGAAAAGCAAGTTTCTGAGAGTGGCAGAAAAGGAAAGCAAGAGTTCAGAGAAGACAGATGACTTCTCAAAGCAGGATGAAGCCTCAGGAAATCATAGAATCGTTGGGATTTGAAGCAACCTTAAAGATCATCTCATTGCAACCCCCTTGTTACAGGCAGAGACACCTTTCACTAGACCAGGTTGCTCAAAGCCTTGTCCAACCTGGCCTTGAACTCTTCCAGGGGATGGAGCATCCACAGCCTCTCTGGGCAACCTGTCCCAGTGACTCGCCACCCTCACATTAAAGAATTTCTTCCTAATATCTGATCTAAATCTGCTCTCTTTTAGTATGAAGCCATTCCCCCTCATCATATCACTACATGCTCTTGTAAATAGTCTCTCTCCATGTTTCTTGTAGGCTCCCTTCAGGTACTGCAAGGCTGCAATTAGGTCACCCCTAAGCCTCTTTTCCAGGCTGAACAATCCAAATTCTACAGGTATGTCCCCAAGATATCCCATTCCTGGAATATTTTGGAAGCTCTCCTCCACTCCCTTCTCTTTACACTCTACAGCTACCAGGGAACAGGTTCAGCCAGATTCTCCCATCTTGAGGGCCAGTGAAAAATCTGAAATAAGTATCTTCCATTTGTTGCAGAACTGGTGAAGAGTCACTAATTCCTTGAGGACTGAGCCCTGTAGCCTGCCTGCAGACACTTCTGCCCCCACACACATGTGCATACCAGGCAAGTGCTAGAGTTTCTTGAGCCAGTTGCTACTGCCCTCCCTGCTGCTGAATGCTCCTTTGGGAAATCCTGCCTCACTGGAAAGAACCACAGAAGAAACCCAGTAAAAGGTATTTTTCCAAGGACCATACTGACACATTAAAATCAGCAAGCATTGCCAAGAAGCACTTGCAGGATTGCTCAGTGTTGAACTCCATCTGCTCCTATTCAAGTCATGGTTTTTTTCAACATTTTCCTTCTTGTCAGGAGAATGATTCCAAGAGAAGGAGCACTCTTTCAGCAGGGCTGTATGTATTTTGGAACCAGTGTCTTCATGTGAGTCTTCCTCCACACCATTTCGAGGCCTTCCAGGAAAACCATCACAAATAATTCGAGAAAGTTTTCTAGAAGTCCTAATTAAAATTCTCTCTCATTATGCTGAGTACCTTAGCTCTCCTGGGAATAAAAGGGGAGGAAAAGGAAACTATAAGATAAAATAGTTTTGTCAAAGTCCAATTCATGAGTGCTTTCCAGGCTAGCAAAGGACACTGCAAGTTCCACAGATCAGCTGGAATCTTCTCCCTCAAGTTACACAGGTCCTCAGGACTGGCAGATGGACCACCCAAAGCCTGGCAGACCCACGTATTGGACATCCTGAACTGTGAGTTGAGAAGACTTTTCATGGTCCAGATGGTGTCACTCAGTGGAAATTGCTCCAGGGAATGGAGTCCAGAGATGGATTTGAGAGTGAAGAGGGTGACAAAAGGTTATGTGGGACAAAACGGGTATGGGAACAAGAGAGGTGTCAAAGACGTAAATGCAGACCCCAGAACCAGGGAAAACAGCAGCCCTGGGGTCAGAATGGAAGATGTGAATTTGAAACATGCACAAGTCTGAGCCATCCTATGAAATGTGGCAAGGATTGATTCTTAGTAGGATGGATATTAATTCTCACATTCCTCATCAGCATCTTCTTCATGCCAGGCACACACATCTTATACGTACACATACAGCACAAACTGTGAATAAACGACACGATTTAGCTAATCACATCACTTGATGACCTACAAACCTAGGTCAACAGTAAAATGGACTGTGACACATAGAGTATGTTCTTAGACTACAGGAAGAGCTAGTCTTTCTCAAGCTCACTCACATCTTCAAACTATAAAATACTTTGCCTTTAAGATGGATTTTTACCTGGTGTTGTTCAGTGTGTGTAACAGCACTGATCAACATAATACCTGAACATCACTATAAACAACATTCTTGTTTCAACTCCTTAAAATGAATTTTCAGGCAGCAACTCTGAGAGTGCCAACACTGCCAAAATGCATTTCCACACCCATTGTCCTCATGGGTCATTTTCAAGTAGCTGCAACAACCATCACTCTGGCTATGTGTTTGACTAGGGGACTGTTCATTCATCCTGGTCACTTCCTTTAAGGTTACAGATGTTGTCTTAAAGAAAATTCCCCTTTCAGAGTCCTGGTTTGCAGGAAAAGATCACTTTGTCCCCTGTACCCTTGCACTTGCTTATCAGTCTTTCTGAGCTCTCTCTTTCTTAGGCTGTTCTGTTTATAATTAGCTTTGTAACAAAGATGATTTCAGGAACTGGCAGGAGAAATGGAAGAAAACAGAGGACTTGAGAGAAAACAAACAAGTCATCCTTCCAGCTTCTGATGTCATCCTCTGCTTTTTTCTTACACATCACTGCATGGTTGAGATTACCTCGCAATTACCCTGAACATTCCCAGCACTCGCAGTCGTTGCTTTATCGTCTCTCATGACTCAGTTTATCTTGTGACAAGACTGATTAAGGTGCTGCTCCTGAAGAGCTTTCAGTGCATAACACTCATACATTTTGAATAGTCATTATTCATTTTACAACACAGAAATATTTTTTTATAAATTACACTGCTAAAATAATGGATCCTCTTGGTTTCATTTGGGCCAGGCTAGTGCTTTTGATCTAACAAAAGCTCTTACTTCTGCCTCTGTGAAATGGTACTAATGATCACATCTGACCACGAGAACAAACAGAAAAAAGATTTTATGTGATTAAAAGTGAAAACTAACATGTTCAGTGGCACTACTTTGTATCTCCATACTGGGCCAGCTTACCCCTCTCAGGCTGCGCAGCTGAGAGGGTATCACCTCCTCTAAATGAAGGCAGCTATGTACAAGCTACTGCCAAGGCACAGATCTATCTCAAAAGATGTCAGCACAAAGCCTGGCCTGGGACCAGGCACCCACATTTCTAGCCAAGAGGCTTGGAAGACACAACCAGTGGCCAAATGAAATCACACAAACAGCGGTCACGCAGCAATGTCTTGGCTCTCCTGTGGAGGACAGGCAGAGCTGCCCAAGGAGATGGACTCTTGAGTGGAAAAAACAGTGACTTGGACACCCAGCAAAGACCCAGAAGAGAGTTTAAATAACTGGGGTAGGAGCTGGATCCCGCGCTTTCTGCACGATGTGCACGGCCGCCGACACCGGCAACAGTGATGCAGCTGGTTGGACTGCAAGAGACACACACACACTGTAAAATGGAACCTCACCAAACCCTCCTATTTAATTTCTGCCAGTGACTTGTACATGGATGCATTCGAAGCAGATGGTGCAGCAGGGCTGTCAGGAACCTGAAGACCAGCCCTGGTGTGAAAGGGGAAGGGCGCTGCGGAGGAGGTGACTTACCTGAGCAACCAGGGCAGGGCTGTTGGCTTCGGAAAGGGCAGCACACATGGGCTCCTTTTTAACCCCCTGTTCCAGTGCACAGCTCTCTTCTTTAAACTCCATGTCTTGACAACTGAAGCACATAAAAAAGCAAACAATATTCTATAGGAGACTATCTTCTATTGATTTGGCAAGTGCAATGCAGAACATAACCCACAAATGGCTGGAGACGGTTTTGAGAGTACCTCCCTAAGCCAACACACCTCCAACCTCAACTATCCTAAACTGCCTATCCTGAAGCTACAAAACAGTTTACCCTGTGCAGTGCAAGAAAAACAGCAATTTCAGAGAGCTACTTTTGAATGCCTCTAAATAAACCAACCAATTATTTTAACACAAAACTGCTTCCTTTTGCTAGCAAAACAAACAAACAAACAAACAACCCCTGCTAATTCAAATGGACTATTTTTGTCACTCAACACAAAATGTAGGTTCTGACAATTCTTTTCAATATCAAAATATTCTTTTCAGGTATCCCTTTACTCTTAGACAATTTTAATCATGTAAGTCAATAAGCTGAAGTGATCAGTTTGGATTTCTTATTTCCACCTCATCATTAAAAGCAATAAAAGTCAGTATAAACTAATGTAAGCGAACATGAAGACAAGCAGGGTGGCTGAGGACACAGACACTACTTCATCAGGCACACTGCAGAGTCAGAGTGCACCCACAACTTAAAACTATTAAACATGATACCATTCCAAGCAGTTACTGTGCTGGCTGGATGTTAACATACCACATTAAGTTTGATAAGCTGTTCTAAAAAATCAACACCGTAACATGCATGCTGGACTAAGCTTATAACCAAGTCCTATCCAGTGCTGGTGCTGTACCCAGGCTGTGCTCCAGGAGTACACAACAGCACCTGGACACAGCAGTGCTTCCCCCAGCTCAGCGGGACTGAGCAGGGCATTTCCTACAGCCGCTCTCACCGCGGTCTGAGCTGGTGCAGTGACCACGCCGGGCTGTGCCAGGGCCGCTGTCCCGGGGTGAGGCAGAGAGCAAAGCTCCCGGGTGCCCCTGTGTGCTGCCGCCACATCCAGGCAGCCGAGGCAGGGCCCTGAGCAGGGTGCAGGCTGAGGGCAGCGGGCAGCTCCTGTCACAGCCCCGCTGCAGAGGCTCCCCGAGCTGGCTGAGCACACCCAGGCCGCGCCCGGCCGCACCCAGCGGGGCAGGGCCGGCACACCCCAGAGCCAGCAGCTCCGCCTGCCGCGCTCATCTCATCGCAGCTCCGCTCTTCACACACCGCTGCTCTACAGCTTTTACTCGTTAAAAAGGTACTGTGCCGCTTTTAACACCTTCTTACATAAAACTTGTTCTTCTAGGAAGTAAAATCAACAGAGCCAGGCATTTCACAAAGATCAAGTATTACCAGGAGGGAACCTACCAAAAGATTCAGGGAAACATTATGCCTTACACACACAAATAAATAAAGGTGAGAAAACTACATTATCAGTAATTAATGCTACCGGGCATATTTATGGGTTTGTAAGTGCATAAATGCTATGATCTTCAATACTTTAAAAAATATATTTGCTTTAACAGAAAAATCTATGTAACAAATACTCCATATACTACACAGGCTACAAAATGATGTCGTGCACACATGGCATGCTGTTATCCCACGGACTTGAAATCCTGAGCAATCAAGCTCACCTTTCTTACAACTGAGATTAAAACAAAGTCCTGATTCTCATTTATGTCAGACTGGCACTGAACAAACTTGCTCCAGTGCAAACAAAAATAACAAAAGGAAAGCTGGTCTAACACTAGGTGTTCCTATTAAAGTGATTCCAGTGCAAATCTTCTCAGACAACCAGGATTAAAGTTAAGGTCAGATATTCTGTTTTCTATAATCAAAGGAGGCAAGAAGATCCAAAGGAGAAGAAAACCCAAATAAGTTTGGTATGTTTCAAATCAAATAGTTAAATATTTCATTTAATTGTTGAAAAGTATCCACTTCAGTGCTTGCACAACAATATGTATCTTTACATGCCTTCATCTGTCTCATTAAGAAAGCAGATTTTGTTTGAAATTATCTAACATGAAAAATACTGCTAAGTCTATTCATAAAACAGTATTCTATATTTTTATTTTTCAAACAGCAAGTGACCACATTTAAAATGCATCATTTGCAAATATAAATTATCAAACTATTAGTTTAATTAAAAATAAAGCAAAAACATAACTTCCCTTAGTATCACAATACATAGAAGGGTATTATAAACCCAAAAAAACTAAGTTAACCATAAGAAAACAATAATGTCAAAAGTGATGAAACTCATTAAGTCACTTAATGAATAAATCAGTCCTAAGAATACAATACCATTCACCATGATTATGTAAAAAAAAAAAAGCAATCTTTCATTGTATTATACAGATAAAACAATCCAATCCTTCATGCCACATTTTGTAAACCATGATATAAATTACACTCACAGTCAAATGAACAGGAAGAGTAACTCCCAAAATATTTTAAGTTGCTTTTAGGGCAGAAATAAAGGCAGAAATAGAATCATTTAAAATATATCAAGTTTAACCAAAAAAATTCATTTGGTCAAGCCTGCTATCCAAATAGTTTTGTTTCCTGCAAAACTATTTTTGTCTTTTTTTTCTGAATTACGAAATTTAAATGTTTCTTTTACATATTAAATGTAAGTCACATGTTGAGCTACATTAAATCCTTTTATACTTTTATCATTTTGGCCTTGAGACCCAAACATCTTCCATGTACCTACACACACACACACACACACACAAACACACTCTCTCTCTCTCTTCTTGGTATCAGGAAATTCCTCATTTCACAGGAATAATGAAAGACTCACATACTGATTTCTGTCAGAAACATAAGGAATATGCAAGTTCATACTTTCCAGGTTCCTATAAAACCATCTCTCACCTATATACACAAACTTTAACTGATGGAATTCAGGTTACGGTCTTTTGTCTGGTAATAAAGGGACGGCATAGATGTTGTAGGATAAAGAAATGATGTATAATAATTGAAATAAACCTATTATCCTAAATTTATCTATACAAATTATCATTTTTTTTAATCAACTGAAATACAAAGAAGGCATATGGACTTCAGGAAAATAACACTATATCAGAAATTCACTGTAACAGTGTTTCACTATATATATATCATGAGGTTTTTCATAACACAATTTCTTCTGTACACTAGATTTTGTACTAACTTCTGTCTTCAAATCCACCGTGTTTTCAGATCCAATTCTGCACTATATAGTATGCCTTCAAAATAAAAGGAAGTCACTTGCTTTATTGAATACCAAGTTCCCTTCCAGACAGGATTTAAAGAAAGACAAGACTACACAGACAAAGTCCAGTATAATTCATTTCTGACAATGAAAATTTCAACCCCTCATACTGTTGCAAAATTCCTCCTACTGAAATGTCTACAATAATAATAATTATAATTATAATAATAAAAAGCATACATTACATATAAAAGATACCAGTGTACTAAAAGTGACAGAAGTGGACTAGCAAATCCTTCAAAGCACATATTATATAAATGACTAGCATTTAAAAACATTTCTTTTTCTATAAAATGTAGGTCATATACATTTATAAATTGGGGGGGGGAGGTTCTAAAGCAGTGATGACTGTTCAAATAGATATGCTGCTCTGTACAGTCTAATACCTATTCAATTCAAACTATAAGTTTGACATCTAGTTTATCAGAATAAACCCATCTCATCATCTCATAGCTCATAATTTGAAAAATATACAACTCAAATGAAGAGGTGACTCGTAAGTTCACTGTTTATCTGCATATGAAATAAGAAGAGAACTACGGCTTTCTATGGGTGGCCCAAGTCTCATCAGTTCAATATCAGGACTTAAAGACTCCAAATTTATGTAGAGGAACTGTCAGGAATCAGCACAGAAGCAGAATAGTATCTCTGATCCTTCAGAGACACAGCTATTCAACTTTAGCAGTCTTCCTCATCCCGCAGAAGTGCAGCCAAGCCATTCATTTCTCACTCAGAGTGTGTACAGATGAAGCCAAAGATCTAAAGACTGTCCTCTCTGTGACTGAAATTGTGCTCTGTAAACAACGTTATATATTCCATCAGGAGGACATCTGAATTTATTTATAAAAAAATGATTAAGAATATTCATCAAACAAGGCTATTAACTCCCAAAGGTATTTTTGGAACTTATCCTTATGCTACTTGTCAAGTTAGCACTGTCATGTATTATTGCTTACAAACAGTACATCATCATATGCCTTCTAACAGAGCAGTACTGTGATCAGTTCATATTTACAGGCTTTTTTGTTTGTTTTTAAACAAGCTATAAAAACATTACATACTTTACAGACAATACAAATACTCAAGTCAAACAAATGGAATGCATAACAATAAGAAACGTCATAAAGGAAGACTGACATAAGTCCTTGATTGTCAAGACACATTTATATTTATATATAAACTCTAGATGTGCAGAATCAAAGATTCAATCATAGGTACATCCTTATTTGATAAATCATATTTACAGCATGATATTGCATAAAAAAATAAAATAATGTTGTTTACACAATATTACCTTTCCATCCATTGGATTAAGGAAAGCAAGAAACAACTCTTAGAAATGTTTGCTTGCCTCAGTTTGTGTTTCCTACCAAAAGATGTAATTTTAAAAAGGAAACAGAAGGTTTTGTATGTTGAGTAGAGCAGAAGCAACTATAAATTTATTTCCCTGACACAAAGCAAATTGAACTTGAACAGAAGTTTAAATTTCAACTTGAAGACATCTTTCCATTAGCAGTAATACTTTCTTAGTGCTTGTCCTTTGCAAAGTGAGTTTCAGCTAAATGCATTACATGCCTAACATAAACATGCATTACCGTAAGTCCAATGAACTTTCAAAGTTACAAGGCTTCATTTTAGTAAAACATTTAACTCTAGGAAACTGTAACATTATTCATTTGCTTCAGTACCAACCATGTAATTTGAAAGTTCACATGTGTACTGGTACCGACTGCACAAACATCTTTCTGCCTGTTAATGTTTCCAAACGGATTCCCAGGAGCATCAGGATTTTCCCTGTGATTTGTAATGGTATGAAAACAAGCAAACAGAGAAGAATAAAAATCAAAGCTCTCAAAGCCAAGAAAATTTAGTTAGCAAATATACATACAGAATGTAATCCAATGCTGCAAAATTCAGAGTGAATTAATCCAAATATTCTGGTTCATTTCAAATAGTTACTACATATGATACAAATACTATAAAAATACTCTGATCAAGCATGGAATATAATGTATCTGTTCGGGTGGAAAGTTTTCATAGGAGAATACTTCGGAATAAACTCCAAAAGTTACAGTAGAACCCCAATAATTCGCAGCAGTGCCTTAGAAACCCTTTACAAATGACAGTTTTTGAAAATAGTGAAGAAGCAGGCAACAAAAGCAAGGATGTCACGTCACAAAATGTACTTTGTTCATTTATTTTGACAACTGTAATTTAGTTTTCAATACTCCTGCTACCTCCCAGTATACTAATGCAGAAGGTGTAGTATACTTGGGTGAAGTAGTACAGTATTACTGTGTGAGACCTCACTACAGGACGTTTTAGACCATTGCAGAGAGGTGGGAAGGGACCAGCAGGGAAGTAGAAACCTACCAGATGCTCTGTTTAGAGGTCAGCGAATTAGCAAGATTTTACTGTACTTCTCAACTAACAATGAAAAGCTCCCATCATCCAAAAAACTGACAAGTACAATATAAAAATAATACAAGCGTTATTTCACATGAATACTTTCTTGTCCTATTTTCTTCTTGAAACACAATTTTCCTAAAGACAACACTAGGAGACACAAGATCATAAACATGGTTCTTTTATCATCCAATTCAAATTGTTTATGTTGTTATTCGTAAACCAACATACAGTAATACACATGGTTAATCCTTCTCCCCAAAACTTGTCATTTATGATTAATTCATTCTCAAATCAAATGAAGAAAATGTAAATGCCTATTAGTATACCATTACAAGCTGATTCCTTCATTGTCTGTTATATTAATGGTAAAACATATCAAAAGATTCATGCTAAAAGGGACACTGTCAAGTAATTTAGGACCAAAATATGGCCTATTAATAAGTGCGTGTGTGTATATATATATATATATGTATTGTGTGTATATATATATATATAGCTTGGTAATAAATGTCATCCATTTCCTCTTTTTTAAAATGATCATTGCTTTATCGCTAGTAGATATCCCCAAAAATTCCACCTTACACACACACACACATATCTGGTGCTTGAATGACCTTTCAGTAAGAATGTCTGCTGTTAGCTCAGGGCAATCTCCACGCTCACCCCAGCCTCCTGCTCACTGACTGAACAGCATCACTACAAGAACAGAAGAAATAACCAAAGTTGCTTTTTTCCAGGCATACACAGAAAACTAACAAAAATGACCAGTTCGACATGAAGAGCGTGCATCTGTAGCAGATGAAAAGCAGCAAAACATGAGCAGTGAAAAATGTTATTAAATACCACCATTATTAAACAAGCAAGAGCTTTTTACAGAGCTAAACCTCCCAGAACTACATAAACACTTGTTCCAGAACAAAAGGGGATGTGCTCAGGAAATCACAGCAGTGTCTTTGGCTAACTCCTCCAGTGCAGAAAGCTTCAAGCATCAGCAGATCACCTACTCACACCACTGCTTTAGCTGTACACGTGGAAGAACCCTCCGAGACAGTCCCTGTGGCTAAGATGGGACTTCCCAGCCTGTCCGAAGGCACAGAGTGCAGCTGGAATGGCTCAGCAGCAGGCAAGGGAACGAGCTGGGATGCAAGGAATAGCAGTTCCTCAGGTGATTCCCACCTGGCTGCAGGGAAGAGCAAGTTCCTTCCCCCTGCACCACAGCCTGCTCCCTCACACCCCCTCGGAGCAATTCCCAAGTGTGACGCTGCCATGGGAGAGCCGCTCCCTCTTAGCCCTCAATCACCTCCTCACCCCAGAGTGTCAATTCAGGAAGTTTTTAAAATAAAGATGAGTCAGTCCCCTCAGGGAGAAGGAGGCTTCATTCCTCTTACCTCTCTATGAGGCCAGAGCAGTGCAGTAACACAGTAATAACCCAGCTTTTTAATTTTTTTTTGTTCCTTGTTATATTTAACAAATAGTATAATTAATGGCCATCTCCTCACAACATCAGGGCACAGGAACAAAGGTGCCAACACAGTATGATTCAGGCACCACAAGCCAGGATGCCATGGAAATGAAACAGTAAATACAGAATATGTGTTACAAGAGGTGGTTTTCTGGGATATAGGGGCCATCCATGTTATTTCTGTGCAACATGGAATAAAAAGTCAAAAAATCAAACTGACCATAAAGGAAGAAAAACAGAGAGACATGAATCAGTTTTAAAATACTCTTTCAAATAAATTTCTTTACATGTATCATTAATAATCCATAAGGAATTTACTTTTCTCCCTTGATGCCCACTCTTTGTAAATCATGGCCAAATATTCAGACAAAATTACTGGTAAGTCATAGCACGCTGAAATGCCTTACTGTATTACACACAGGGTCAACAAATCAAAAGAGCCTGCTTTCTTATACAAAAGTCTTAAGAAATCCATTCACATAAAAGGTATTTCTTGCCAATAGAAGAAGCAGGCTATGGATAATAAATGCCCTTTCTCCCTGAACTGTACCAAGTGAAGTTAGTGCTGGAGTAGTGCTACCATAAGGGAAAAGATACAGAGTGGGATCCATTTCCTAGTAATTAAAGTTCAGAAAAATATTGCTACTGCTTTGGTAAGAGGTGGGAACTGTTCTAAGTCCTGCTCAAGTCCTTTCTTAAAAGACAGGATATATTTAGCCCCTTGAGATGCAGCCTTTTCTCCTATCTGATGGCTTTGTCTGAGAGACACCAGCTAGCAACAGTGCTGTAAAAGCATGGATGCAATCCTATTTAAAAAAACACCATATACATACCTACCTATGTGTATGTGTGTGTGTGTTTTTCCCTGGTTAATCAGCCTACATGAGGCTTAAACTGCCTTGAACTACCAGACAGTGTCCCTTTAGGGAAGGTGCAATAGAATGAACATACAGTTCAAAAATCTGAAATTTGTTAACTTAAACTACACAATAGTTAGGCTACTCAAATCTTACCACCTTAAAAATGCACACAGAACTACTTATCGTACCATACTGTATACTTCAAGACAAAGTACTATTCAAAAAAACATATTCGTGGTACAGGGATAAACTTTGCAGTTTATTTATACTGTGAAATGCAACGAAAATGCAACTTCTGGTCACTCTCCTAGGCTGGAAAAAGAAATCCTGTTCACTAGCATCATTCACCAGTTTGGGTTGGTAAAACTGTAGTGACTTCCACTAAGCAAACACTAAATAATAGGGAATTTGAATGCCCACTTCTTCAGCTTTCAGGGATACTTCAATAAATTTAATAATTGGAATTGTCAAAATTCTAGATGGAGAATTAAAACAGTGTTTACAGAAGCTAAAAATACCCAATCTCAAGTATATTGAAAAGAATTACTGGAGCTCTATGAGATGAAAATGATGCAACCGTATCAAACCTAAAAATCTAAAAATGGTTTTATTTTTTGAGAAATCAAAAACTATAAAGTTGTCTAAGTGCTCTATGTTAATTGTTATGAGTATGTAGGGTAAGGTACAATTAAGCTTTAAAATCTCGGAATACACAGTTTGTGTAAGCATTTTGCAATTGGGAATGTCATCTACAGAGTATTTTAACTAAAACTTCAAAATCTTGGTTTCTGCATATGAAAAAGTCATTAAAAAGTTACATCTAGATTCAGCTGTACAAAGAAATACACATTACTTCAGGAATGAAGTAAAGGCTTTAGCAGTTAGGCATTTTGCTTAAAAAAGTGTTTAAAGTATTTTAAATTAATTAGACTTTTAAATAGTAGAGTTAGTCTATCAGAATTCACTTTCTTTCCCTCCAAACACAACTCAAGGTAATGCAAAGCAGAAATAAAGGGCGCATGGTCTAAAATTATTCTTGAGAGAGACTGAAAAAGATTCTTTTTCTGGAAAACGCCATCTTTTAAAGCCGTATTTGTTTGACTTTTGAAACCTACTTGTTTATTCTGTGTGTTCAGTACACATTGATTCCCTGCTGAAGAGCAATGACTATGCTGACAAGCTTAGAAATGACAATGTGAATAGTGTCAGACAATAAACTGTCCTCCCAAAGCATACAAGGAAACCAGCAAGGAAACAATCGGGGGGGAAAGTCTTACCTGGGGATTTTGTTTATTTTAAAATTTCATAGAAGGTAAAATATTTTCTGGATTCAAACAAGTGAATAATAAACTGCCTTTGATAGGGGCACCAACATCAGGCAGTTCAATGACTGATGGCTAAACAAAAAAAATTAAAAAAAAAAAAAAAAAAAGAAAGAAGCAGTTATTGGTCTTGCTAATATCAGCTTACTTTGATTTAACATAGCGCTCTTAAAAGCTGTACAGAACTCCATCTTATACAGAGCAACCCCCTTTTGACAAATGTGTTCTAAAGTGCCAGTATTATTTACAAAGATTTCTTAGCCAAAAGTCTGGCCCGTTGTGGCATCAGGTGAAGAAGTCATCCCAGCTCTGCTATCATTTACATTCACCAAGGGAAATTCTGGGAAATCAGCACTTGTCCCTGGTCCCCGAAGGTTCACCTGTCCATTGGCAGTGCTAAACTGAGATGATATTCCAGCTCTTGCCCCATGGTACTGAGCTCTAAAGGGCTGCTCAAAGGAGCTAATTTGATATGCTTGATGAACAGACTGTGCCTCTGCTTTCTTCTGAGAAGTTACTTGATCCAAGAAGTCCTGTGTGGAGGAGGAAGAAGAATGATTTGCCTCATCACCTGAAAAGGGAAAAGGGTGCTGCGAATCACCAACCATTAGTCCAAAGTGAGACTTGTCTGGAGTTGTTCTTAACGGAGAGTTCATTCCCGACCGGAAGCTGTTGACGGGGATGGATGTGTAGACCTTCTCCATGGAAGGAAATGCTGGCTGGGTTGTAAGAGTCTGGTTATCAGTCACAAAATTAAGGCTCGGGTTGTTCAAATAGGCATCATTTTGGCTAGTTCTGTCCAAAGCTTGCTGTAAAAACTTTGAATATTCTTGTAACATACTAGCTTTATCTGATGAGGAAGCTTGAGAGCTTGTTCCAACTGTCTCAGACTGGGTCACCTCAGATACTTCAGAGGAGTTGATGGATATACTGGAGGTCACTTCCGTGTCAGCCACACTGAAAGAGATCTCATGCTGTCCATTAGCCTTGTGTGAATAATGATCTAACAGAGTTTGCAGTACCTCATCTGGAATGACATTCTTGTCATGGTTACCTTTAATTTCAACATTCAGTGCCTGTGTGTCTAGTATTGAGGCTGTAGCAGTTTCATCAATGACACTGGCCACAGCTGCCTGTGTTACTGAAGGTTGAGATGCTATGGTACTTACATTCAAGGCATATTCTCGACTGTTGTTACTAGCTGCTTGTAGATACCTCTTTTTCTTTAAAAACTGCATTGCATCATCATAATTAGTGCTGCTGTGTACAGGTTTACTGGGCCCTTCCTGTAACGTGTCCACTTGATCAATGTCAGCATTACCTTCAGAGTCCAGTAAACTTTGCTTATCCACAAGATCAAAGGCATACTTTGAAACTTTGCTGTCTTCATACGTAGATAAAGGTGAAATGGTTTGACTTTGCTCGAGTGGCTGTTTTAGAGTCCTCTTGTTAACCTTTTTGAGAACTAGCTTAGGTGGGTGTATTTCTCCAGAATTTGCTTCCTCTAAGTGCGATCCACTGACCGAAGAATGTGGCATCTCAACAGCATATTCCGCTACCATGTATTCGTCTTTTACTTTAGTACTAGAAGAGTACAAAGGCAAATAGTCATTTTTGTCTTTCTTGTGGTCTGATTTATCCGTACTTTCCTTATCCCCAGATTTTGTTTTCTCTGTTTTCTGCCTTTTCTTCTTTGGCAAGGAGCTGTCCTTCAGAGGTGTAGAGAAACCAGAGTCTTCCTCTGATGGCAAAAAGCCAACTTTGGTGGCACTTCTGTTGGGCTTCTTCTCGCGGTTCTCATGGCACATACGCTTGTGTTTCAGCACACGATCGGTCCTGGAGAAATACTGGGGAAGATGATGATGGGGATTAGCATTACTATTATTATGATGCAAAAATTCATATGTTAGTAGAAAGACAAGAAGCCTCTCATTCTAACGAATTTGCTTGATGATTTGCCCACTTTACCAATTTCTAATGAAGTGTCAAACAGGCAATAAAATCAAGCAGAGTCAGCTGTGACTCTGCCCCACCTGTACACCAAGACAGCCCACCTTAACAGAAAAAACCACGCATTGTGCATTTATTTGTATGCACATGACTGTAACACATAGAGAAAGCCCCATGTGCAATACATGGGAATTGACTGTTGCTTTGTTTTTCAACCACGAAATACTTCACTAAGTCATCTTACCTGCAAACAATATTCACACTGGTAAGGCTTCTCTCCACTGTGAGTTCTTTTGTGCCTTTCCATGTGATACTTCTGAATAAACCTCATACCACATTCATCACAACGAAATGGCTTTTCACCTGATAAAAAACACGTAGCAATGTTAATCTAAAAGAATACATCAACATTTTTCCATACAATTACCAGGTCAAATACTACATTCTCTATTAGAAGCAGGAGGAGTGAGAGGATTTAGTCTATTGCTACTGAAAAACAACATAGGGCTTGTTCACATTCCTATTTTTTCAATACTCACTTGCTGATGCCTCAAATTACTGTAAGCTTTTATGCTAAAAATCCCCCCACCTTTAAACCTCAATCACTCCTCTTTGTGATGTAGGTGCAGGTATATCTTACACCTAACAAATGAAGAACTGCAACAATGGTTTTCCTGAACTGCTGCAATTTTTAGGTCAGACAATTGTATAAAAATACCTCAATTCTCTCACCAACTCATTAATTCAAATCCATCCCTTCTAGGAGAGAATTATGCATTTTCAAACTTTGAATATAACAATTTGAGGGTGCTCTGTATTTTTCCATGTTTTCTTGCTTATCGGTATGTGGAATTGAGATAACTGCTTTGAAAAAATCCCAGTATTTCGGTTGGAACCAGAATTTATTTATTAAAAATTAATTAAAACTACGTATTTTTAAAATCAAGCTGAAAACAAGCAACCTGTGCAGCAGAGCTGGCATTTGCCTACTTACAGGCTTCTCATTTGGTTGTTTTGTTTGCTTGGTTTGGTTTCCTCTCTACTTTAATGAAATACTCATTCAGACAATATGCATTGCCCTGAATTCATCTTCACTTCTCCCCTTATTTTTCCTCTCAAAGAAACCCTGTAATGATCCTCTCTGAAGAGGAGGAACTCTATTTTTATTTAATTTTTGCCTTACATCTTCCCTCTGGCATTCTTTTTCCTGGGTTTCTCTGACAAAACCTAAAAACTCCAAATGCATTGCAAAGTTAGTTTTGCTTTTACAGAAATTCACTATTATTTACTAGAACTTTCTCAACTCCCTAGAGTGATCTTTCCTCTTAATATATACTATGAAATCTTTTGGACTGATATAGAGATCAGGGATTGTCTTGGTAGAATCTGTCAAGACCTTCTTTGTTCTGGATACTGCACTGCACTGATTTTTAGGATATAAACCACTTATGTTTTGTTTCCATAAATATGCAGACTATTGCTATTTTCTGAGGTTGTTTTATTCTTACTAATTATGTTATGAACTATTATGTTACCAATAATAAATTATTAAAATTTAAAACATTAAATTAATAGATTATATTATTTTAAATGTTGTTAGAGTGTGTATTTTCCATTTAGAATAAAGGTATTTATCCACATCCTTCTACAAATGGGAATACAGCACCTTAAAATAAGGTTCCAGTATTTATAGAAACTAGAATGGAAAATGTCTGTATCACCCACACATGTGCTCCTAGTCAGATCATTAATGCCCAGAGTTTCTACTTCCTTAATTCCAAGCAATTTCTAAATCTCTCTCTTTGTAAGCCTATGTCCTATTTCCAATTATTCTTACCTCTCCATGTGGCTTCTCAGCCAATCCCTTTCTTGGATGAAATTATTCCAATTCATTCTCTCTAAATCAAATTATCTCCTCTCCTCAGATCTCTCAGCTTCCATCATTTTATTTTCTACAGGTTCACAACCTCAGCATCCTATCTCTTCTTTCACTCAAGTTAGAGACCTTTTACCTTTGCTTGCTTATTAATAAGCACCATAAAATTTTGCTTTTTTTCAGCATCCTTTGTAAGTTATAACACCTATAATATAATTCTCTGTCATACTGTCTATAAGCAAATCCTCCTCTCTGGCCTATTTCTTAACCTTCAAACTCCAGTTTCATTCTTCATGCTCTCTTTACTTGTTAGGCACCCTTTTGACTATGCTTTACTCCCAACAAGCCTGTTGAGACTTTCTGAACCAAATTCCAATCCTTGCCTTCAATTTTCAGGAAGCTGAGGAAAGATGCTGAGACCTCACTGTTCTTGTTCAACCCAAGGGAACTCTTCCATTCCTGAACACTACTACTTAGTCCTGGTTACTTGCTCTTTTCTTTCCCTTTGCTCAACTATTCTACCTTGTGTTTCTTCAAACAACGCTCCTTACATCACCTCAAAGTTTGCTTTCAGGCTACCTTAGATTCTTTTTTTTAGAGAATGGATCAGCTGTTTGGGTTGAAAACTATCCTGAGCCTTACAGCAAAATAGCTGAGTCCTGTTCTGGCTCTGAACAGCCCTCTGAGGAGCCATCCTGCAATCCCAGGAAATGCAGAACACTTCATTAATACACTTACCTGCAGCCTTACACTCATTTTTGTATATGAATGGACACAGAGTTCCTTAACATTTTTCTACTCAAGCTGGCTATTTGCTGGCAGAAGACTCACCCAACTCCCTGTTCCCATTTTAAAGCTTAAATAGGGCCAAACAGGGGGATTGTGTTTTTTTGGTGTATTATGACCACCAGCTGTTTTGCAGACTTTCAGGGCACACACAAATGCACTGCTGGCCGTGCCTTAACAGGGAGAAAAATCTGGGGACACTGCCCTGGAATTACTCAGCACAGCACAGAAAATAATATTTTTCAGTAGAATTCCAGAACACTCTGAAAGTAAGTTAAGAAAAACTTTGTGAACTGATACCATACTTAATTTTGGCTTTAATCTTCGTAGGGAAGATAATGTTAGAAAAAGATTAAAAATTAATATGAAGATAGGCTTCCAATAATAATTTCATCCTAGCAGAAGCCTGAAACTTCAGATGCCTTCTGCAATTTTGTTGTACTTTTCAAACAGGATCTATCTCAAATGAGGAGATCATTAATAACAGCCTTTTGCTAATGCAGGGAGAATCCAGGACACATTTTTCTGAAATGTCTTGGTGAGTGGGAAAGAATCAGACGTATAAAAAAAGAGTCAAAATTTTAAAATACAACAATTAATGCATTATTAATGAAAACAGCCCATGTGTTGTGTCTATGTTGGCAATCTAATAAAACCAAGCAATAGAAATACTCATCAAGTGTAGTACAAATATTATGCATATGAAGGCTGTAACAATCACAAACCCAGGCATTTTAAAGTCTAAACAGACAAAAACCAAATGATAAAATACCAAAGAAGGCAATAAAAAATCAGCATGACTGAATAAGAAGGCACTTGAATTGTTAGCCCCAATGGAGTTTTATTTTTTTAAATGTAATCTCAGTTTTTGTGTTGAAAATGTAAAGTAGGGTGGCTTACACAATTAGGACACATGAATGCATGAGTGAGTAAGGTGTATAGAAACATCTCTAAGCAAAAAGAAAGCAGACAGATTTGAAAAAAAAGAAAAGAAAAAAAAAGAAAAAAAGCATCTTCTCCAGTCTAGTAAACTGAAAATATTTGTGTACCAGTGACTCTTCCCTCTCTTAAATCTGAAATAGCAATTTTCCATATCATTAGGGACAAGTTTAGCAGCAGGGTTCTAACTCTGCTGCCCTCTTCTACATACAATTATAAGCAAATTTTGTATTAATGCAATGTCTGCTTTTAGATGCAACTGTTTAATTATTTACACAGAGTAAGGCTGTTCATTGATTGCTTCCTAACTCACTCACAACATTTCCTTTGAAGGAGTGGTTCAGAGAACTAAAGTTAAATCACACTGGAATTAGCTGGGGCACCTGTAAATAGGAGGCCTGTAAGAGGCATAAATGGGGCTTCTACCTATTACCACTGTCTTTGATTGGCTTAAAATAAACTGGAAAATTTGATAAACATCTTTAAAAGAGTAAGAGATCTCCTGTTCTTCATCAGTTCATATTTTGAACACTGTAAAAAAGCTGGTGCTAAAAGTTGTCATTCATGGAGATAAAAATGCAAAATAAAAAGAAAAGTACTGAATTTATAAGAAACATTTCTTACAAGAGTATGAATAATACAAACAGATCTTTCCCTCACTTTCATCAAAGTGAAACACAGGCCCACTGCTCACCCTCTCATTAGAGAAGCAAGTTGAAAATTCAGGTTTTCTGGATGGGTTTCACTATGCAATCCTGAACAACACAGTAACTATACAAACAGCTAAGGCCCTGCAGTGAACACTGTCATATGGAGGTGAAAGCACAGACAGGTATGCAGCATGCCAATTACCTACACTATAACTGAGTGAAGCCAAAAATTAAGCACTGGTTAAATTCTTGTTAACTAAAGTGACTTCAGAAAAACTTCTGCCACTCCTGGAAGCTGGGTTTCACATGTTTTCTCCTAATCATTACTAGCTGTCACCTAGGAAACACAAGCACCCTCTTCAATTTTCTGAGAAACAACCAAACTCTACCTCAGGATGCTGAGGAAAGGAGGAAAACAGTTATCTAAAAAAGTCAGATAACAATATGGTTAATTTGTTAAATGGCACCTTCTTCTCTGCTAAACAAAGACTAGCATATGTAAGAGCTGCCATAAAAACCTCCAATCCCACCACAACCACCCCCTCCCTCCAAAGCTGACAATTGACACAGAATTCTCATTAGAGCTAGAAGCTAAATTTAAAAAGATGATTAAATCAATTTATAAAATATTTGCAGTCAACTGTTAATTAATTATATTGCCCAGACTCTCATTTTCAAAGCCACGTACAGGGAATAATCCTCATTTGTAAAAAGAAAAAGAAAAATCTTCAAAAAAATGTGAAGACTGCACTTAATTTTTTGCCCTTTTTTGGGGGGGGCTGGGGGTTGGGGGCAGATAGATGGAAGAGACTGAATGAGCATTCTTTTCAAGAACAGTATCTACACAAAGTGGAGGCAGCATGGTTCACCAATTCAGAGCCAGAGGAAAGACTAGGAGCAGAACAAAGACACTGGACAGAAGAATGGAGGACTCTTCTGTGGCTGACTGGCTGAAGGAAACCTACTTAGTCTGGACTCATGGCAACCTAGGATACAAAAATCCCATAAACAACAGGGCATTTGTGCATGTAAGTCCCTGTACACTGCTCTGAAAATTCATTTTGCAGAGTTTTTTCTCCCTCTCAACCCTTACACATGCACACACTGCACTGCGTGTTAGTAGCTTTCATATCCATTTAAATGCTACAGCCAAGAAACACTGTGCACATTCACCAGCTCTGCTTTTCTGAAAAAGAGGCTGAGAAATTGGCATCTAGTCCAAAAGGGACCATATTACAAAATATTTAAAGAGGGATTGAAAGGCCATGCACCAAAATGCCAAAAACCCAATGAAACCAAACCTGTTAAAGAACGTGGTTCTGTGTGGTGCAACAAAATAAAAAAATTAACATTTATGAACTTTAACTCTCTTTGGCTTAAAGCTTCGGGCCTTATTTGACCTATAATGTATGTTTTTAAACTAAGACTCTTATTTTTGGAACAGTTCTGAATTACACCTAAAAGAAGAAAAAAAGTGAAAAGAAAAGCCGATACTAATACCTTTGGGGTTAGGCATTTTGGCCATTTTAGTCCTGGCACTTTTCCATCAAATTCCAAAACAAACAAACAGACAAACAGACAAATAAATCTATGGAAATGTAATTTGGAAGTCCCCCTTTTCTGAATTAACTTGATGCAACAAAAGACAGAACTGCTTAACAAACTTTGACTTCTATGAATGCACAAACTTCAGGATTTGCTACTCAGGGGCTATTTATAGAAAACTACTTTCAGATCTGCTTACAAGGGTTCATACTCATTTTACAGCCAAAGGAAAGTGGAACAAGTTGAAAGCACAAAACTAATGCCTTTTTAAAAGTTTTATAACTTTATAACATGTGTTAAATCAAAACAAACTACAACAGGGTTTTAGGCTGCATATTTATTACCAGAAACCTTGCCTGAGTGGGGAAACAGTTTTTAAGTACGCCAGTAAAGATACTCAAGGCACTATACTCACCAGTATGAATCTTCTCATGCCTCTGTAGCAGGTACTTCTGTATGAAACGCATGTCGCACTGACTGCACTGAAATGGTTTTTCACCTTGAACAATATAATTCCACATCCATAAGTTAATAACTACACACTGTTGTTTCTGATAACTATTTTTGAGGAATATTAAAATGTGTATTAAAAAAAAACCAGCATCTGAGCGAATTCCAAAAATACTGTGATACCAAAAAACATTTGCCTTACTACACATATGAGCTGCAGAGTTCTTTCCATGATCCTAAGAGTCACATTAAGACTAGCACAGAAGGCTGATCTGGGATGGCTGTAATTTCCCCAGGAGCAAGATCAATCAGGATGCTGGCATAGACTGCATTCAGGATACTGGCAAGCTGTCATAACAGTAAGTACCTTTTTCAGTTCTCCAAACAGAGAGATACCTCATCAGGCAAATAAGCAGCCGGAGCACATTTTACAAAGGGGTCAATTTTTGGCACTTAGGCTACAAGTCAACCCATGACTTTCTGATAAAGAAAGAAAAGAAACCTTGTAAACAGTTAGGTCTTCAGTTTATTAAATATATGTTGATTTTTTTTTTTCTGATATTCTTTTGACACTTTGGTGCATGGAATCTCTAAGCTTAGATGCCAAGGTAGCTACACTCTTAAAACTGAAATTCGCATAGAGCTGAAAACATTTTTAACATAAGTAAACAACTCTTTATATAGTAGAAAAGACAAATTTGAAGTCAAGCAGTACCTGTATGAATGAAGACATGTCTCTGTAAATGGTAGTTGGTTCTAAAGGCAGCATTGCAATGCTCACAAACATGAGATTTGTGGGTTTTCAGACCAAGTGATCCATCCTCATTTATTGTAAGGATCTATTTTAAAAAGAGTAAAATTTGTTCTCACACTACCCTCTAAAGATGTCTTATTAACTACAAAAAAAAAAAAAACATTAATTTTTCGATGCAGAAAATTTAAATATTCCAGGTACAACAATGCTAATTTCTACAGAGCTATGCATTAAGCTTCTAGTACACATTTCCAATTGCAGTCCAATCCAACTTGTGTCTTGTTGTGCATTAAGAGATATTTCAACAGGACGGAGACAAAAGCAGCTCATGGAAAACCAGCTTTGAGCTTTCCTAGTCACAGCTGAGTCACTTTATAAGCTACTGCTTATTTTGTCCGTCTGTTGGAAAGGATGCAAAGCAATCAAACCACTTCTGGGCACTAAACCATGGATAACCACATTTTAAAGCAAATGTGAAAAGTTATATTCTTTTTTCAAATCACAACGCTGAATGTTTGCTAACAGGCATTAAAACTTAACCAGAATAGCCATATATATTATCTACATCTATATAATACAAATGGTCTCAAAGGCAAAATTATATTTTAAAAACCAAAATCCTAAAGCCAAGCAACCAATAAATTAGTATTGTTCTTCTCCCCTTCCAGGTTTTTCACTTGATAAATTATTGCTCACTTAATATACATATTAAAGCAACTCCTTGATGAATTCAACTTGCCACACTCGAGTGCTCTGCTATCAAACAAAGCCACTATTTTCATATAAAGTTAAAAAAACTTAAATTAAAAAATTACAGCATTTCTATGTTATTCAATAAAGCTAATCACATGTTTTCTCTAATTTGTCAAAAAGAATAAAAAAGAAAACTAAACCAAAACCCAAACTCTCTACTATCTCTGGCAAGAGAATAAGAAAACCAGTAATGAAATTACATTTCCAAAAGTCTTGCTTAATTGCAAACAGAACTATAAAGAAGAGCTTAAGGAACCTTAAATAATACAGTTTAGTCCCTTGTTATTAACAAAAAATAAAAGTAAGCTGGGGAAACGCATCTGCAATTTGATTAGCTACAGCGTTTTAGGTTTTATGATAATGACAGTGATGAGAAAGAGAGAGTCAATAACTAAAACAGTATCTCTGAAATAGCAGCAAATACTGTAGGATCTACTTAATTTTTAATTCTGTTGCATCAAAACAAGAGTGAAAGTCTCAAACTAAGAAATTCTTGTGCATTCACTCTGAAGGACAAGCACATTCATACGTTTGTAAGATTGGTATGTTACAGCTCCAGTCATAGAGAGACCATTATGAAAACTGTTCTGTAACAACATCCAGCTGATGAAACTGACTGAGTCTTTAAAACAAATTTAAATACATGTTATGGAATGCTTTTCATGTATTATATTGAAATTTTAAAATAATTGTGCAGAAAATACACTGAATTTCATGATTATTCTAAAGCTGGGCTCTTCTAGTGCATCTATTCCTTGAACCACCTCTTAAATGAAGAGAGTTAACTTTGTCAGAGCAGCTTCCCTAAGAAAAGCAACAAAGAAGCTCGTGCGTGTGTGTGTGTGCGCGTGCGTGTGTGTTCGTGTGTGCACGTGTGTGTGTGCATGGGAGAGGGAAGAGGAGACGGCAGTCATAACAGCTAATGACTCCTTATCAATATCAAATCGAATTTCAAACGTCTCAGTATGGTAACTGACTTCCATTTGTCAAAGTTCCAGCTGCTGTTCGGATGGAAAATCAACCCCATTCCTCTGGAAATAACTGAAACTGCAGTAGGCCTCACCTATGTCAGTCCTTCAGCTTTTTTCTGCCTTTCTACTCTGACAGGTCTGAAAAAGGGGAAAAGAGACTGAAAAAGAAACTGTTTAACAATTCTCCTGATCATTTTTCAATCTTTTGTCATCTCAAAAGACTAAGCCTGGCAGATTGGGAGATAAAAAGGAAGCATGCAAGTACACGTCTGTAGAAAGAGGGGCACACGCCTCTTCTACCTTGCCATGTTTCCATGGAAGTGATCTCTGGATGTACTCAACCTACATCTCCTTTTTCTCTCAAAGGGAGAAGTGAGAAGAAAATGCACAGGATTTGGAACTTGCTTCCACACCCAATCTGAAGCAATTTCTCAACTTTCCAAGAATACTACAGGTGCAACCTTATTTGACAGTGCTTTGAGGTGGACTGGAGGGTCCTGCTCCCAGGGCAACAAAAAGGAGGTTTGGGAGATTTTCTCTGTATTAAGGTGAGTTTTCCTTCAATGTATAAACAGTCTGGGTTGACTTCTGAGTAAGTTTATTTTAATGCTGCTGTGTGGTGACATATAACTGATTTCTGTCTGTCACAGCAGCCTGTATATGTTCTATTTTAAGTCTGAAGATTAACACTGATTTGGGGAACTACCAGAAGATATAAGACTGCTACCTCACGAGGTGAAATGATTCTGGTTTTATCTGAAGTGCTTCTCAATAGAAGAAAATTGTTTTCATACATACAGGGATACATACTCCTCATGAATGGATCTACAAAACAAATTTTTAAGTAACAAACCAGCATCCATGGTAAGAATCTTTTGATATAAATAAATATATATATATGAAGATGATTATGACCACAGGAATTTTCCCTACTAGTAAATTATTTTTTTATATTAGTAAACTTTTTAGAATTTTCAAAGCTACCATTTTAGATTTCTTTTTAAAATCTTTTCACTACTATGCATGAAGCATATAAAATTATCAGGCTCACAGAAAAGCACAACTATTATTAGATAGATACAGAGTAATGATTTATAAATTGTCTACAAAGCTACTGACTCATAATTTAAAAAAAATATTTGGAGAGAGAACTGCCTGGAGAGACAGATGTTAAAATATGTCAAGAGTTCATGTTGCTAAAAAGAGTTCAAAGAAAAACACTGTTATATCAGGTTTGTTTTGGGTCTCTGGTGAACTTCAGAACTGCATCTTTACTGAGCAAACAAACAATTTCCAGCCTAACTACTTCAAATGCTAATGAAATTAGTCATAGTCAACCAAATCTTCAGGTCCTTTTAATCTTGGTTTTGCCAAATCAATGTCTTACTTTTGCTGGTGAACGCTGTTTTCTTTTCTTCTTTTTCTGCAAATCTACTGGCTCTCGTATTTGTTTTTTGTCTCGTTTCTGTTGTTCAGATGCATCAGTAAAGGTAATTTCTTGCTTTACACTGATCTGTTAAGATACCAAGTGCCAGTTTCAGGTAAGGTTCTCACTACAGAAAAGCAATTTTTCAATTTTAGAAGATGACAAACTGCTGAAACAGAAAACCTTTTCCTAGGGAATTATCTTCTGGCTTCACTCTTTCAGAAATTTAAGTGAAAGAATTAATATGTATCTTAAATAAAAAGGGCACAGTTAATTTCCTCAGTAACATTTTGATGTATCCTTTCATTCATCTCCCAAGGTCTTTTTTCCTGACCTGTGATGATTTTGAGATCAGTTCATATGTTAAAATCACTTCCATCTGTAAAACCATTCAGTTTTTCATACCTATTTTACTTTAGTCCGTGCTGTTGTCAATGCAAGATTTAACGGAATAATTTATTATGTATTTAAAACAGAAGTATTTTTTAAGGAAAAAAAAAAGACCAGTTCTAACGAAGGTTTTGAAAAAAAAAAAATTAAAAAAATCTTGATCTAATGTGAACTTTAATAGACCATGATACTCTTGGATTTTTCTAACACCTGAACCACCTGATCTACAGCTAACAGAGTAGTGTTTTAACAGTGCTATGTTTCTGAAGGTTACTCTTCGTGTGTAAGGCTATCTACTTTTATAGTCCTGGTGATTGTCCTTTATGTTTGAAGGGTAACAGTGAGGATGTGCTGCATTACAGACAGATGCTCTGTTTTCAAAAGGAAGTCATCTCTATGCTCTCTGGGAAAGCCAAGGTATGTCTTCTATGAGATATCGTGGAGGGGCATATTTATGGTCATGTATGAAGTGTCACAGTCCAACCTGCAGTGTGAATGCAATTGCTAAGCGTCCACATACCTTCAAAACATACAAGATGCTTCCTATAGCAAAAGCAACTAAACAGTACTATGAACAGCATAAACAGTATGCACCTTCTAATAACGCTATTTATTCTGCTTTGTAGTTACCCTTGAACATTAAATATACTTAAAGGAGCACATTTGAACGCTTTACTTCTATGGTAACAGCCTGCTTATAAAATATTTATAAAACAGATACTTAAAGATTATACTTAATTGGCAAAAATTATCCACAGCCAGAGGCAAATGACATAAATATTTTGATAATCAAAATCCAAACAAGCAATTAATAGATTCTTGCCAGAGTAGGATTAGACTACCAGATCAAGCTTCCTAGTGATTTCTCCAATATTTCACAAAGAAATTGCTTACAGGGACATTAACAGCATACTGCAGCCCTTGAGGAAGTCTATCTTGCGCATCCATTTCATCATCATTTTTTACCGTCTCCTCATGGACCATGAGTTCATCATGTGAAATCATCTCTTGCTGTCGAAGTTCACTTTCCTGTAACACTTCATCTGTTGCAAGAATTTCTTGGTGCGGCATAGTCCGATCTTGAAGCACTGCCTCTTGCCGTTCTCGCGATACTCCAGACTGGTCAGATACTGCACCCATCCCTACCATAGCCCTGGATGACTGCATCTGGTCTATGCCACCACATTTAAGAAATAATCCTCCCAGCTTGTCTTCAATGTTCATTCTTAAGTGCAATTACCTACAAAGAAAGTTTTAATAGTAAACATCTACAATTGGTGCGCTTGCTTAAAATTTTTTACTTAAAAACATTTTAAAAGAACTCAAGTCAGTACTCAACAAACACACATGCAGTCCTAAAATTGATACTGGGTAAGAGCCAAAAGCTGGATATCTTGGTGCAACATGAAAAGATTCTCCTTTCATCACGTCCATGTGTACACAATTGAACACTTTCAAATAAAAGGTTTCAAATCAAAGTGCCTTCTGAACAGTGGCAAAATTCTGATAATTAAATGATGGCTCATTCCTCTTTCTCATTCCTTAGAAAACTTATTTTTGTTCCTGTGTGACCTCTTTACTGCATTCTCTTTTTCCATTTTGACTGTCTTTTACAAATGCCTCTTTCATATTGGCTGTGTTCTCCCAATTTCCTTGTCCTTTAAGTGCCCTTTTGCTGCTGCGACCCCTGGGCACACTGTAGCTGCTGCAACATCTTAATACCCACAAGTGAGAGAAAACTGGGTGCATGCAAAGCAGCGTGGGCAGCAGCTTGAGGGAGGTGATTCTGCCCCTCAACTCGCTCTCCTGAGCCCCCATCTGGAGTGCTGCATCCAGCTCTGGGGCCACAACGTAAGATGGATGTGGATGTGCTGGAGCAAGTCCAGAGGAGGCCATGAAAATGATCAAAGCTGGAGCATCTCTGCTGTGCCAACAGGCTGAAAGAGAAGGCTCTGGGGAGACCTTATTGCAGCCTTTCAATACTTAAATGGGGACTTTTAAGATGGGGACAAACTTTTTAGCAGGGCCTGTTGCAACAGGACAACAGGTAATGGTTTTAAAGGGAGAGACAGTCAATTTAGACCAGATACAAGGAAGGATATTGTTACAATGAGGGTACTGAAACACTGGTATAGGTTGTCCAGAGAAGTGGTGGATGCCCCATCCAGGAAAACATTCAAGGCCAGGTTGGATGGGGCTGAGCAGTGTGATCTAGGTGAAGATGTCCCTGCTCATTGCACGGGGTTGGACTGGATGGCCTTTAAAGGACCCTTCCAACTCAAATTATTGTGTGATTCTATGAAAATGCAACTTCCTAGCTAAAGGTCTATACCTAATAAAGACTACAGAGATCAGAACTGTTCATAAAAAAGACATTCATTTTCACACCCACTAAGTAAGAGCATTAGTGAGGAAATATAAATTCCAATCATGAAAAGCAATACAATTCACAATATTCCAACAAGTCTCATGACATTATTAATTGGTTTTTAACACACAGCACCAGGCTTTTGTGAAGCCAGAAGTGGCAGCATCTTCTCATTCTACTCATTATTATACATGGAAGATAGTCCTAGGACTCTTCTTCTCCTTGGCACACCAGAAGGCAGTCAGAGTAGTCAGTCTCCTTCACCCTATTCCCCAGGCCCATAACCTCTACCCTTTCCTCAGTGCTCTGGCCTGCTCCTTCCAACAGACAGACACACCAACAGACAGACAGACAGACAGACAGACAGACAGCTTTCCTCCATCCATGTTCCCACAGCCAGAGAGCAAAGGCAATACACACCCAGGCTACAGCACACACAGGGCTGGGAGCAGAGGCACAGTGGAGCTGACAATGCACAGCAGGCCCAGCCCAAGCACCAGACGGGTGCCTTGGGCAGCATCACAACAGCATCAGCACCTTTGATTTTGATGTATTCAGAGTTAGGATAGAGGTGTGATGTTGGTACATTGCTAGACACCAGCTTCAAATTCTGCCCCCCTCAGAGGGCAGCATGGAGAAAGGATCCTTCTCCATCCAAGTCTTAAGTCAGAGGTTCATGGTGCTTTCCCTGCAGCTCACAATGACAACTCATAAGCAAAGAAATCAGCTCTCCCTGCCTAAAGCCAGCAGGGCCATCACCCTGCAGAACTGCACCATGACAGCCCCCTGCCAGTCTAAGAGCCTGACAGCATGCTAAAACATTCAATCAAACAAATGTTCATCAAGTATCTATAGTTTCATTTTCGTTTTAATCCATTTGATCACTTTCTAAATCATTTTCTTCACCAGGAAAATATTTTGAAAATTCTCGATGTATCTTAAACATCTGTGAAGCTTTCTTTATACAAAACTACACTGAGTTTACAAAATAAAGAGTGGTTTCTCTTTAAGTGAGGGCCCAGAGTACTTGGTAGGAATGGAAGCTAGCAGCTCAAAGACCTGAAAAATCTCACAAGGTTCCCCTATACTGTACTTTATTTCAAATATTACTATTGGTTCTTAAGACTGCAAGTAAAATTAACTCACTTCCTTTAAAAAAAAGAAAAGAGAAAAAGAAAAAAAACAACTCACCACAAACCCCAACAAATAAAGTAAAAAGCCCACTAACACCTCTTAATGGCAACTCAGGTCTTATAACTCGAAAGTGAAAGAAAATTTGTCCTTATTCTCTGCAGTGAGAGGTTCTAAACTTCTGACTACATCATAGAAAGGCTGACAGACGGGATGGTCTGACCTCTCTCAAATACTAAGAGGCATACCAAAGGAAGAAGCTTTTCATTCAAATACTTTTTTTATTATTTTTAGTAAGCCTTGCTCTGCTGGAAGTCAGGAGGACAGTGTCACCGAGCTAAATGTCTTTCTATATGACAATGTCATCAATCTTTTTAACATTCTTCCTTCCTACACAAAAAGCCCATTTTAGGGACCAAAACCACTTGCGACAAGAGAAGAACATGGAAAAATTCTGTTCTGAACATTCATGCTTGCCACTTGTCCTTTTTTGTTCTCCTGCAACTTTAACATACGAAGGTCTGAAATCATACTTTTGGTTTTCACAGTATCTGTCTTCAAATACGGACAACAATTTCTTAATGCCTTGAGCAAGCTCAGGTAGTGCTGTGTGATAAGTTGATTCTCAGATTAATCCAGTTTAGAGTAAGAGAATGAGATGTCTTCAAGGGAAAATGCCACACAGCCACTTGCAGACAGTATAAAATCCATTAAGTACTTTATAGAGGTGACTGGGAAACCATACTGGTAGATTCTCAGCAATAACACAAACAAACAAACAAACAAAACCTGGCACAGCACTAAGGCTGTATTTTTCCCACCAATGCAGATCTCCCAGAGATCTTGCAACAACATCCTAAAAGAAGAAAATTAGGATTAATGTATCATCTTTTTGGTGTGGAATATCCTGTGCCAAGTAAGAAATTGAGGCTGAACTGAAATCCTTAACAATCTGCTGCCCATGGAGCCATCATTTCATAAGAGATGGTGCAAAAGACCTAAGGCTGAGACTGCTTTTGTTGGTAGAGCCTTCTAAATACCTAACTCAAAAGACAGACTTGAGGAAAATAAAACAGGCATATCTACTAATTTCAGTCTTTATCCAAAGTCAATCCATTCTCAGGGTACATCTCACACAGATTGTCATTCACTGTGCTTTTGTTCCACACAACAGAAATGTGACAGCATCAGGTCCCTGCAGATTCCCCAAAGGAATGACGTGGACAGGGACAGGAATACAAGAACTAAAGATACTGAAACACATTCAAGGGAGAACAAACAGCATCAAACGTGAGAAGGTGGTGGCCCTGATCTGTCTGCTCAGGCCACTGGCAAGAACAGCACAGAAGGTTGTTCCACATGGAGGATACTGCCACACCACTCTGGAATTAGGTAGGAATTGCAGAAATCCTGGATTTAAAGCCACTTCCTGGCAGGAAGGTAGGCAGGCTAGGAAGCTGAGAGTTCAACAGTGCAGAAGATCCTGCTCCTCTCACCACCAGAGGCAGGAAGGCTCGTGAATGCCGATCCTTGGGGCAGCTGGTCAGATTGCAGCTGCCCAGCAGACAGGCCAGTTGTGTACTGGTATTTATTGGTCTTGCTGGTTCCCTCAGCTGCAAAGGACATGGAAACAGTTCCTTTCTCACCCTGATTAGGAGGTTTAGCAGAGTCATGCAACTGAAAGCGCTCAAGTTGTTTTCCAGTCATGAACTTGAGTCATATCAGAAGTGGTGCAGTGAGTGCACTACTTATTAAATCAGCCTTTCCAACATCTGGCTTTTCACAGAAAAATAGTGAGAACTCACAGCATTAAGCTGCATAGGAGAAGTGATGAAACACAATTAAATAAAAATAAGCTACATGTTATACAGAGGATATTTTAAAACAAAGAGCTAATGTTTTAAAACAAAGAACCACAAACAAAAATAGGCTATTAATCCAAACAAGAAGCATCCCAAATGCAATTAATTCAGTAAAACACATGTAATTTGTCAACTGACACCTTTCAGCTCACATAAAAGGAACCCTATCATTTAAATTGAAGATGAGGATAAGTGTTCTTGGAAGAATACCAGTGTTATAAAGAAATTTAAGTTAAAAGCATTCAAACAAGATCACTTTACCAAGCCTGCAAAGATTTAATATGTTTTTAAGTGCAAGATGCATTTCTGAAATAAAGATCAACTTACTTAGAGATTATCTCTAGGGAAGCTACAAAAATACAAACCACATACACACACAAGCACATTTCTTGGCATAAGACATTGTTATCCCTATTGCAGAGATGTTTTTCATGGAATTTCAGAACTTCGATTAAGCTTCATCAAGTAATCTCATTATTTTTCTCTAAGTATACACTTTCCTTATAAACTGTCAGAAAAAGAGCTGTCAACAAAACCTCTAAAGAATCCATTTTGCTTGGCAGAGGTTCTGCAAGCCTTTACTCCGGGGAAAGCATCTCCCAAGAGACATGCACAGGCAGAGCTCCCTGGAGGAGGAGAGAGGGGAAGGGCTGCCCAGGGAAGGTCTCCCAGGACCCTCCCAGCAGCTTCTCTTTTCACAGGGTGCCCCACAGCTGCCTGCAGCACATCCCCACGCACTGAACCAAGCACTGCATCCAGAAACCGCTGCTTGGCCAGAGCCTGCGGCTGCACCTCGCGGCGATTCCTTGCAGGAGCCCTGACATCAGCCTTTCCAAACACTACTCGTGCACGAAGCTGGAGAGCTGAGCAGTAAAGACAATATTCCTAATTAAAGAAACAACCAACAACCACTTAAATAAAAACATACTGCACGAAAAGCATGACAACATCGCAATTCAGAATCAGAAATTAAAATACCATCAAGAGAAAGCATTAATTGATTCCAAAAGTCTGCTGGGATGGTGGCTGCTGTGGAGTAAATCTGAACACAGACCCTGAAGGGAAGCAGCAAAACTTGTTAGCTACCAGAGTATTACACATGGTCCAGCTCTTGTGCTTCACTTTGACTGATGGGGGGTAAGCATTATTCTGTCTTCTCCTTTTCTTAAGCAAGCAGTAAGGCATTATTTCATTTAATAAGCAAGTACCCAGAGATACTAATTGGGTTCAATTTAAAAATAAAATCCATCTGTGCAGAAACATGAATTCTGTAGGATTTAAAAGACTATTTATGAAAGATGAGAAAATACGTTTAAGGATTAACAGCAGAGACAAAAGATGAAAATCATCTGCAGTTTAGAATCTATTTGTAGAACAGAACTAATTTAATGGTTTTGCTTTGTTTTTTAAAGCAAGATGGACATTTTGTAAATGTAAACAATGTCCTGCAACAGTCTTTGTTGACTTAAAACTTCTACTACTCTTTTTAAGTGTTAAAAAGCAGGTTTGCTACTTTCTATATCCATACCCCACTTTACCTTCTCTCCTCTATTATCTTCTCCCTACTTTTCCAAGGCAAAAGGGAGTGAAAGAAGGCTGAGGGAGACAGGAAAAGGAAGTTGCTACAATTTAATTATTCTTCTGGCTTAAATCATAGCTCCTTCTGAAGGACTCTAGCAAAGACTTGAGATAGAAATACAACTTCCAGTATGGCAATAAACTCCTTTTGACCATGTTTTCTAGGATACAACAACTCAAACACAAGAGCCAGGATGCACAACAGCAATTCTAACTTGCCTTTAGCAACCTGATACTGTTCTGATGAAAACTACCTCCAAGATTCCCCTCACAAAAGCTGACACTGTGCTCAGCCTGAGGTATTAAATGGTTTCAGGGTAACCTTAAACTGGAAGTAGCCTGGTGACATTATTTTAGCTCCACATTTTGGGAACTGTGTTTTCATTACAGTAAGACAACAAAAATCATAATGAACAAATATCTGAAGCTACAGAACATATACCTGAGCACACTCCTACTTCAACAATTCTTGCTTCAACAGCCTTTGGAAGAGTGAGTGCATGCAAACCACAAAACGTACAAAGGTTATTAATACAAAATGCACACAGAATAAACTTTTCAAAAGGCAATCTGGGGAAACCCCTCAGCTTCTTACGGCTCATCTCTATGGTCATGCTACAACGATTTGTGCTAAACTGTAAACTTAAATAGTGTAGAGAAATCTGTAAAACTCCCTAAATGAACATTCTTATTCTATTACAGATTCTTTTTCCCTCCCTGTTTAGTGGAATTCCTCTTGAAAAGGTTTATTCTGAATTAAAAAGCCAATCTCTTTATAATCAGAGCAGTTTACTGGCATGACTAGTAAAACCTTTTTAAATAGCCAAACTTCTATAAAATCAACTACAACTGATGGGCCGCTCCAGTGGGACATTTGGTGTGTTTTCCTATTTACCCAGCTCTCAATGAAACAGCTGCAGGAAACAATCCAACACAGTGGGTACCTCCCCAAAGGGGAGTGCCCTGCACCTCTCCCCCCTCAGACCTCCTTGGTGCCTCCTCTGGGTTGAGCACAGCACCGTGCAGCTAAGGAGGGAGCTGGGTAAAAACAGGGAAGCCCTGAAACTTCTCTTGGATCAGTGGCACTGAGCAGGAGCAGGGAACAGGACTGTTTCCTTAGATCAGATGGAGGTGTGTTGTGAAGTGCCCCACCAAGGCAGTGTAACGCACAAATGGGCACCTCCGAGCGCCGCAGACGCACCCACGGCTATGCCAAATTCAGACCACAGGAAACCTGTGAGTCTGCATTCTCAAATGCTTTCTTCCTAACAGGAAGTAAAAAAGTCACCAATAATTCCAAAATTCCTAATGCTAATGAAGAAAGAGGCAGCAACGGGGCTTAATAGCATATTTAAAACTACTAATGTTTAAGCATTTCCATGAATAAAACTGCCATCAATGCAAGTCCCTCCAAAAGAAAGAAAAAAATTAGAACTTAACAGGTTCCTAATGTCCACTTTAAATCCCTATCAAACCATGAAGTATTCTCATCATATCAGAAAATATATTTAGTTTCACTATTAAAATATGGATATAGTCCAATATAAAAGGAAACATAGCTAGCTTTCACAATATCAAAGGTTCAATTTTTACCATACTGCAGAAGCCTAGGAAGTAAAGAATAATATCCTACTTAATGGTTCTAAATAAAGAACATTAAATAAAATTTTCTCTTCTCCCTATTCAGAAAAACAACACTCAGGTAAAAGAACTATTTTTACATTAACACACAAGCATTTTTAAGAATCAATTAGAATGTGTTGACTTGCAAAAAGAAAGCAATAAAACATAAATCATCGTGAAAAGGTTCACAGATCATAAAATCAACACATTCTAAAAGGTAACATATGATACACTCTTATGACTTGTTGCACAGTTATTTCTAAGTGCTCCATGTTGCTGAACACATGCCAGTATAGGGCCTGATCCCACCAAGATTTACACTCATACTGAGCTGTGAATAGTCCTATTACAATCAACAGGATTACTGCCAGAAAATCTCCTTATTGTGCATAAAATTATCCATGCATGAAAATCTTTGTCACCTTTTATCCTGAAACCTGTATTCCATCACCACCAGCACAACCATAATCTAATATCAAATGTGTGTATAAAAAAGCTTTTGATACTGCATTAAAAAAGTCACAGCTCCATGCCAAAATGCACAGGAGTGTCACCAATGTCACTAACATAGTTTAAATAGTCCCAAAATCACAGGCAATGTTAACTTTTTATCTTGGGAAAAAAAGACAATGGTTTTGTGGCACTAAGTTATAAACTACTAGAAAACAGTTATTTTTGAGAATTTATCCAGGAATTTCTAGCACTGAGTAGTTAACCTCAAAAGAACAATGCAGGATTTCTGCCTTTGCACCATGAAACTCAGACACTTCAAAGTGCTCACTCTGGGGACTTCTGATGACATTTATATTCAGGAAAATGAGCACTACACATAACTAAGGCTACCCAGCATCTTGTAAGTAGTATTTAATAACTTCAGTCCAACTGGTGAAAATTTTGTGAAATTTCACGTATCACATGCATGCCTCAACTGAAACTTTATAAAAATACTTCAGATAATATATAAAATGCTTTTCTGTTTGGTTTTGACAACAGTGAAGTTCTATCACAAAGCTGAGTCAATCTACCAGCTAAAGGTCATTGAAAGGGGCAATCCTGATCCCTCCTCGGAACTCCCAGAGTCCTCCCTATCTCTGGTGCCTACTCTGATGCTCAGATAAACACACACTTGTTTACACTCCACCAGCCTGGCAATTTTTTTTCCCAGTTATTAATTTTCTGCCAGGTTATCTCACTGACTGGATTACCACAGACACAAGTGTGTCAGAACAACTCAAAACAGGGTGCAGGAGGGGGCCCTTCCCTGTTCAGCATTAACAGCTTAGCTCTCTGAGCCTATCTCATAAAATTCCACCTTGAAAATAAACAGACAATACAAATACGTTAGTTTTTTTTTAAATGTGTTTTTTTTTTACAAGCCCTTAAATTCCTTGGGCCTCACCACTCCTTGACTACCTGCAAGTATCTGTGAAGCACCTCTATTCATCCCTAGCTCTATGCTAGCACTGCTTTACAGAAGATGACAACTTGCTGTTGCTCTCAAATTAGCCCAGCTGGCAAAGGTTTGTATTCCTGTGTGCAAATATTCCTTATCCTTGGTGGATAAGGAGCTGGCTGGATGGCTGCACTCAGAGAGTTGTGGTCAGTGGCTCAATGTCCAAGTGCAGACCAGTGATGACTGGGATTCCTCAGGGCCTGGAACTGGGACTGGTGCTGTTTAACATCTGTGGCAGGGACATGGACAGAGGGACCAGGGGCACCCTCAGCAAGTTCCCAGCAACACCAACCTCTGTGGTGGGGTCAACACCCTGGGGGTAAGGAATGCCATCCAGAGGAACCTGGACAGGCTGGAGAGATGAACCTCATGAAGTTCAACACAGCTGAGTGTAAGATCCTGCAAGTGAGACAGGGCAATCCCAAGCACAGATATTGGTACTGTGATTTGTATTTTTTTAAATACAAATATCATAAATACATGTGCGTGTCTGTGTCTATATATATATATTTCTACAGCACACTGGATGGAATGCACCATAAAAATAAGTGAAACTAGTCAGACACATTATAATATCCTTGCTCTGTTGCAAGTGCCAAAACGTGTAAATGAGTCACAGAGCACATGAAAAGAAAGCCACGACCATTTAGGCAGTTGAATGCTACCTTGCAAAATAGGATCACGCCATTTCTACCAAAATTTTTTAAAAATAGGTGACCAATAATCATACTTACTACATTTTCTGGGTGCTTATTCTGACACATTTGGGTCAGATTTACCCAAAATGCTGAGCATTCAAGGCTCCAGTTAAATCATTTACAGCATACTTTAAAAATACAAAGATGAACGCAATGCTGTTACTTTAACTTCTAAAAAAAGCTCTTGAAGAGCTCAATGAACATCCACACCAAACACAAATTTTCGTCTTACTCACAGGCACCAATTCTCCAGCCATAAAAGAAGAAATATGCATTTCCTTTCCCTGAGGCCTAGTAAAATACTTGTAATAACAAGCAATGTTCAATACAGGTCACAAGGGTGAACTGATCAGTTTATAGTGCTTTTGTTGCCGTGGCCAGCACAGCCCCAGAGGGGAGAAGGCAGCACACCTCAGATGGGAAGGGAAGCCTGCACCAGTCTCTGAGATAATGCTGTGAGCAGGTGGGCAAGAGGGGTCCAGCCTCTCCCAGGACCTGATCACTGAGCAGAAAGCACAACCAACCTGCAGGGTTCCAACCAACATGGAGCAGCCTCTTTGGTGCAGAATCCCCGGAGGAGTGGCACACACCAGTGTGGGACTGCCATTAGGAAAAGGTAAGCACAACAAACTGCAAAGAGAAACACTGTTTACCACCGTGATGCAACAGAACTTTGAGACATTTGTCTTCTTTTCGCAGCTCTGCCACTGCTTTTAGGGCAAATCTGTTATCTTGGCAAATCATTCCCCGTGCTGTCTTTCCACTTCTTGTCTCTACACCAGGTACAATGACCCACCCAGGATTTAGGTGTGAAGGGAGCAGTAGGAACTATCTGTGAGGGCCTCACAAACCTATTGATAACCATTACAGAAATTCCATAAAGAAATATATTAATTCTGCCTTCAGAGCAGGATTAAGCAGAGCACAGTAAGAGAACACACATTATGCAACAAGAAGAAAGCAAAGCACAGAGCAGCTGCTTATTCAGTTCATGTACATTCAAAAAGGGACTTCGAAGCGTGTTCATGTATCATGAAATAATATGGAATAATATTAAGGTACAATATATTAATATAATGAGGATGGTAAAATTAAATTGCATAGGTAAAGCTTAATGCTGCAATTTTAAGGCTTGCATGCTTGACTTACACCTAAAATTGCTCTTTTACAAGCATGCTTTTCTTGTAATATCTTTACTTCAGCTTCACTGTTTTCTAAAAGGCCATCTACATGTACTAAGGAAAAACAGTAATTACAGTAAAATTCAAGACAATTACTTAATACATCCACACTGATTTAATAATATTGGACAATAAGCTAAGAGAAGTATAACCAAGAAGGTTTTGCTCAGAAAGCTTGGAAGTTAGCTGCACAAGCCATCTTAGAGATTCTGGAAGACATTCCTCATTTACATACATGACAGCATAACGAAAACTTACAGGAAAAAAACAACACCACTCTAAACCATAGGTGAGAAGGCCATGAATAATGACAGTACAGATCTACAGAGCACAGGTGATATTTCTAGATCTTACTGCAGCACTTGAAAACGTTATTTCAACATGGGCTCTCAGGTTGTGCAAGCAATGCAAGTATTTTAGAATACAGGAACCATTCTGCTTAGTTCCAATTTCAACTTTAGCACATCCCCATGCACAGAGTAGGCATTTTTTCCCTCCCTCCTTTCAGCAATCTCATTCAGGGTAAGATTACATTCTGTGTAACATCACAAAACAAACTCCACAAAATACGGTTGGCTCCCTGTAGACCAACTTTCCACCTGGTGATACTGGCAAGGAACATTTTTCATCTCATCCTTCTGCAGAGGAGGCAGTGTCATACCTCAGTGCAACTTCATTTTAATGGATATTTATTTCATTTCAGCTATGTTTCAAACACACACTTCATCTACACAGGGAACAGCAACCTCAAATAATCCAGTTAATCCAAAAGATGACAGAATGAATACCTCTTTAGCAAAAGATTCACTTCACACAGACCAAGCAAATTCTGTGCTTTCTATTCTGCTTTTCAAATACCACAGTGTTACCTTCAGTGGCCCACTTGAAAAGATGGGGTCAAAAAGCTGGGCCAGTTGATCTGGAAGAGTCCTTCCTAAAGCTCAGAGACATAGATTCTACTCACTGCTTCTGCCCTCAAACCCTATAGGTCTACCCTACCTATATAAAGGCCTTTTAGGGACCTACCTATTCCGTAAGATTAATACACCTGGTAACTACAAATTACAAAATTAAACATGAAGCACAGAAAATAATCTACTTCAAGCACGTAAATATGTACTTATGAGGCAACACACACATAACATAGTCAATAGAAAAAATAAGCCCATATAATAATCTCCCAAGGAAAGAAAAAGAATCACAGGTAGCAGTTAACTTGTCAAAATGCACACAACATTTCCAAAAGGTGTTTGGACCCTTCAGAGACACCAGCTGTGTAAGAATATAAAAACAGTGAAATGACAATGATTTAGGTATCACTAGAAGCAACATCTTGAAGTCTCCACTCTTTCCTTTAATGCATGATAAAAAACAAGGAGCAGAGAATGTTGTGATGCTCCATCAGGGAGAGCACTGATGAACAGCAAACCAGAAAATCTATCACTGTTCTTCAGAGGATTCAAGCAGTTACCCACTGGGCACCAAGGAACAATTTTCACCATTGAATCAGGGACTGCTGTGGCCTAAGCAGCACTCTGTTACAACAGCATCAGAATGGTATCAAGCACCTTCATCAAGAATAAACAGAAGAGTCAGCACCTAAACTGACACGTTAGTATTTAAAGATGGCATGAAATCAACCAGAAGGGGAAGGAGTAGGAATAAACTTTAAAATCATGGAAATGAGCAAGAGGTCACTTTCTCAAAACCCCTCTTGGGACAAAAGCATGTTACAGCCCATGTAAATTTGCCAGGACAACAAAGAAGTTTTTTAAGAGTATACCTCCCTGTAGTTAGGATTTTTTTTTCCACATTGTCCCAACAAATCCACCACCTCCTTACTACTAACCAACACTTGTGGTCAGATTATATCAACTAAGAACTATTCCTACCCCACTTACATAAAATTCCAGAATTGTAAATGAGCCTTTTTTAATCTGGATGATCCTCACTTCAAAAGAAAAAAAAAAAAAAAAGGCAAATCACGTACTAGATCCAGTGTGCTTCTGCAGTGTATCCTCTTTAAAAGACTATCCACAACCTCAGCAAGAATTCCAGGTAACTCTTTCCCTTGATAGTTCAAGAATGGTATGAACAAGGAATCCCGCTGACTTCTACCACATACCCCAAGGTGATTATTCCTCATTATAGTTTTAAATTTCTCAAACAATTTTCAGGCACTTAAGCCCATTTTCAGAAGGCAAGCCAAAACATGAGATGTCTAGAAACTATTTTATAAGAGCAATAATAACACAGATATCCTGGCCCATTAAATAACACTGAAAATAATCCAAAAAATAAAAATCAGACTTCCCAGGATTGTGCCCTCTTGAATGAAAAGGTTGTGGAAATTGGATTCTACCTCAATGACTTTGGTACCCTGCAGCTAATTCTCACTAATTAAGTCCTAGAACACACTAAAACAAGAATTCAGAATGATCAAAAGATATGATAGGTGTTTAAAACAACTCCCATAATTATTAGGGACAAAAATCTTGAAGGTTCTTGATGCCATCAACTCACAGACCATTAATTAAGAGCTACCATTCCAAATAGGTCTGAAATTTCTGAGAACCCATAGTCAAATAAATTCATGATGAAGCCAAGTCTTAGTAAAATACATTCAATACGACCCACATTACTAAGTAAGCAGGAAACCAATCTGTAAAGTCAGAAAACATTCTGACAGAATTCTGATGAAAGAAAAACTCAGCATGTTCTGCCTTTATGAGCTGCTTTCCAGATACTGTTTCCTCATCCAGCTGGGTCAAGTCTCAAATCCTCAAACCCTGAACACGCTGATGCAGCTGCACTGACCCAGGTTCCCTCAATGCACAGATGTGTCCCACAAGTAACAGGGCAACTGTTTACAACAGAATCCTAGAATGGGCAACCCAGACCTTAAAGATCACGTAGTTCCTATCCCCTGCCATGGGCAGGGACACCTTCCATTAGACCAGGTTGCTCAGGGCCCCATCAGTCTGGTTTTGAACACTTTCAGAGATGGAGCATCCACAGCTTCTCTGGGCAACCTGTTCCAGTGTCTCACTACCCTCACAGTCAAGAATTTCTTCCTAACACCTACTCTAAATCTACCCTGTTTCCCTTTAAAGCCATTGACCCTTGTCCTGTCCAGGTACCCAACATGGAAGCACCAAGCCACGACTTCTCTGCTGAACTTGTGTCCAACCAAACATGGGAAAATAAGAGTTGTCCCATGTTAAGCAAGTTTCAGGCATGTAAGATGTAACTACAGCAGGTTCCACTTTTTCTGCACATGCAGCCACGCTCTCATCACCACCACAACTGCAGAAAGCCCCCTGCCTGTCCTGTGACCTCCAAGGAATGGAATCCAGGGATGGCACAAAGGCACACTAGGCAATGAACTACAGGGTCACGCAAAGAATTGAGAAATCAGGTTTGCTGTCCGTTTGCCCTTTTACATTGCTGCTCCTTGAAAAGTGACAGTAAAGTCACACTTCAAGCTGCACTACCTTTGCTCCAATAGAGTGTGTGTAAGACTGAGGTTCCTACCAGGCACCAGCCTGAACACGCCTGGTTTGCATGATCTACTTTTAACTGTCAGATTCAGACAACAAGCCCACTGGTTTTGTCTACAAATTGCCACCTACTCCACATATTCCAGCAAAATACTGTGACAACTGGATGATCATCTGCTGCATGCTCCTCTCCCAGAAACTCTATTTTATTCCCCCTCTCAGTAACTTCATTTCAGCATTGACGATCATTAAAAAACACATTTCAAATACACAAAAATTCTTTTCTACGAGTCATTTAAAATGAAAACTTCATAATCTCTATGAGGAAAAAAACACATTAAAGCCAAGTAGCTTTCCCTTACTTCCTTACCCTCCATAACAATACAAGCTTTCCTGATCCTCAGAACACGATCGTGTAACTTTGACATTTTTTTGCTGACTCAGACAAAAATTCATCACAAATGTAACTGTCAGGTTCACCACTGACAGAGGAAGCTCCTGAGAAACACAGCCTAACAAAGCTTTCCTCCTTGAGGGATGACAACAGTCTCTCCCATATGAAAGATCCATTTTTATTCGATATTGTTAAAGCAATATTCACATAAGGCACCTTCACACTAGACTTTACTTTCAAAAAAAACAGTTATAAGGTCAAAATGTAAGTTGAAAACCAGTATTTCATGTGCTTGTCTGGAAAATCTGCAAGTGATTGTGGTAAAATAATTGTATCACATGTTGGTACCCTGAGGATTGACCACCTACCTCTGCAGTTGATCTGCAGTGGTCATCACAAAAATTTTCTTCTAAGTAAGTGTAAGGCTTCTCTAGCAAAAAGGGATTTGGATGAGGTTACCAATCTATCATGAAGAACTTTGTTAAAAAAAAACTTTACAAAAATGAGAATATTTCTTAAATTTATGTATATAGTTACTGTTCTACCTAGAACTGCTCAGTGCTATAAATGACTCAACTTAAAAGCCTGGCAATTGCCATTCATCTCACAAATTTTTGACACATCACTCTTGACAGAGACTGACATGTAACAGTGACCTATGTTAGAAACCACTGTGTGTATGTGGTTAAAACCAGAGGAGAATCATGCCTCAGGAGATGATAATTTGCTTCGGAGTACTCCTATTTGAGAAACTCTGAAATCATCCACTGAATCTAAAAATTCTTACTGTTATAATGCTTACAGACTAAAAAAATCATTCATGTATCCCATGATATGTATTTATTTCTTGGCTTATACACTCATTTTGCTCCGTCTTCCCTCCCTTTACAGAACTGAAGAATGTCTGCAGTGCAATACTAACAATCCACTTGTTGAAAGCAAGACTAAAAGGTTTTCAGTGCCCAAGGAAGCCTGCAGAAAATCGGTGTATTTGAAAGCTGCTTCCTTGCTTTGCCCCTGCCCAGTGACATCCCAGGCATTAACCCACATAATTCACTGCTTATTGTTTGGCAAAATAAACTTCACTTTATGATGAACATTTCTCATTCTCCATGACAGGAGCTTTAGGCCAGACAGCATCATAAAAACATGCTACAAGTGTCTTGCAAATGCACCCACATGCACACATAATTTTTAGGAGCATTATCATAATTTTCTTGATTCAAATACAATCCTAACAACTGAAAAAGAGAAATCTGACAAATTTTCAGGGCAGTCACATAGCAATTAGTATCAGAGAGTGTAAAAAGTTGGTTTTTCCCTTTTCTTGAACACTGCTAGTGACCATATGACTCTATGTCAAATCTGCACAGCATCAGTATTACTCACTTTACCTCTTGCACTGAGGTAACACAACCTGGTCTTGATGTTACTGGTATTGTAAACCTTTCTAATGATGTCTTTTGGATCCATGTTGGGGTGCATAAGTAGCAAAAGTTAAAAGAGACTTTATGGAAGATTATTACAAAAAACATTTAAGACAGTTGAACAAATTTTTATGAATGGGCATCTTTTAACCTCACAGATGTAGCTGCCATTTGAAACGATTTTAGAGCAGAAGGCTTTATCAGTCACATAGCTGGGCTCACACAGATGTCACAACAGCTTTACACATGAGTAATATCACATGTTGTATCAAGAAACAGTTTTATGGACATTTTACAGGCACCTTGATTTTTGGTTTTGGTTTTTATGTTGGATTTTTTGGGTTTTTTCCAGTGCAAGAGATCTAGACAGTTTATATTTGATAGGCTGTTCATAAATTATACCCTACTGCTGTTTGCAGGTTGGAACTCCTTCCCACACAGATTTCATTTTATCATCAGACTGTTTAATTCTGCGCTTATAAAAATGTCATCCTAGTCATAAGGGAAGAATTAGACAGCACTGTCTTCAGATTTTCTGCACATACCATGACAAGATGCAGATCCTGTGATACTAATATGCCAGTAGAGTATATCAGTTCCAGGATCAGGCCAATACACATGCTGTTATCGAGCTAGGTCTTGCTGTTTTCAAAAGTGCAATGAAATCATAAAGTAATATAAGTTGGTAATACATTAACAACATTACAGTATTCATACTGCTACCTCTTGATATCATAGCCTGGAATACATTAACACACTGATAATATCCTAAGAGTGCATTAAAAATTATTTTGGGGAAAAAGCAGCACCAGTTTCCACGTTATCTCCCAAAATAACATTTTGACAGTGTGAAAGAAGTTAGCAGGAAATTCTAACCCTTCTGCACACTGTGGATTCCACAGTGTTTCTAAAAGACAGTGAATTTCCCCTTAGGACACACTTATAATCAAGTTTTGTAAGAATATATTATAGATTTTTCCAGGTATTTTATCCAACATGCTGAATGATATATTAAAAATATCTCTGTATGGAGTCACGGGAAGATAATTTAATCACATATAATATTGAAATACTCACATATGTTATTGTATTTTAATTTGCACAATAATTTTAAAGTTAAATAGTTTAAAATTTTATCACTTGTGTAGTTTATGGAATTACTGCTGATGTATAAAACATTCTGTTCTATGTAGATAAAAAAATGTATATTTAAAATGTATATAGAGTACTAGCTAATGAGCTAAACAGATGGGGTTGTGTATTTAACTTCACTGGAAAGTACTGAAATAAAGTAACTAACAGCATTTGTGCAAATGAAAATAAATCTCATGAAAATCTGAATGGATTTTCCTTTGTTAGACAGAATTTTGTGCTTGGCATATAACTATGTATTATAGCCAATGGCTGTGTTTTGCTGACATGTCCTGTCAATAGCTATGTCTCAGCTGTTTAAAAACAGTTTGTGCATTTAACTCAATACTAGTTCAAGGGTTTCTGCACAGATCCCAATTTACCGAAGTGAGAAAAGAAAAAAAAAACCCATGAATCTCAGTACTCCAAGAAATATAATTTCCCTAAAGCATTTCTATCAAAAAAACCTAAACAAATTAAAGTGGAACTTAATCACAGCACTGATCATTGACATAAGCCCTGCAACCTGATAGAAGCAGACACCCATGTCTGGTTACATCCGTGGAGCCTTTGTAGGACCACTTTTGTCTTTAAACACTCAGTTATGCAGATCAGACTGCAAGCTGAAGGCTTGAATCTATTTGATCATAAATGATGCTGGTTTGAAAGGCAGCTATCATTAAAATGCCAAGCAAAGGCACAGGAAGTACTTACTTCGAATAAAACCTATCTATTTCTCTGTTAGATGCATTTAAGAGCCTTCAAAGTAAAAAATATTCCCATTGGCATTTACTTTTAAACGCTTGTCCCATTCATCTAATATACAAGACATTGTTAAGTTTGGACAAGGAAACTGGATGCTGTGGTTTCATGTTTAGGGTACCAACAGTATCTTCATTTACCCCAGCTTTCCTATTTCTCATTTAACTTCTGTTATTTCACAGTGAAAAATGTATTTTATATTAGAGCCAAAATTAAATCAAACTTAATCCCGAATTATGCTAAACACTTAAAGTGGTTTTGATAGATTAAGGCCCACTCCATCAAGCTCCTCCATACAGACAGGTCTCCATGTGTAAGAGCCCACACAGCAATCCTGGCTGAAGAAAGACTCAGCAGAGATTCCAGTAACAAAAAAAATCACAAAAGTCTTGCAGCAGATACAAAACACAAACCCACTATGCTTTGCCCCAAAATACTAGAATACAACCAATGCTTTGTCCTCATTAGTATACTTTTAAATGTTTAACCTAAATCCATACACCAACAAGCAATACCCTGAACTCCCCTATTTGCAAACTTACATCACTGAACCCGTGGTACAAAGGACTTATCTAGAAGTGAGCTGAACTCTTTAAAATGTACCATCACTATATTTCACTAGAGTAATATAATCCAAGCATTCTCACAGTGCAACTCTAACATTTACTGGTAGACAGAAGTTCTCAGCTGGAAGTACAAACTTCCAACCTCAATGGTTTTACATCACCAACTGTCTTTAGAACATCCACACGCTCCACAGCACTTTAAATCCTCACACAAATAAACTTGTACACATTGAACTGAGAGGGAAAACCACCTTTTGAGAAACTACACAATAATATTCCCAAAGCATGTGTTCCTTCAGGTGAACAATTTAGCCTGCAATATGACTTTTTACATTCTGAGTTATTTTTCTCCCAATTTTTTTTAATCATTGTGGTTCTTCAAGTAGCTACTTACCTACTCACAGTTTGATTTCATAATCCATTATATTAGGGATTTTTCCATAAACAGAATATGTGTGCAATACAGCAGACATGGAACACACATGGACAAGACAGACAGTAACAGAAGCATGGATTACACTGACATCTGTTCTCTCAGGTCTCGGCCTGAGGAGCGAAGACAGAAGTACACGTTCACACAGAAGCCTCAATGCAAGAGGTCACCCTCATCTTTTTAGCTTTATTCACTTACACGAGCTCACTGACTAAATACATGTATACTGGGGGAAGAGGGGCATGCAGACATCCAGAAACAACTTCAAATAAAACACTTTTGGAAAATGAACACACACACGCTTTCAGCTGAGTATTCGTGACAGAAGGCCATGACAACGGATTTCAGGAAACTGCAAGCGAAAATGAATTTTGTTTTCCAAAATTACTGCAACAAGAGCAGGGTTTGCTGGCCTCTCCTATGGAAGTGTCTGCAGCCTGCACAAGAGCCTGCAGATCCCACGAGATCCACAGGAAAGCAGGCCTCGTGAGCTCCAGAGCTTCCGGTGCAGCCAAAACTCCTGCAGATGACAGCTGTCACTGGACACATGCACAAACCCCAAACACAGGAAGTGAACACTGAAAAACAAACATTGCCTGAAGGTGTGCACACTTTTCACACACCAGGATAGATTTTAGGCCTAGATCGGACCACTGGTTTATCTGGACTGATTTTGAGAACAGCATGAGAGCACCTGCAAAAAGTGATACTAGGGTAGCATTTTTTTTCTACTTCTTCCCTTCACAAGGCATATTCACCAAACTCATGGAGAATGACTACAAAATTTGTTCCACTTACAACAACGAAGTCGGATATGGGCCCTCCAAAATATCGAAGTATGATGGACCCAGGGACATATTCCTAGCAAGCTTGTAAAGTACTTCTAAAATTTATAAGTCCAGAAATAAAGAAAACAACTGAGATCCTGTTCAAAAGAAAAAACACAGTCCTCTGTCACTTGTCCTGTGCCAGTGGCAAAGATGCTGCTCATCAGGAACAAGACATCTCTCCCATCTACAACTTCTTGGACCAGAATGTCACGTGTATGCAGACAGTGATAGGTCATGCTCCAAGCAGGCTTTCAAAGCAAGACTAAAGTTGTGATCACTAGATTCCACACATCTACCTTTTTTTTATCATTGTGCAAAATTCCTCACAGCTGCTCTGAACAGTTTACACAAACAAAGTAATCAGAGAGATGATTTATGTTTGCAACATAAATGTCTTCCCTTTCCATGAGCCAGCTTAATGCAGACATTGCTGCACTCACCCCAGCTGAGGTCTGGCAGGAATCGGGGGAGGAAAGATGATGTAGAGTGAGAGTGTTTGAAGCCCAACTAATTTCTCTTCAACTCCTACTGGTCCCCCCTGCTCTCCCAAGCCACTTCCAGCCTGGCACTTGTTAGCAGCTCCCGACGCTGGGGAAAAGAGGTCCCTTGCAAAAGCTTCCTCCGAGCAGCTGAGAGGAGACTCTGAGAAGGTTATGCAGAAATAAAACCAAACGAAATGACTGTTCACAGGTCGGCACGCTTCACCTATCTTACACCGGGAACAATGGAGAGGCGGGCAGCGGGAGGATACGGCCCGGGGGGACGCGCTGTCCGTCCGTCCGTCCGTCAGCTCTTTGTCCGTCTGTCAGGCGGCCCCGCTGGCCCCATCCCCGCCGCCCCGGCGCGGCCTGCGCGGCCCCGCGGCTC
>VZRZ01003586.1:3244486-3300291 GCA_013398175.1 Climacteris rufus
CCTCGGCGGGGAGTGTCCCCCTGTGCCCCCCGGGGTCGTTCCAGCCGCGTAATTCCCAGCAGGGGCTCCCGGAGTGGAGGAGGCCGGAGCGGGCGCGGCCGGTGGCAGGGAGAAGGCTCAAGTGTCACGGAATTGTTGTGGTTGGAAGGGACCTCTGGAGATCATCCAGTCCGACCCGCCTGCCCAGGCAGCGTCACCTGGAGCAGGTGATAGAGGCACGCGTCCAGGTGGGTTTGGAATGTCTCCAAAGAGGGAGATTCCACGACCTCCCTGGGCAGCACGTTCCAGGGCTCTGCCACGCTCGGTGTAAAGAAGTAAAGCCTGATCCGGTATCCCAGTCGCGACGCTCCCACATCTCTGGGATGAGGCCCCGCTGGAGCAGGCCCCAGACCGCCAGCACCATTACAGAGGTGGTGTCCGTAGAAGTCCCAGTGCCTCTGAATCCATCTGAAAGTCCCGAGATGAGTTTTATGCGCTGTAATCTCTATGATCACGATGTCTTCCATGACCCCACACAGTAAATTAGATGGAGAATTGCTAGAGGCCAAATCTTAAACCCGCGTGTTCCTTGGCATAGCTCTCCACCCAAAGTGGCTGCACCTCTGCAGCCTGGGCTGTGGCATGGTGTCACTTGCACCTCTCAACTTCACCACTTTCAGGGGTTACCAACTTTTCCACGTTTCTCTAAATAAAGTCCTTCGCCTGGCAACGCGCTTATACACGTGCGTAACTCAATTGCTCTATGTCATTTGCGTATAATTAAGCATGTGCTTAAGTGCTCTGCTGGATTGAAGCCAAGATCTGCATAAGCTCTGTTGGGTAAAATTTACCAGCTTCTCTGGGCTTAGCTCTGTGAGTCATTCAATCAGCAGCAGCCCAGAGCTTTTTGCTACAAGCTTAGTTATTCCCAGGCTGTCCTACAGGATCACCCTGTCTCTGTGACGAGGCTTGTGCCCTTCCTTCGGGTCCTGTTGGAAGCGAGATGCATCTGCCTGGTGAGTCAGCTGAACGCGGGGTTTCGAGCTCCTTCAGCGAGGTGCATTAACAACGTTCTGCACCCTCACGTGGGTCAGAGGTTGGGCCATCGAGTTACATTGCAATAAATTGCATTCAGAAGAGAGTATTAGTGACACCAGGACCCTGATGAAAGCCTGCCCTGACTTTATGCAGTCTGTACATTTCAGAATGATGGTGTCGAGTACCCAATCTCTGTGAACGGAGGAAGGAGTTAATAAAGTGTAGCTACATTCCATGCAGTCCTCTACAATTTTACACAAATACAAGAAGTGTCATTAACCTGCTTTTTGAATAAAATGGGAAACTTTTTCATTTCCAAAACCAGAGTTTTAGAAACTGAGGGAAGAATTTATTCAGCTTTGATTCTTTTTTTTCCTTCAAAGACAATTAATTTGGTGACTCTACTCATTTTTCTCTGTCAGAAAAAAAACCCTTTTGAATTGCATTAAGTCTGAGTTGGGAAGCTCAGCACTAAAACCTTGTTTTAGAATACACTGAGGAATTAAAACTTTCTGCAGGGTGAGCACAAGTCTTTCTCCAAGGACACATCAATTGGAACCTGCTTTTCAAGAAAATTTGTTTGGCAATTAACAATGTAATATGAAGAAGAAAGACTGTCTTGTATTTAATACAAAATTAAGACTCAGCATATTTCAGTGCTGTTCATTGCTCTCTTATCATTCTTCTATGACCTTAATCAAGCCATGTTCCAATTTTCAACAGTCAGTTGGAGTTAGGGTGCAGGTTTTTGTGTTGTTTTAAGAGGAATTAAGCACCTATAAATTGTCAAGTTCAGTGAGAATCTTAACAGTGATGTGTTCATCTGGAAGTCCCCCACACCAGGGTGGAGATGGTGAAGGGACACATCAGACCTTGGACTTTTCCCTCACATATTTTCAAATGTTGGCAGTTCCTCACCAAGTCACACACCTGTGCCACTTGTTCATATTGGTGTTTGGACACACATTTAATACTGTGCTGTTTATATATTAATGTTAGTGTTTTGACATAACAAAATAGAAAAGAAATATATAAACTCAGTAACCTGAGAAGCTTAAAGGAGCATTTGCATTTTGACCTATATTTTTTTCTTTACACTGCTCTGTAAATAGCAGACAAACTCTGCTTTTCCCTAGGTAAAAAATATTAATAGTCTTTAATATAGTCTTTCCTCTCCCTTCTGAATTCCAAAAGTTGCCCACCCAAAAGAAACCCTCTAAAAGGCAATGTGAGTGCAGGATGGAGCACAATACATTTCAGTTTTAAGAGGGCTAAATAATGGAAAGTAAAAAGCACTTTACCCTCCTTCCCTTTCTTTTTTTTCTTCCCTTTTCTGCATGAATCTAGGAACAAAAAAAAAAATTAGGAAGCACAAGTAGTTTATGTCTGCATAAGTCTGTCTATGATTTGGGGAATCACTGGGGAATATGTGCATTTTAAAAGGTCTTAAACAAGAAGTGGCTTCAGAAGTAACTGCACACATCAAAGCAGAACCATCACATTTGACCTCCTGCATGACAAACTGAAGGATTTAATTCAGAAATTTATGCGTTAAGCCAAAAACTTCTACTGAAGCAGCAGCTGATCTGGAAAGATCCAGTCTGGGAATCTGAGAGAGAAGTCCAAGCAAGTCCATCCACCAGTTATGCAGGTTTTTGAGATGGCCTCATAGCCCAGCACTCGAATTTATGCCTTCATATTTGTCTGAATTCATCAAGCCTGAGCATCTAATCATTAGTTTTAGCTATCAGGTTTAAGGGCTGTGCATCAGGATTTTTAACTCTATTTTCCTGCTTTATCATTGCAACTCTTTATAATCCCCTTCCAGTTTTTCAAAAAAATTTTTTTTGTTTGCTTGAAAATAGTGTAGGCCTACTGCTCAGTCATTTAGTCCACAGACACGTAAATCAACAAACATCAAGTGCAGCTTTTTTTACCCACTCATATCCACATAACCTTTTATCTGTGCCTTTGGAGTGATGTGACCTGTCCTACTGACTTTGTCCAGGGTGAAGCTTCCTGCTGCTTTTCTTTCTTTTGCCATGTACAGCAGGGATACAGCGTGTCCATCTTCTCCCCTTCCCCCTGCAGATGTCACAACTCACAGTCAAGAGCCTCATTCCTTCCAACACATACAGCTGGCTTTTCTTGGGTAAAAAAAAATAAAAATATGTTAGACTATTGATGTCAGTATGTGGTAACAGGATCAGGCCAAAGGAAATGTGAAAAACAATCTGCACTTCAACAATCAATATTTTTACTGAGTCTTCTATAACGATGCTAAGTCTTGGAAAAACAGGCTGAAGATCAGTGAAGAGTTCATGTCAGTAGTTTACATATAGAGAACACTGTTTCAAAAACATTTATGTTCTCAAAAGAAGGCATTTGCAAACAGAAAGTTCAAACCCAAGGTAAATTCAGGAGAAAGCATGAGGTGTTAGGGTGTGGAAATACACAGTTTGTCTTCCCCAGCAATGCTAAAACCTGACTTTTCTGTACTTGTGGAATCATCAAACAGCTGAAGTTAATGACTTTGGTGGAAGATGAGAGTAAGTTGACTTTCAGAGATTATAGATTTGTTCTCCTCACCCCACTCCTGTTATTCTTCTTCCATTTCCCTCCTCCCCTCCTTCCTTGCCCACTAAGGTTGCTGTAGCCCTGGTTGGTACCAGAATGTGCCAGTGGCACAATGCCTGGTGCTTCAGAAATGCCTCGGTGACATTTCAACAGTGGGTTCAGTCAGGGCACAGTTGCTATTGAAAGCTAGAAAATCACCTTCCATCCATTTTTTCAATTGGAATATTTCACCAGGGCTTTAACAGCACAAATATTCAATGCAGAAATTTAATGAGTCCATTGTCTGAGCATCCACTCATGTCTGTAAATTGCTCCTCTTCATTTCAGCATCCCTGGTGGAATTTGTGTTTTAATTATTTAATGTTTTTTATAGCAGGCTTTCAATTCATGATCCCATGTAAGCCTGACTCAATAGTCTGCCTTGCCCTATATTGCTGGCAGATCAGGAATCGATCACAATGCTCCAGAGTGGCACAGTGTGCTCGTCCTGACATTACTAATGCAGGGAAATGTGCTGGTGTGCAATTTCTCAAAACACCTGTGCATCTGATGCTTGCCAACAAAAGTAATTAATTAAGGGCAGTATTGGTTAGAGGTGCATGCAGGTCACCCAGCTCTTCCTTATTCCTAGAATCTTTTCTGTTCCCAAAACTCTTGAGGAGAACACTGTTCCACCTGAGCCCTGAAGAACTCTTCAAATCAGATTAGTTTCTAATGCCACAAACATGCCTGACTTGACTCATTCATTTATTTACAATAATACAGGAGCCTGAAGTGCTTTAAAACTTGAGCTCAAGACAGCACAGAAATCCCAGAGAAAATGAAAAGTTTGATGAGAGATATACCTGTCTGAAAAAAAGAAAGATAGCAAGGCAGCCTCAGTCAGGGTGGGTTTGTGTAGACACGAGACATTAAGATATCTGTAATATGTCTGGCTTGGTCCCACATGGCATTCCTGTAAAATTAGCATTATAAATCTCTAGACTGAAAGAAGAAATGTTTAATGTCCCATGCTGAGATGTCTAATAGACAGAAAAAGCAACAAAAATGATGATAATGTAGTACATGCCTAACACAAATTGTCAAATGACACGAGACAGAACTTACAGAACCAATTTCTCTGCCTTAAAACAGAAGTTAGAAGCAGAGCAGAAAACCATCTACTCTTAACTTAGATTGGCAGCCTACCTAAGACATTTAAGTTGAATTAACTGCAGATAGGAAAGCAAGAGGGCCTTAAACCCCAGTGTGAACACTGTAGGATTAAACCTTTCAGAAATAAATGTAAAGGAAGTAAGGGATATTTTATCTGTAAAAGAGAGAACATCCACACAGGGATTTGGTGGGCTTTAACTGTTGCAATTTAACATCACACCTTTACTTAATTCATCTTAATCTTTCTCATGTGTCTGTCCCATTGCAGCTGAGTTCTTTAATTTGAAATACTGTAGTGGATCTAATTTGAAAGACAGCATGAGCTGAACCATTAGCTAAAGGCTTGTCCATATGGGAGCTTCCTTAGGACTGAGTAACCAGCTACATCGTACCCACTTTGTGTCAATACTCTTAGTTTACATTATAGTGTTGCAGGCTGCATCACACCACCTTGCACCCACTGAGCGTTTGTGCAAGTCAAGCACGGTGTTTTAAATTCAGATCCACATCTCCTTACAAGTGTAACATTTACCTGATTAAAAGCAAAACTCAGGATGTCCAGAGCAGGTAGGACACCAGGCTGTGTTGCAGTGGTAATGATGGGAGATTGATACTTAAAACTAAAAGTTCAAACAGGAAAACATATATTTAAGCTTATATATATATGGTATGTATGTATGATCATATGTATTAATATAAATTGTCAGGGAGCATGGAACTAGATGTCCTTTAAGGTCCCTCTCTACCCAAACTAATTTATGATTCTATATATTTAAGCCCAAGAGGTTGTACATTCCCAGGGTAACAAGGATCAAGCCATTATGCCAAGTGGGATGTTTCCATACTTTATTTGAGCCACTTGGAAAGCCAACAGAGTATGGACATCTGAATCTGTGAAAGGCAGTAAAGGGAAAATCTCTAATTTCGGTTGGCAGTGAGGGAAGGGGAAATGAGAAGAGCACAAATGGACCTTGAAGACCAGGGAGAGATTCTTGAAGAGAATTTTAAAAAGGCTTAAAAGGCTGAAATTGGAACTCTCTAAGTTAATTGCTCAACACAGCAAAAAAAGGAAGGGTTTGGCATAAAAACATAATAAAAATCATCATAGTGTCGCCCTCCCATTACTGGTTTCCTCCAGTACTATTCTCAAAAATTGTATCAGAATAAGGAAATGTTGGAGCAAGAGAGGCTGTTAACCATTCTCCAAACTACATGGAGCATATCCATGACTGTCAGAGGCTGAACTGACTGGGCTGCCATAAATTTATTAAGTTAATCAGGCCCCAGTGGGGACTACACAAAACCTCAGAGGCCTTCAAAAAAGCCAGATGAATGGACAACATAATGGCCAACAAACTTCATTGTATCAGCATGAAGTTCTGAAGTTAGGAGAAAAGGCAAACTGCTAAGATCCATTACCAGTGAAAAATGGCCAAAGTATGGCTAATTAGGAGGGGTCTTGGCAGGGAAAAGCATGAAGGTAAAGTTGTTGATAAGTTATTTTCTCACCATGCCTTTCTTATGAAATGAGAAGTGATCTAGATGAAATTATCTAAGGCTAAATAAAGCAAATTAAATGCTACTTGAATGTAGTTATGACTGATTTTTCTTTCAAAATACAAGGATGCATTAAATGGAATTGCTCAGGACCTGTACCAGACTATTCAACAAGAGGATGAGGACAGATTGCACCAAGCAGGAGATGGTCCAGGTCTCTAGGTCCAGCCTCCTCTGGAAGAGGGTGGAGAAGAAGAGGATGGAGCTCAGCTCAGTAAGGTTGGAGAGAAGACCTAAATCTGTGGCTGAGCTACAGGACAGCAATATTTCAGAAGGTGGTTTAGGAGGGCAGTACAGATGTTCACAAGCTGGACAGCAACTGATGTGCACATCATGCTGTTAGGTATGAACTGGCTTAAACCTTGTAAGACACATGAGAATCACTTCCATTCATAGCTGAGAGTTTAACTGGGCAGGAAAGACATGACCCAGTTGGCAAGCTCAATAAGAATGCCAAGAGATCTAGAAAATATGTCCAAAAAGGCCTAAGTGAGCTGCACATGTTCCCAAGGAGAACAATAAAGGGGAAACATGACAAGAGTCTTCAAACCTGTAAGAGGCCATTGCACAGACAGGTGGGAAGAGCTGATTTCCCTGCTCCTGGGAAGTGTGTAAGAAGTAAAGAGCAGTGAGAAAGCTTTAGGTTAGGTATTTTTCTGTTTTTCTAATAGCTAATATCACAAAACACTGGGATGGCTTATAAGGCTATGGAGTCAATAGAGGTCTTTAGGAACAGTTCGGACAAATACACCAGGAATGCTTTAAAAAGTAACCTAGATCATGGCCTTTGCCACCAGGTGCCACCCAGGTTTGTTTTCTGTGTGCAGATAAAGTAAGAAAGCAGATAAAATAGGCTGAAGAACAATAAAAAGATACAATATCTTGACAGATCTGTGGTACAACTTCAAGCAGACTGCTGTGGTCCAGCCATCTGTAGCCATCTCAGAGACTGGGAACTTCAGAGGATTCAAAGAGCAACAAGTAGGATCAAGGGCATGGCAATTCACAAAAGATTGAAAAGATTTGGATTATTATCTTCAGAGAAAAACAAGGGAGACAGAATAAAAGTCCGTGAAGTAATGTCTGGTATAGGAAAAAAAATCAACAAAGTATATAAAAAGAGATTAAAATGGGGAACCTCTCTGCTATAGCACATGCAAGCATTGGAGCTAAACCCAAAAGGATTCTGAAAGACAATGGCTTGCCAATGTAGGTACCTGAGGCACCTTCAAGTTTGTAAAGAAGTCTGTTTCTGCTTGCCTGGCATCAGCCCTTTGCACCATACCTTGTGTTGTACTATGATCTGTCACAGAATGGGCATGAAATGGGGGAAAGCAGCCAAAAAGCTGAAGTTTCAGGTATTGCTCTTTTTAAAAACAGCAGAAGGGGGTCAGAAAGGGGGACTGCATGTTTTGAAGAGGATGATGTTTATTCCAGTCAGCTGGGGACTGACTGGCCATGCTTGCTCATCACTGAAAAAAAACCAGAGGAAAACTGTTCCAAGCACTCCCTGTCTTAGATATATAATATGTCCTGAGCCAAAAACACCGCTTTGCCCCAAAGCAGTAGCTTGAACAGACTTTGTAAGATCATGGCCTTGTTGTCATCTTAAGAAAACTCAGTGTGTGTATCAAGGAGGTGTCTCTGTGTGTCTGGTTTATCCAATAACGAGCAAACAGTGACAAAGAATCTCCAATCCCCATGACAGCACTGACTACCTAAAAACAGAAGGGCAAAGGTCTTCAGTTCTAAGTCTTACCCAAAGTTAACTTAAACCTATTTATTACTGAATAACTCCAACCATTAAATTTGCAATATCTATACATTTCAGCTGGTGCCTATGAAGAACTAAACTCAGAGGGCAAACCATTTAAAGACACATCTCAAAGATATACCAGAAATTTTGCCAGAAATTTGTTTAAAACACAAAGCAAACATCAAGAAACCATTTCTAGGAAGGAATGTGGTGCAGCATGTAGGCATTAAGAAAAATGTGACCTTTGTAATGGTGATACATCACACTGTTTTACACAAGGAGAGAGGTCCCTCCTCAGCTTCTCCCTATGGGTCCACTTTGATAAGGAAGGGATGCTGCACATAATATGGCCTCTCCATAGATGACCTCCTAAGTGGCAGCAGTTGTTTTTTAACATTAGAGCTGGTGATGTAGCTACATGAGCCTATTTTCAGCTAAAAGCACTCGTGCAGTTTTCAAACTGGACACAGCTCCCAACGAGCTCGATGGAAAAGCACTGTCTGCCCTGGTCTCCTAGAATGTCACACCCAGTGTGGCGTTTGTGAAGTCCCTTTCACACTGACACAAGCCTTTAGAAGGTTTTGGTGAGGAATAAGGAGGACTAACTGCATCCTGAGAGTGAGACCCTGAAGAAGGAGAGCACACATTCACACTTCATGCCCAGGCGAATTCAGAGAGCCTGTGAGGTTGGTCAGGAGGCTGGTCCGTGTAAGGCCAGCTCAGAAAGCCCCAGAACAGCAATTACCACCTGCTTGAGAAACACAGGGAGCTTGGCTAAGCCTTGGGGACAATGTAAAATGTGGGTAAAAAGTGGTCAGAAGGACGTCAGAATGGTTTGACTGTGGGCTGGGGATATCCTAGACAACAAAGGCTGTTTGGTAAGTGCTGCTTTCCATCTGCAAAGCAGATGAGAGTTCGGTGCTGAGGATAATTTAAAAGTCAAATAAATGGTTTAAAATGGCTTGTAGTAAGTAAAGCCATGTTTCTGTGTAAAGTAAACTGCCTTTGTTTGCTGGGTGGATGTGTGCATGCCGAGCCAGACAAGCAGATGAAGAAAAACTGGTCTCTGGGTTTAAGGAGAGAGTCTTGGCCAGTCTGAGGGGAGGTGTAGGAAAAGGTGGAAAAAATATCCCATCAGTGCTTCAAAGGGCAGTTGGACAAGGTGGATGAAAGCACAAGTGGTGACAGTGGATTGCAAGGTAATGCACTGGATATTCTTCTGAGTCAAAGCTTTGTCTCAAGACAAGAGTCAGCTTCCCTTCCCCACAGCCCCTCTGCTGAGCTGACAAGGATTGCAGAGCTGCTGGCAGTTGTGCAGTAGGTCCTAACTGCCAGAAAAAGTTAAATCTCAATTTTCAGAAGCCAGAGGCACAGAGGAAATAGACCCTGATAAAATATCTAGCTGATAACCTTGACAAAATCACAAAACTAAATAAATAAGCAGGAGCGGGAGATTCTGGGTAACTCATTGAATACAAAAGGGCAAACCCAACAAGGTGACCCCAAATCCATATATCTCTGGGGGAAAAAAATAGCTTTATTTTAAAAAAAAATCGTATTATCAAAGACTCCTTATCAACGCCAGTAGATTCAACCTGACAGGCTGAAATCAATGCCAGCTATTGAAATATGAAGGTATGATAAAAAGCTACAACTTCCTTTGAAAAATGTATCTTTAGATGTAGATCAAGGATACTTTCATTTTGTCAGCTCGGCCATTTTTTTATCAACTCACTTAGCATATTTAATTAAAGATATGATAGTCAATCTCATTTCTAATTGCATGCAAAGTGGCAATATTTTGCGGATTGGTTCCTGCTTGGGAAATGTGTCTGTTTGTAGTACAGCCCACTTATGTACTAAAATGGCAGCTTTCTCTCCACAGTTTACAGAGAAGTTAACGAAGCTGGAGCTGTCAAAAAATAAAACATCCTCTGCTGTAGCTGTGCATACTAACAAGTAGTCTTAATGCTGGTGAAATTTTCATGTAGAACTCAGTAAGTCAGTGTCCTTAAAAAGGAAGAAAACCAAGCCTTATTTAGTGCCAAAGCAGATAAATAAAATAATTTGTGAGGGAGAGTGAAAAAAAACCACAAAGCGAGTTCAAAACACCATAGAATGTGTTATTGAAGTAAGTTATGTTGGTAATACAAAAGCTAACTGAATCACAAATAAAGAAAGTAGAAGAGAGGGGTTTAGCATAAGGTGAGACAGCATCAAAATATCACATGCAAAAATAGCAAACAGGCTGGGTTAGAACAGCAAGAGGATGTTGCTGTGTCTTCACCACAGAAATGCTGATCATAGGCATATATAATGGTTAATATTGCAGCTTCAAAGTTTAGTCTAGTGAAAGATGATTTTCATAATAATATAGGGACATGTCCTTTGAAACAAAAATAGCAAAAGGCAAAGGTACGATAATTTCAGTTGCCTTTGCAGGAGCAGTATCCTGAAGCCAATGACAAAGACCAGCTGCTCACAGTTACATCAGATCAAAATTCCTACAAACTAGTGGCTCAGGGTTTACAGCCCTCTAAAACACAGAGCAAAAACACAGATGCTCTTTACTGTTGGAAATTGTTAATAGTCTGAACCTGTCAAAGTTTTTAATACTTCAAATCATTCCTAACTAATTGGTATTGTGGCACCACCCAAGAGGTCCTGCTGGAACTGAAGACCTGCTTGGACACAGCCATCAAAAGCACGAGGTGTCTGTCCATCCTCAGGTCTGTTATAATGTAAAAAGACACAACCACCAACAGGAATATAATGTTCTCTGTCTCTTGGTTCTGAATTTGCTCATCCTCTCACCATTCCCCTTAAGATGTCTGTTTTGTATAGCTGCAAACAAATGAAGGAATGTTAACCTTAAATCACCGCAGCTAGGGAACCTAGGGAGGGGTGAGGAAGCAAAAGAGCTGCTGTGATATTCCTGACCCCAACCAGCACCTGCTGGTAAAAGCACCACCTTGCACGGTCAGGCTGTCCCTGTGTGTTTACATAGTTTCTAGTGAGGGTCATGGATTCAGTGCCCAAAAAAAAAAACTTCTTTACATGGTGGAAGCTTTTTCAGACCTTAAGTCTGTAGCAGCAAACCAGCAGCAACACAGACCACTGCACTTAAATGATTTATCAAGTTTTTGTGATTCATCTTAGATAAATTGTTCCCTTTTTTTTGTTTTTAGATATTGAATTTAAATGAATTTGCATCAGAGAAATCTCAATCACTCTGTAGAAAACAAGATACTGGTCATCATACATTGCACTTCCTGTAATTGCCATCACTTTATAAGAGCAGACTTGCTGAAACAAATTGCAGTTTAATTGTTCATAAAATACTCCAACTACACAAGGTCCTCCCACTTGATCCCACAAGCACAGCAGCCAAGCCTTGGAACAAGCCCTGTTTGAGGAACAGCACCCCTGAGCTGGCTTCAGAACACCACCAGCAGCTCTCACCCCCTGTGCACTGCTAGATGTGCCCAGGTCCTACATCCCTCCCAGGTCGTGTCATCCCCATTCCCACAGCTCACCAGCATTCCCTCCAGGTGGGAACTGGTCCCCTGCAATTCATCCCTTCCCTGTAGCCTCCCCCTTGTCCTTCCTGTCCCCAGCCTCCCTCTCAGCACCTGACAGCCCTTAAATAACTCTTTAAACTGCTTCTTCCCAGAGGAACATTTCAGACCACATCATAGCCCACCAAAAGCTACCAGCAACACAGATTTCTTCTCTTGGAACACTTTACAAGCTGAAAGAGGTGGGATAAGATAGTGCCTGGTGTCACACCACTAAGCACACTAACCTGTAGCTGGGTTTTATTCTAAGCTCCTTCTAAGATTCCCTGGCTTTGCAATTCCCAAAGAATACAAATAGCAAGGATGCAGCAAACAAGGCACTGAAGGCACAGGGCCACACCTGCAGCACCTGCTTTATGGTGTGAAAGAAAGAATTTCAGACAGTGAGCACGAAGCAGCCTGGAGCTGTAACCTGGAGGAGCAAAGCACATGGGATTTTTTGCAGGGAACAGGCAGTCAGAAAAGTGGGGGAACCAAGGGAGAACAAAACAGAGACCAGCTAGCAAGTACCTCTTTGGAGATGTCCAGCTCCATCCCCAGTCAGGCACCACATTTTCCCAGCCAGGGATGGTGACAGTCCCTGCTCTCCAGTGGACTCAGAGAGCCACAGCAAACTCTAAGAGAGCCATGGATGGGTGAGGGAAGGAGAAGCCTCCAGGGCCGTGGCTTGCACTTGCCCACACTCGCAGGAAAGGAGACTCCCATGGCAGCTGGTGCATTTTCCAATCAGTCACACACTTACCCTGGGAATTACCATCTCTGCTACAGGGGAGCACTGGGAGGAAGAGGTTACACGTGGCTGCCATTGCAGCAGGGCAGTCACAGGGCAGAGCAATCCACACAGAAAACAAAATATGGGTGATGATCTCAGCCCAAAAGAGCCTTATCTGTAATTTCATTAATTGCAAACTAGTCACATGCTTTGCTGCACAACCTGAAGTAGCATCCCACAACAGGTTTTTTCCTCTGAATTCACAACAGAAGGCAGCAGGCACTGAACTGGTATGAAATGTGAGTTTAGGGGACCATGGTACACAGAGGGAACTTGCCTTCAGCTTATTTCCTGAAGCAGAGAGGCCACAGTGGCCACGGCACCAGGTGGTTTGTATCTCTATTTCCCCTTGCTCCTCCCATAACTTCTGCAAGAACAGGCAGGTTTGCATTTCCCCAGCCCTGAGGAATGCTCCAGTGCACTCCCCGTGGAAAGGTACTCAGGGAGCAGCAGCCCCTATGGAGAAGGACCCTTCTTGGAAACAGCAAAAGCCATTTTTGTTCTCAGTGCAGAGGGACACAAGTCTGAGCCCCTATTAAAACAGTGTTTAAGGGTGCCAGTAAGTCCCAGTGAATCTCATATTGGCACCAACCTGCAGCCATAAATTCCTCAGACATGACTGAAATAGGGCAGAGACTGCCAGTGTCCTGTCCAGGGGATGAGCAGAGGAGACACAGCCCTGGGAATGCCATTGGTGTGCAGCTCCACGGGCAGCACAGCCACCACTGGCACCACTCGTGCCCATCTGCCTCACCCCTGAGTGCAGAGACCCCCAGCAACCAGGGACTGCCTTTGCCACAGCTCCTTTCATTATGTGAAAGCTGAAATTATTCAGCTGGCAGCTGAATCCATCCTTCTTTTCCTGCTTTGTGCTGTAGACACCTGAAGCAGAGGCTGGAGGTGGTTAACTGCCAAGTCCTCACCTTTCTGCAGTGATTTCCAATTCATCTGCCCCTAACCTACATCCTGGCAGCCCAGCCTAGTGCTGCATCACAAATCATTTGCATCAAGCAGAGGCACGGCTGTGCTGCTGTCACGGGAGGAGCTCCTTCCAATCACAGGATTTATGGCTGCGTCCAAACCACCGGTGCCACGGCAAGGATGGCACAAACTCACCTGCAGTCTGACTCCTTTAACTGCTCTAAAAAAAGACAGAAGTATTAAGGATGAGCAAAAGACCATGTCACGAAGAATAAGGAGATAAATTATCAAATAAGAGAAAATGAGCACTCCAAAACCAAAGAAAATCAGGGCTTGACAGTGACGGAGGTTATGCAAGAAGAGGAAAGGAAGAAGCATCTCCCACTCAGCTGGAAAAAGTCAGCACAGAAGAGACTGCAGGAGAGTGGAGCACTTGAGCGCACACTCTCTGCCCTGGGGTGTTTTGTTTGTTTTTTTTCTAAGCAGGAGGTACAAGTCCAGGCTCTGCTCCTGAAGATCCTGTCAGAGATGGTCCCCAGCCAAGTGGGAAATCCAAAAAGCCTCTCAGAGAAGCTAGAAAAAAGCTTTGTGTCTGGAACCATGTATGATAAAAAAAACTGAGATCAGTCTTCTCCAAACATTGAGGAAGTTTGGATGGGGGTGGGAGCATGATGGCCAAGATCTGCCTCTTCTCTGACAGGTTAGCCATAAGCAAAGAAGTTATTTCTCTGATTTTAACTTTCCAGGCCCAGGAATGGAAATAGTTCCTCTCACAGACACTGTCCAGTAGGAAAAACTTGAGCTGTAGGATTTTGTTTTCATCCTTAGAGCAAAGACAATGTGTCGGCTTGCAAGGCAAGGCCAACAGCAAGTGTGTATTAGATGGCTTTTCTTGGGTTTTAAATGGCACTTTTGGATTTCTTTTTTGCTGTTGTTTTACATTTATGTCACAAAGCAGCCTACCTAGCAAGCATCTCTTCTCTGTGAGTGCTGGCAAATGGCAGAAGTGGCCTCTCGTCCCCCGCGGCCCGCACCAGGCCGATGGCATCTGTCATGTGCAAACACTTTATCCCATCGCCGCCGCTGCCCCTCCGTGCGCTGGGGGCTCCACGTTCATTTCCCTTCCCAAAAGTCCTGACAAGCGGCCCGATTTGCAAAGAAAAACTAAAGGCTGGATTAAAAAGCCAAAGAAGAAGCACAAAAAGAATCATTCCCCGTGTGAAAAGCGTGCCTTCATTTTTTAATTTTTTTTTGCTTTTTTAGTCTGGATTTAGTCTGCACCCTCTGGGTGCAGAGCCCGGTGTGAGCGCGGCTCTCCCGGGCGCTCCCTCCCGGTGCCACACGCGGTGTCCCGGAGCTGTGCGCGGCGCTGACGCCACCAGGCAGCTGTGCCCAAATGCCCGGGTTTGACAGAAGTCACAAACGCGCTCGCGAACACCCCGGGAGACAGAGAGACAGACAGACGGACAGACGGACGGGCGGACGGACAGACGGACAGCTGCTGGCTGGCGAGGCGGGCGGGGAGCGAGCGGTGAGGGACGCGTGAGCCGAGCGGGCATTGCAAAACCACGCCCGGGCTGCCGCTTCCCTGGGGAGCCTCTCCCGGACCCCCCGGCTGCACCGCCTTGCACAAGAGCCCTCCGAGGCTGCAGTGACGTGGCTGGGGCGCTGCCGGGGCCCGGAGCCTGCGGGCCAGCGCTGCGATGGGGCTCCGGCAGGAGCGAGCGAGCACAGGTACGGACAGGCTCTCATTTTCCTGTTGAAACACATCCGTGTGCAGGTCGGCGGCGGCTCCGCGCTCCGGGAGCCCAGAGAGCAGCGGCTGGCTCTGCTCTGCCAGCCCGCAGCCCTCCCGACAGGCAAACAGCACCCGGCTCTCCAGCCAGCACCTGGTTCCTCTGGGATTAGTTCCTGCGCTTCAAGCACCTAAACCCCGCTGCCAGAGGGACACTGACCTGCAAACTTTTTTGGGTTTCGTTTCTTTCTTTTTTTTTTTTTTTTTTTTTTTAAGGAGAGAGAAAACACCTATAAGACAGGGGTTCCCTTTCCTAGAGAACAACAAATCTGGTGTTTCTGGACCAAATCCAAGGCGGCTCTGTAAAATTTACAGTTTCTAAATTATGCCAAAAAAAGAGGCCAAAGCAAAAAGCAAACCCACAGCAATCCACTATAGCTTCTGTTCCTTATTTAGGGTAGACTACCTCTGAAATCTAATTATCTCTCTGCGACTCCCTGTGCAGTCAAGGCAGACAGAGAGGGATCTCCAAGGAGCAATTCCTTCAACCTGCCTGAAACAGCCACTTTGGGATGTGACCAACTCTCTCTCAACACCCAGAACCCAGGGATGCTTCACTGAAATTACTCCAGATCCTGTCTTCTGGGACATGCCAGTCAGACTGCACTTTTACATTCAGCAGAGCAGCTTGCCCTTCCAACTATTAGCCTCTGCAAACACCTGGAGGTGAAAGAACATCTTTGGTTTGTGTTGACCCAAGGGACTACAACAATGGCACAATCAGTCTGTGAGTGGAGGCTTTTTCACTGCTTGTGCTTTATTTTCCTTTCTTTCCCCAGATTATGGCACTCTAATAATTGGATTTAGAGTTCCCATAGAGCCATGCAACAGTTTGCTTTTCCTTTCATTGGGTCCAGAAATGCCCCTGTTCAGGCATAGCTGTGAGACACAAACAGGATATACCAGTGCAGGAAGTGCACCTCTTGCCTGCTGCAGTGTTCCACATCACCATCCTGCAGCAGCAGAGCTGCCTCAAAAGTGAATGCTGCTCACATTGTTACATGAAAATCAGTGCTCTGGAAGACAAGTGTTGATGCAGCAGTTGAAGAACTCTTGGACAACCCAGCCACTCGCTCTGTAAGGAAGGTGGGGAAAACAGGAGAAGTGACTGCTGGGGACATGGTTCCTATCAAAGGTAAGCCAGAGTCTCCAGTTTTTAAACATGAGACAAAAGGACAAAGCACTGTTGGCTGGAGACAGAAGAGAAAAGGGCAGGAAGACAAATGGTGAGAGAAGAAGCATCGTTGACAGCGGGTGCTCAACCCAACCTGAAAGGCAATCCATGCTGCCCGAGAGCTCTTCGGTCACTGCAAAAAACCACATCGTTCTGGATAACAAAAAAATGTCCTTCAAGGGACACAGTTCCTGCCTCTCTAGAGCCAATATATAAAATGTAATTAAGCTTACGTTTCCAGGGACAGTTAATTACGGAGCTACCTGTAAAGAAGCAGTGCCATCCCTGCCAATGTACATCCCAGGAGACTGGGAGCGTTGGTGAGGACTTAGAGGACTCTGCTCAACACAAAGAAGCAGACATTTACTGAGACCATTTCCACCCTTAACTAATGCATAGGAAGAACAGAAAGAAATCATGGGTGCAGTAGCATTTAAGTGAGAGCTTAAGGTTTTGTGGCACCTTCTTGCAGTGGGAAGGCTGTGTACTGTGGATGGCCATCATATCAGCAGGGACCACCCCAAATTTCAGGCTCAGGCAGACTAAACAAGTTGGAAGGGATTGAACCAGCATAAGGGAGGATAAAGTGGAACAGCTATGGAGTTAGAACATTCAGAATAAAAGCAAAGAAGGAAATGGACCAGTTGCCTGCACAATGCCACAGAGTGGGTAACACGTAAAATCAACAGTTACAACACATTTGCAGGCACAAACTTAGCACAAGGGTGTTACCAGTACCTGGTGGAAAGATTCAAATGCCAAAGCATCAACACTTATGGAAAGCAGAAAGGTAGATGACAGGAGAGGACAGAAAGGTTCACCCTCTGGCAAAGATGTCAGGAACCACTTTTGAACCAGCAACCCTGTCTACCTGCTCAGGCAGCTCAGACTGCCCAGGACACCAAACACTGCCACCTCACCCCACACAGGCCACTCTAGCCTGAGGCACCAACTCGCAGCTCTGTTGCTCAAGACCAGGCCTCTTGCATCCCACATGTCCCTCAGATGGAAAAAGTAACCCCAACTCAGCTGCCGAGCAAAACCATCTCCTGACCACGGCAGGTTCATGTGAAAGTCAGTCCTGGAGGCCAAATTTATAAACATACTCTTCTACCATCTGAGCTTGTGTTTGCCAAACAAAACCTTACCCAAACCTCCAGCTGGGCTTGCAGAGCTCTGCTTTCTTCCCTGTGCTTATCTCCAACCCTGCTCCTATTAACAGCTAATTTCCCCTCTCTATCCTTATCTGCCTACTCACAGAGGGATGTTGCAACACAGAGGTTATTAGCTCCAAAGGTGGGGTCCTACGGCAGCTCACCACCCTCTGCTGCCCTGAAACCAGACAAATCCTGTCAGCACCCCCAAACCAGAGACCTCCTGCCCTGTGACCCTCCAGGAGCAGCTCCATTAGACCCAGCTCCCCAATCCCTGTGTGTTTGCTGGGAATCTCCAGTACTGCAGTGCAAAAGCCATCCTGCTGCAGTAAGTGGGTGTAGGGGGAAAGGAGAAACTTCACCTGGATTGAGTCAATAATTATCCAGGACCATCTGCCAAGGAGCAGCATGGAGGAGTCTGTCTTGCCACTCACACTTTTGCTGGCACACTCCACTTAATTTTGCTTGTCATCATCACCTTCATTTAACTGCAGCCCAGGAAGCTCCACAGTGGATGGCAACATGAGAGAGAAAAAGGAAATGTTTTCAAATTTAAAAGTAACATGAAACCCAGCAAACACTAAAATGCCCTGTAATCGAAATTGTTATATTTGTTGGTAGGAAACAGAAAAAGCCCAGCTAAGCACTATGTATTTAGCATTTTAAAGCTAAAAATAGCTATAACTACATCAGCAGGGAGAAGGAGTTTGAACAGAAAGTGAATGATCACCAGCAATTATTTCTGGATATTTTAAGTAAGTGCCCTGAAACTGAAAAAGGCAACACATGTTCAAATCTCTGTCCTGGCTTACAGGACAAATACAACCAGACAAAGTATTAGGGAGAGGGGAGGAATGCTAAAGCCAACCATAAAGAGAAGCTAGAGGTCAGGCAAGATCAATGATCTATAAGGAAGTAAGATGTACTTCAGGAAGATTTAACACTGAGAATGGTTTTAGCTTTTGAAAGGAGGATTCCTGATGTCCTCTAATAGTTTGGCTACCCAGGTGAAATGGTACCTCCTGGTCCACAAATGAGCTGACTCCATCAGTGAATATTCCTGACATTTCACATGGTTAAAAGGTTAATTCCTCACTTTTGTTCCAAGATGATCAGAGAGTTTGGTTAAACTTTAGCAAGAGCATAGAGCTGTGATGTCATAACTTGTTAGATTACACAAGGATATGCTTTTCATATCGTTTAGGAGGATGCTAAAACCAAATCATGCTCCATGCATGCTCTTCATCAACCACAGCTCTAGCCCCATCACAAGGGAATATTTTCTCCTGAGTCACACCCAGGGTGCAGCACTAGACATCAGCTGCTTAAATTAATGCCTGTATCTCCAGATTCATATAGCTTTTTCTTAAGAAGTCTCAACGTGATAGATGTCTGAACCATGGACACTGATTTTCGAGAAGTCTTGGATTTCAGGAGAAATTTCACAAGGCTGAAAGAAGGCTGATATTTTGTCTGTTTATAAAAGTATAGAACTACAGAGAGTGGATTACTATAGGCCTGTCAGTCTCAAATTAATCCCTGGGAAAATAATAGTTGATACAGAGTTAAAAGAGATTAACGCCAATCAACACGTTCATGAAAAACAAATCTTGTCAAATTAATTCTCATTTTAAGAGATTACAGTTTCCTTGATGGAGCAATAGCATGAACGCAGCAACGCACCATATCACAGCTCTCCTCACTCCGGTTGGGCCAGTCCTGCTCTGAATCAGAAAGCAAAAAGCCAGCCTAGCATTCCTTGAAATAAATTAAAATCTGGTCAAAGGCTTCAGGATGGATCTGGAAATGGGAACTCTCTGGGGAAGCAGGGTCCCGCTGGGTTCTCACATTGGCTCTGTGCTGGTCAGAGTCTTTGCTGACAGCCTGGGCAGTAAGAGCATTACTGAGACCACGGGTGAGGTGGAAGTGGAAAGGATTAGGGAGGCACTGGAAGCAGAGCAGGCTGTGCTGCTGGGAAGCAGCGATGAGTCAACTGAAGGAAGCAAGGAGCAGGTCAGTGGCAGGCCCTGCATGGCTCCAGGTGGTCCCAGTGTGGCCAGGCTGGGTGAAGAGCCACTCTCAAGGACAGCAGGAGCACCAGAGGTTGCTTGAAATGAGCAGGATGACCTTGGTGACTGCCACAATCTATGGAGGAGCACAGGGAATGTCACACGGGAGTGAGAATGCTGCTGTGGCTGTTGCAATGCCCACTCCAAGTTGGCAGATGCTGGAGAAAGGGGATGTACAGCTCTGTCATGTGGCCCAGGAGGGATCTTGCTGCAGCACAAGGAGCCCATGGCTCTTCCCTGCTGCCTCCTGAGCATCCAATTTCTGCAGGGCCATCAGAGGTGAGCAGGCAGGAGCCACCAGCACTTTGCTCAGAATCTAACCAAAACAAATGAGACTGGAAATAAGGGTTATCCTTTTAGCCCCAGGAACAACCATCATGAGATTTGGCCTCTCTGTCAGCAGAGAGCACATGCTGCAGAAAATCCTCATTCAAAGCGGCGCTGGGGCAGGGTGACTTTGCCATCTCTTACACAGGACTGCAGCTGGCACAAACGGCCACAGATCATTCCTTCTGACCATGCAGCTGGCACCACTTCCAAGCAGTTGTTAAAAATTATATATAAAAAAAAAGTACTGCTAGCTCAGAAACCTTTAAGTCAAACTCATGGCAGCGTTTGTGTGGCGTGAAGGGCACTCAGGGAGCCAGCACACAAACTGCAAATCACAGTGTCATACACAGTATTATTAACAGCAACCTGCAGCAAGACACTAACTCGTCACGAAATCCTGGAAATCTGCCCCAGATCACCCATCCCTTTGCACTGAGGTTCCATTACACCACGGCTGTTCCACGGCCCCTCTGCAGCGCAGGAGGGGAGCAGTGGCCTTGGCCTCCCTCCCGCAGCCCTAACCCGGGAGCTGGTGCTGGACACCCACCAGAGGGCGGTCGGGGTTGCCTTTTCCATCCCACGGCATCATTTTCCACCTTTGCATCCCGGGGAGCCTCACCACCGCGTTGCTTTTTATCTTCCGTGGCCGCTTACAGCTGCTTTCTGAAGGCAATATAATTGGTGTTATCGCATACCACGATATATACACATAACAGAACACGTTTGCTGCAGATGAAGACGCTACTTATTAATTTTAGTCCCTGGGATGTTGGTGGTCTGTGGGGTATGTTTTAGAGTAGCATTAGACAGCAGGGCCTTAGATCCCATGGCTGATTATGCTGGTGTTTGTAGGATTGGGGTGCCCACAAAGTTTATGCTCGGTTTTTGAAGACTGAAGCTGCTGCTTCTGTTTTATTTATTTAGAAAGCTCAAAACAATCATATTAAATGTAGATACAAAACATTAGACAAAACTAAATCTCTCCTTCTGAGTTATGTTTAACCTCTCCAAAACAAGGATCACACAATCCTGCTCTTCCCTTCTCCTGCACAGCTCAGCCTGCAGGTACAGAAGCTTTCCATCTGTTCTCCTCCCAGTTCCAGCACCCATCCCATCTCTGCTGTCCCTCTTCCCTGTCTCTGCTCTCTTTAACTCCTCACCCACTTGTGTCTCTCCTCAAAACCTGTCTGCCCTCACGTGTAGCTTGACCCCCTCCTTGCCTGAGCATGGCACCACCTCCCTGTACCTCCAAATACTCTGTACTTTCACTGTCTGAAGCTGTTTTCTTCCAAACCCACCCAAAATTCTTTCCAGTTTGTCTTTGTTCCATGTTTTAGATATGTCCTACAGTCAGAGCAAAAAGATTCTGTTTTAAGAAAACACAGCATTAGGAAGGCCAGTCTAGATAAGCCATTCAAAAGCAACCAAAAGGCAGCCAGCAAAAAAAAAAAAAAAAGTTTCTCCTCTGCATTTGACCCTTCAGAAGTCACAATCACAAAATCCCAACAAAGCAGCCAGTGTCACAATCCTTTGCTTATGCAGGAACTTGAGGCTCTCCAGACTGCCCAGGGTATCTTGTTGTAGAGGGGACACAGGACACCCCATTTGAGCAGGTGGGACCAAAGCCTGTGCCACTCAGAGACATTTTTCTGCTCACAGCTGCACTGAGCATCCTGCCCACCCAGGTGGCTGCTCATAGAGGGAAGCAGCTCATGCCAGTTTCTGTTCTGCACTGCCAAGAATCTCTTAGAAGACGGATCAAGAGTGACATCCCAAAGGAGATGCCCTTGTCCTAGGAAACACAGATCTGCTGGGGAGTCAGCTGGGAGCCCACCAGGCAGGAGCAGAGATGGACTCATGGCTTACAAAGGCGACTGCTTTTACTGGTGACATACAAGTATTTTGTACGTGGATTTCACACCAAGGCCTGTGCTCCAAGTTTCCCAGTTCCCATTTCACTTGCTTCCTTTGTCTGCCTTATTTCTAAAGCAGCCCTGTGTGGGGATTGTCATTACACTTTGTGCCTCTCCACAGAGCTCTGCTGGCAAATACCAGGCAGAGGCACCAGGGATGTGCAGAAGAACAGGGAGCACAAAGAAACATGGATTAGAGCCCTGCCCTGCCATTGTGTGACAAGCTGGGGAATTAAGACAACTTCCTTCCCTGTAATCCTTTAGGCAACACTAGAAAGTGTTTCTCAGTTCTTGAACCAAGATGAACAAAGGAAATTCAGTGGTAGGGAGAGTGAAACAGGAAAATATTCTGAGCTACAGTGCTCCCAGCCCAGGCAGCTGCTCAGGACTGCAGCCTTGCTCTGCTGGCTCTGCTGTGTGTTTGGCCACAGCCAACACTTTCCTCTGGCTCACCTGCACAAGGCAAACTCCTCAGTGTGGCTGGAGCTCCAAGATTTGCTCTGTGCCTGCCAAGGTAGTCCCTGCACGCAGCTGCCAGGTTAACGCTGCTTGGGCTGCCGTGCCAGATACTGAAATAATACATTAAAAAAGAGTTCATAAAACCACTCCATCTTTCCACTTCAGTTGGCTCCCTCAGCACAGCTACATTTCAGAACAGACAACAGTAGCAACTAAAATGCACTCACAAGTCAAGGTCCTGCTAGCAATGGAGAAGGTCTGAGATGCATGAGCAGGGATAATCCACCCAGCAAAGCTTCCTGGGACAGAAGTGACAGGGTCAGCACATCAGATGATCCAGGCAGGTAAACATGTTCTTATACAAGCATTTTGTTGAGATTAAGTTAAAATGGGCTTCCTACCTGCTATTATTCTCAAGGCCTTCCACCAATTTTTGCTGTTTACTGGATAACTGGCAAAGTGGAACAAGTTAAGAGAGTTAAATCCACACTGTAACTGGAAAAATGCACACTTTGCAAGTGTGTATCTGTCATGTGGGCTCTGTTACCCACGTGAAAACAGCCATGAACTGGCTGGTTTCACCTTAAAAGTTGAAAAGCGAAAAGACGAGGAGAAACCTTCACTGTTTGCTGTGATCCTCAATTACACAGACCACGTGCAATGCACTTCTAGAAATACAGAAGTAAAAGAAATAAAGTTATTGCAAATTATCCTTAACTTGCCTTTCACATAATTTCTGTCAAATAATGCAAACTGTTTTCAAAAGCATCTTCTCTCAACTCGTTGGAGATACACATGAAATTCAGACAGGTGACTTGTAGCAAGCATCTAATTTTGGCCTTAGCACTACGTTCCTCACTTAAAGGGGAAGCTGTGCACAATTTACTAAATTTTATACCCAAACCTGGAGGCCACTCGAGAGCTAAGATGGACAAGAACCACTTTCAAGAAACCAAGCAGCAGTTTTCAGAGTTGGAAAACCAGTGTTTTTACAAAAAACAACATAACAAAAATATCAAAGAGCAATTTTATTTTTCTTATTTGGCACAAAACTTACAAGAACTGTTTTGTTCCCTTCTTAAATGTAGTACAACTAGCAAGGAAAAAAAAGGCATACTAATACATTTAATGAGCTGTACAGCAAGTGACATGTGGAAAGAGGCACCAGAAAGATCTACCAAAAATCAAAGTGCATGAAAAATACCTACTCTGAGCGCCTCATGGTATTGTATTAAGGCACCACTCCTTTAGAAGGTTTACTGAATACATCAAGTGTGCAACTTCTTGGTTTGGAATGTAAGAGTCCTTCAGCCTGTATCAGAACCAGCCACTGCAACCTCTGAATGGAACATTTCTCCTTGTAGATGTTAAAGAAGAGACCTCTTTCTGCCCAGCATCACCTCTCAGCCAGGCGTGTCACTGTCATATGCTTTGAAAAAGCCAACACAGGTTATCAGAGTACCAGCATTTTACTTCAGAGTTTTAAGCTGTAGTGTGCACCAGACCTGTGCATCCTTTACAATGCTTTTACAGAAAAGAAATGCTGCAGAGACAAAAGGAACATGGGACATACCAGTAACTGCATTTAGATAATTTTATCAAAAGAACATTTAAAGACTTTCTGGAGTATCTCTTTTTAAAAAAAAAAGTCTGAGTAGTGTTATAATCCAAAATAATTAAACACACTTTTCAACAGATTGTTACAAAGCTTCCTTCAGGACTAGCAATCAATTCTGACAAATTCCACAAGACTTCAGGAACTTTCAGTAAGGATGTAGAAAAAGCCCAGTATTAGACAGTGGTAGGAGATTTTCATAACTGGAAACATTTAATGCAAATACTGTAACTGCAAATCATGTTATACAGGTGTGTATATACATATGCACACATATACACACACTCACACACACTGAAACATCTTTACAAGGCCCAAACAAACACCCTGGTTCCTTGTGGGTTCTGCACATCACCACTCTGAAGTACGACAGAAGCTGCACCAGGTTTATTGTTTCAGCACCTTCATTAAGAACTATTTAAGAACCAAACCACTTCAGTTACAAGGTGCCACAGGCCAGATTCACACCAAGTGTAAACAGGTTCCAAACAACCAGAGAGAAGTTGCATCTGCTTCTTACCAGCTTTGACTTTGGTTTTTCTGCTCAGCTGGATCACCAGTCTCCTCTACTTGCAGGAAGAAGTTTAATAAGAAATCAATGCCCGTATCAAAACTGAAGTGGGAACCAGTAAATGCAGAATATTGTTATCAAACCACTGTACAACACCTCTACTGTAGAGAGTTTCAAACATCTCAGGAGTTTGAGACTGCTTAACCTGAACTCTGGAAAAACATATTTCTCTATGGACATGCAAAGGCATTTAAATATGAACTCCAGGCATTACAATATTTCATTTTCTGTCCTCTTATGGCGTAGACCTCGAGAACACAACTGTGTGCCCCATTATAAAACCAAAGCACCCTTGAGCATTAAAAATTTTAAACAGCAAGGGCTGGAAAGAAGGGCATCTGGAAGTGATCCACACATTACAGAGCATGGTGTTTCACAAGTCTCAGAACAGTCCAGTTCATACTTTCTGGGATAACTTTCCCAATACCTTTGTCCAAATACAGAGCCGCAGTTTTCAGTAACTCTTTGACCCCTGCATTATTTGCTACCACATATAAAACATGCCACAGAAGTGGCAGTCAGGGCTAAACATTTAACAACATGTCCTTTTCATCCTTTATTAACAATTACATTTATTTCATGATTTGTATGTAAGTCATGTAGCAATATAACATTGGTGTTATACACTGTGCTTCCATTCTCTGGCACTTGGAGGAGGAATTCATTTCCAGATAATCACATCTTGCTGAAGCATTCCTTTGCATTTGTCCAAACCTGAATTCCCTTTTAAAAGAACAGTTAAAAATTAGTAGGTTGCAAACCTCATCCACAGACTTTCTTCTACAGAAGACTCTACAAAGAAGTCCCATAAAACTTCACACAAGACTAAGGCAGACACCACACTGAAACTGGACCACACTGTCTATTTTATGTATAAATCTATCTCAACATTAACACATCACTGAGTTCAAGTAGGATGGAATATGTGGGAGGTTTTATGCTAGTGACTTCCAATGTTCTGTGACTGCCATGTTCCTAGTTATTGAAAGCCTGCATCTGCCCCCCTGCTGATGTGACAAATACACTGGCCCAGCCCTTCCCAAGCCACACATACCTTTTTGCACATGCTAATCTGCATAACAGCATAGCTTATAAGTGCCTCCTTCAAATCATGATTCTTCTGCTCTTTAAACCGCTCAATGTCAGCCCAGGCACTTTTCACAAAGTCTCTGAAATTAAAAGCAATTATTTCTGTTAGTAAGTGTTTTACATGTTCCACCCTTGGCTCTGGACACTCAGCAGAGAAGCTGTGTGTGAGAGTGCTCCATCTTTCAGTGAGTAAATCAAGTCCTGCAATTCTTATGCACCCTCCAGTGTCCTTACTTGACAACTGACATTACTGCCTAAATCTCCTCCATCTTCTTAACATTTTTAACCTAGAGAATCAGTGTCACAGGATACATTAGGATGTTTGTCTGGTTTGGTGCTTTTATCCCAGGAAGCATCACTGCCAGAGAACCAGCATAAGCCAGAATATACTTTTTTTCTTTATATCTGTTGGGATAACTAAGTACCTTATGCAAACATTCAGCACACAACACTGCACGTTTCAATTGTCAAGTCAGAATCTGCATCTCTTCAGAGAGAAAACTCCCTTGTTGTCAGGATGTGAGACAGTCAAGTACAACAAACATTTACAATGCAAATTTAACTTGGACAATTCACTTCACAAACTAACTGTGCTGGTTTGGTGATGTGTGGTCAGGTCTCCTTAACTAAAATGGAGGCAGGTATCTGTAATTCATACTTTCGCTTGTGCTGGACTAACATTCACTTGAAAATTGCTTCCAGAGCTACAAAAGCACATCTCCAGTACATCTGTCAAAATTGTTAAGATACTGCATTTACTGTCCTGTGTATTCATGAACTACTCTTATCTTTCCAGCTCTAATGCTCCCATATCAGGAGATACCACATTTACCCCTTGTGTTACATGACCAACAGGTTTTGACAAAATCACATTGCTTTAAGAATGTTAGTTCCTATTTTTTATTTTTGCATATCTGAAGAAAATTTCATTAGAGCACCAAGAAGCAGTTACTCAAACACAACTCACTAGACCTTCTAATCTCTTTCAAACAGGAGTAAGTTGTCCCCCACATGAGAAGTTAAAGAATATGAGCTCAGGACCCTTTACACATAAACCAAACTAAATACTGTGTTTGAAGCAAATCAGCCTTTGAGTCCCAGCCTATTCAGCTGCAGACCTCCAAGCCCACCTGCTAAATATATTACTAGTTAAACATAACAGCATGCAAGTCAGCCATTAGAGTGGGCTCAGTAACTGGGAAAGTCATCAGGTTTTACATAAGCCATTCACTCAGACCAGAAGCTAACTGCATGTACTGCACTTTATTTCACAACTTGCAGCTGACAGGAGCTTTTATAGACAGCTCATAAACACCAAGAATATATTAAAAACACTTATAAAATGCAAACACCTTCAAGAGCATCCAGTCAAGGACTTTTGCTAAGACAAGCCCTGTGTTTTCTTTGAAACAGTCAAGCCCATTTACCTGCCCTCCAGATTTTTAGACTTCAGTTGCTCTTCTCCTTCCTGTATCTGCTCTTCTAGAACCTTTATCTTGGCTTCCCTCTGCTCAGGGGTTTCTTGCCCAAAGAGCTTGCTGGTCATCCCCTTCAGGGAGAAAGTCCTCACAGTCTACAAAAAACAAGGACACTGTAGGTTTGGGATTCCCGAGCACAGCCACAAGATACCAAGTGATTTTTATAGGCATTTGTGCTTATTGATATGATTTGCCTGATTTTTTGCTTGAACTTCCATTTCATTAATTGATAAGTAGCTATGGTGGCTCAGGTTGGACTGGGCAAAGTGGGGAGGAGGTAATTTGATGTTCAAATACTTTAAGGCTGACAAGGGTGAACTTGCAAAGCAGCCTTCCTACTGAAGTAGGAAAGAAACTAAAGAGAAACAAAAGTCATGAAGGCATTCCATAAAGAACATCAATAGATCCAAGAGCAATATTAAGAATTCTAAAAAACTGTCAGTTACCATTTTCAGATAATGTTTTAGGTAATGTTATCTCCCATACAGAAGAGACTAACACCACATGGCAGTAACACCCACTGTTCAAAAGGCAGAGGAAGCTTTTCAGAATTCCCAACATTTTGATCTTCAGGATAGAGTTGTCTGTGTTATTCTGCTCAAGCCATATTTACTGCAACCCTTTACTTGCTCAGTATTCAATAAAAGAAGTTTGGCACAAACAGCTTATGTCACCAAGAACCAAGTTACTTTAAACCTCACATGTCTACAACTCAGATGATACCACTTCTCACAAGCAGCAGCCAGCATGCTGCTGCCATTTAAATATCATTCTAAGTAACTTGGCTCAAGTGAAAAATGCAAAAAGAGGCATCTTGGAGAAGAAAGTGGAAAAAGACTTACTCCTGTTGCCAGCTCCTCGCACTGCTGTTTCTTAGATGTTAAGTCCTGTGCAGCCATTTCCAAATCATATTGCATTAGTTCATGTTTCCTGCAAACTGCCCTGAAAATTAAGTAAGGAAAGATCTGTCACGTAATACTTTGTTCTGCTACCTTTCCCCCCATTTAAACTTTACAAATGGCATCATGTTTTGTTTGTTTTTGATAGGAAGCACCTCCAGTTACTCATCTAGCCCAAATTCAACAGTCCTATCACAGACTGCCTAACTCTGCAAATGCCATAGTTAAGCAAGCTTGCATCAAAGTATAAATAAACTTCTCAGTACAGGAGCATTCTTCTCTTTTTTTTTGATTCATTCCAAGACACACTCAGCAATACAAGTCCTACCACCTACTTAAGGACACCACTGTAAAATCATTTAATTCAAAATATATTACAGAAAAATCACAGCTTTGACAAAAGATACCTGGAGCTGGTACCTGTCACAGCAGCAATCCAGAAGTCAATCATAAAATTTGTCACATTTTCTTTTTTAAACAATGAAACAAGAAACTGTTTCTAGACTTTTACAGTGCCTTTCATCTGGAAAAGAGGAGTTTCCTCTGAGCACCTGCAGCAAGTCCCAGGCCTGTGTGGGCTGATGATGCTACATCCACACTCCACAGCCGGATGCACACTCGTCTCCCAGGAGAGGCTGTCAGTGCTCCAGGTTCCCACACAGCAGCCCTCACACTCACCAACCCCATTCTCTACTGAACCTCTCCAAGAGGTTCAGAGCCAGCCCTTGCAAAGCACAATAGCTTTAGGCACAGTCTTCCAGCATAAAGCAACTTGCTTTTGTGTCCATGCTTGTGAGAGGTGATGGTTTGATACAGACTAACGTGAAACAAAACAAGGAAAGTCAGTATTTAGATGCACAACACCGTGCAGCAGATGAAAGTTGTATTGGGCACTTTGAAAGTTCCTGGAATTTGCAATGGCTGTAGCAGCTCTGTTTGGCCTATCTCATTTGAAAGCTGAAGCTTTCAGCACATTGAGGCACTATTACACCAGAAGCCAAAGAAACAGTGGAACCAGAGGAATAAACAGCGTTTTCTTCCACAGTATACAGATTTTAACATTTCTGGCTGTTCACTACTGATCAGATCAGATCTAATTTGTATTGCCACTCATGGCAATCAAATACAAGTAAGCAGAGTAAGAGACAAGAACACAGAGACTCCACAACATTGACATTTCCCCTTCTCAGAGAACAGGATACCAGACTAAATTCAACAGGAACATCACATTAGAGGACTACAGCTTCCTTTTGAGCTCTAGACTTCAGTACATACCGCAGTGCTTCTGCATAGAAGAGATATTCTTTCAGCTGGTCTGCATAGTGTTCCTCTTCTTCCAGTATGTCATCAATAGAAGCTGCATATCTATTGAAAAATAGCCACAGTTAAATGTAAAGTTGCTTAATTAAACCTTTAAGGATACACATCCAGTAACAAGGGAAGCCACCTGTTTGACAGAAACACCAGTGACAAAGTAAAACACTGAAGGGCATTTTCAAAAAGGATTTTTTCTTTGTTTTTAATTAAACTCTGAATCATCTAAGGACAAAATTCCTGTGGGCCTGTTTCTACAACATTGTTACTACAATGAATTTTTCGACAAAACATACCATAAGTTTCCTGCTGAAGATGAGACAATTTTCCTTACAGGAAAAAAACCCAGATTTATTCCTTTTCTTCAGTGGACTGTCAAAAGGTAGCACCAAGACAAAAAAAAAAAAAGACACAGTGCAAAAGAAATCCTTCAAGGCTTAAAGCATTAAGGCCCAGGAATGTGAACATCATACCTCCTGAAAAGCAAAAAAGCTGCTTTTGTGGCTCGTTATTGAGCCTGAGTACAACATAACTCACAGTGGTGCCCTGAACACCACAACATTAAGTCCTTTCAGCTCCTTCAAAGCCTATAGCTTTGTCTGCTGTGTAAGTCAGGCATATCAATTCAGAACAGCAGGAAGTTTAACCCTTCTCTTGGGGAGAAATTTGAAGTACAAGGGCTTGGATCAACCTTCAGCTCTTGCACTCAGTAAGAGTTTTGTTACTCAGGCCGACGTCTCCTAAAAATGGCAAAAGCACTTAATTCTTCTAGTTTATACTGCTTATTTGACAGTATTTAGTAGGTTCTTGCTAACCAAGATGACTGTCTGGGACACATTTGCAGGGACAAGCCTACAGCTAAGAAGTAACAGCACTTCTCACTTGGCACAGCAACAGAAATCAGATTCCACTTTAGCCTGGCACACAGGGCATGTGCCACTGGATACAAACAGAATGAATGAGATCCCAACAAACACCTTCATCTATTCTGCTAACTCAGTCTGCATTCTCGGGTGTGTGGTGATCCCTCACACATCTGCAGGCTCTCTGAAGCAAGCATATGTCCATTCTTCACTGGCAACCAGCACAATGTGACCCAAATGCTAATTATAGCACCTCTTGGCTTTCAAGTTTTGCAAAATCTTTCAATTTTTCCCTTTCTCCCTGTGCCTCTGCAGTAACCGTTTCTATGGAAAAAGTGGCAGAGTCTCAAGCTGAAAGGGAACTGGCAACATGAATTTGGGAACTTTGGAAGTATGATGAGTTGTTTTGATGCTCTGTGAAATCAAAGACACAGCACATCCAGGAAAAGTCCTACCAAGGCTATTGGTGATGAATAAACATAACATATGAAGTGGTCAGCAACAGCAGAACAGTTTAAGTAGAAGGGATAAAAGAACAGGGAGAACAAGAATTCACATTATGAATCAAAGTAAGGAATAAGTTCAAACTGCTGAAAAATACACTTGTTCTGAAAAAATCCTGCAACCACACAGGTCATAAATGACTTACCCTCTCTATTTTTAAGTTCTGAAGTGCAATAATTTTAGTATAGTGGTTAGATTTCTCAGGGCAGCAGATGGACCACATTTCATTTTCAAGTAAGATCTAAGTTTAGAGCAGTGCTAGAGCTCATCTGTGGCAGATCAACTCTCAGGAAAAAAAAAAAAATAAGAACCAAAAAATCCCACCAAAAAGATTCCTACCTTACCTAGACAGGGTTTTCATAATGAGTTTGATTTGAAAAAAGAAAAAAAAAGAAGTAGCAAAACAAACTACATTTCTGACTGCCTAAACTTTGGCAAACTGGGAGAAGTGTTAAGGAGAAACACTGCAGAAAGTTCTGAAGGTAACTGACATATTCTCACTCTTTCTGTGAGCTGTCAACTAAACCCTTGTTTTATTTAGACTGTTTCAATCTATAATGACAGTCTAGTTGATACAGAGATAAAGGGTTTCTCATTAATAGAATAAAGGACCGAAGTCAAAGGTCTGGCATTTTTTTTCTTTCATCTTTTAAATGCTAGTTATAGCCATTCACTCCAGCTTTCTCAGCATACTCTGTCATTTTAGCAAGCCTCATCTTGTAATATAGCCCACACCCAGAGAGGCTTTGGGATGTCTTCTCCAAACATTAAGCAGTTATAGATCATACAAAACAATAACATCTCAAAAGCTTAAATAAACATCTAGTAAAGACTAGAGCATATGGGATAGATAGAGAATAATTAAATTAGTTTTGAAGTTTAACATCTCTATTAAGCAACCTTCCAGAAGTAGCTTTCTGTTGCAATAAACTCCAGCCTGATGCTATGGGAATGGTAACTGAACAGGTAAGTTACACTTTCAAGAGATCATAGATATGAACCTTATAGGTGGGAGACCACATGGGTCACTGAATGAGTTCCTGAATCTCCCAACTGCTGCTTCTTGCTTGGTTGTCACCAAGGGGTTACTGGTGCAGAAGAGTGCCAGAGCACAGGAGATGACACACACTGAAAGCTACCTCAGACTTCATGCAGTGATTAAAATCACTCAGAACAGCAGTTGCCCACTGCCATTACTCTGGATTTTTAGCCTTGACTCTGTTACAGACAGAAATACTAAATATTTTGAATGTGTGAGAGGGTTCAGTCTCCTGATTGAGACATGAGACAAACTTCTTTTAATTACTTACGCATTTCCATGTGTTTGACATCTTGGTGTGATGGATCTGAACCACTGAAAACCTACTTGTGACTTCTTAGCTCCAGTATATTATACCCTGTTTTCATAATCTCTTCAAGTTCTGCCTACTGCAATAGGTGCTTAACATTGTATTCCACCTCTACTTCCATTATTTTGCCTCTGAAAGCAGAATGCATTCTCCATCACTTTATGCTCACCAGAGCCCTCTGCCTAAAAAATATTATAGCCTTTCTTGGATGCAAACCACCCCATTAGCCAAAACACACCACTGTGAATAAATTATTCAGAGGGGGTCAAATTCTTAAAGATTTGATAAAACCAGAATTATTCTGAAGAAGCTGAGGGCATGGCACTTCAAACCCTTCCACTTGACAAGGACAATGACAACTGACAACACCAATAACAGTCAGGCAGTAGTACACATATAAATCTGCACTGTAAACTAAACCTGAGGACTTTATTTCCACACAAATTACATTTTATCAGTAAAAATATTGTATGAAGTGTCAAACACCTTCCATGTCTTGCTGGAGTTGTTACTTAGCTGTTGTGTGGGACTACAGAAGAGGGCTCAGAGTGGTGAGAAATGTTGTTTCCCTTGCTGTATATGACTGCCTGCAAAGCAGAAGCCAGGAGCCTAGAATACCTCTTCTGTGAGCACTCTCAAGTGCTAGACTCTTATTTTGAAGGCTGTGCTTCTCATACTCTGCCAAATGACTCTAAAGATGCAAAGAGAGAGGATTCTTTACTTTGTTATATCCAGCGTTTCTTTCAAGAATCCACTGGAGTTTTGGTGCCGATTAATTAAATTTCTTAACTCCCTGTAATTAAGTCCAAATCTGTGTACCATCTACCAAATGGTACAAAATGCTGCTATCAAAACCAAAAGGATCTCATCAGGTCTGCAGTACATTAAAGTTGTATTCCACCAGTTTCTGGCATAGTAGCTTAAAAGAAAAGCTGGAAGGATTCCAAACACTTCTACAATTTCAAAATAATAATAAAAAAAGAAACCCCTCTGGTTCTCCTGAGGCTTTTTGAGCTACTTAATACAGTATATGGATGATAAAACTGTGCCTGCATCCAAGTCACAGAAACACTGTGTACCTAAAAACAATGCACCCCCAACTTTCTCGGTGCTCGTGTGCACTTTGGGGTTGAGGGAAAAAGGGAGGAAAGAGGGAGAGTTCCACATCTGGCTTACATCAAACTATCAGATATTCAGTCAGTACTTACACATCCATGTGGTGGCCAGCACTCTGCAACCCATCCCCCATCTCCTTTTCTATTGCACTCCACTCACTGTAGGAAAAACAAACGAGAAACAACATCACACATGAAGGGTAAGGGAAGTTAATAAGCTGCATCCTGTATATAGTTTCTTTCCAGGTGACACCTGAATGGAAACTGCCACAAAGTTAGACTTGGTCAAATTGTTTTCTTTCTCTAAGGAGCAGCACTGACAAAGTGGCAAGGCTATTTAAGGCACTTTGTTAAACAATTGTCCCTAAACTCACTGTCACAAATATACTTATTTTGGGATTGGTTTTGAGCATCAAGTCTTGTTTAAATAGCTGAAACTCAATTTAAAAGAAAAACAAACAAACAAAACAAAACCACTTAGCACTTCATATAAATGGGACGAGGGACAACGACGACAATGAACATTCTGAAACAGATTTTGGTCTAATATGCTCACTGAGAAGAAACTAAATTTTCCAGACAAACAAAATATCAGATGGAAGCCTCTCATTCCAAAAAACCAAAGGGTGTTATTTGACGTTTGTAAGCATTTTACTTCCCCTGAAATCATCTGATGTATGTAGCTTTTTGTTTTCATAGGAAACTGCTGTTTAGTTCTATTCATTTAAACAATCAACTTGCAATTGTCTCATTACTGCAACTACCTATTTACACTAGGGAGAATTTTTAGATAAAGAAAGAAACAGAGCTACCATAAAGATAGCAAGAGACTTCTTCTGGACATCCTAGTATGTACACTGCCATTTTAATTGTGTTCTCAGCTTTGAGAAACCTTATGAGAGTTCTTAGTTACAAGAATGACAGCCATAACTCTTTTTAAAAGGAAAAAAGGAGAGGCTCCCCTTATATTTCACATAATTTATATGTAATGCATCTATTCCGTCCTTCATTTTTTCATAAACATTCCACTCTGCTGATGTTGACATTTGTTTGTCTTTGTGTTATTACAGAACTACACCTAATTTCATTTTTAAACCCCCAATGAGAAAGACATCTGCAATCCATTAACCCAGAGAATTAAATTTAGCACTTGAACAGTGTGTAGAAGCAGGAGGTTTCCCTTAACCAGAAGTTTAGATTCTTTAATTCTCCAGTGAGATGGAAAACTTGAGCATGCAATTCCTTCATATAAATCAAAAAAACGACTGGCAAATTCACTTCTAAAAGCTACCAAAATTGGATAGATATAATTGTTGATTTTTATTCATTAAAAAGACCTAGAAGCTTTTCAGAGACAACTGCAGGAAGGACAGTGAGTTACTTTCTGAAGAAACAAAATGCCAACGCAGCAACAAAAGGCCCAAAGGTCTGGCACACAAAACAAAAAGCCAAAGTCTTCCACCAGAGACTAAGCTCAGCAGATCCAGAGATCTCTGCATGCAGCACAGAAATCTCATTAGGACTGCAAGGCAGAGTTCTTCAAGATAGACAATGAAATGTTTCAGATATACTGTTCAAAAGCATAACACAACCAACCACTTCCCTTCTCTCTCCCCAAAACTGTTTACATATGTAGTTAAAAACTGGATGAACTCTTACCTGAATACTCTTCCATAGTTGCCATGGACCTTATAGACACCATAAAGCCGGTCTGCTACCCTCTAAAACATTTTAGAGACAGGTTTTGGTCATCGACATTAAGTGCAATTGCTTTGTGAAAACCCACATACATACTCCAAGTAAAGCCCTAATGTTCTTACATAGGTAAATAAGATTAGGCCTAAATTCAATCTAAGCCACTACTGAAAGAAAAAAATCAACAGCATCAAGTCTTGGAAGCCTCAAGTCTCAATCAAGGCTATGTTGAAAAGTAGCATTTCAAGTATATCTTTGGAAGTCCTCACTGATAGGGTATGTCTGTGGAGACCACAGTCAAGTTCCCTTCAGTTTTTGATAACCAAATATAAGGCATCCTTTATCCGAATAATGCCAAATTTATATACACACTTGTTTATTTCATTTACAGATGGCAAGACAGAAGTCCATCCTGACATCAAGACTGTAGGAAAACCTTCAGCAACATTCTAACAAGTGACTTGATTTTTCCACCCAGCTCAGTGAACTGAGGGAAAGGAAATGAGCTATCCAATGCAGAACTTACTGCTCAAGCTAGAGGTCATTTCAGCTGTTGGGAGTGCCAGTACCTGCTGCAGCCTTCACTACAATGCTGGCAAAACTTCAAAAGAAAAGACATGTGTACACTCTGAAGTGTGAGCTGTAATCCAGATAATGCCCTTGGAATCATGATGTACCAATGAATGAGAGTGAGTCCTGCAAGAGCTACCAGTATTATTATTATGTCTGTCACAGCGGTAGTAAAAAGGGAACATAAACAAATTGCCCAACAGCTCTCACACACACACAGCCCTGAGAAAACAGGGTTGTCTGTAGAACACCAGTGATTAATCCTCTCAAGAACCTGAGCTCAACAGGGCAATCCATTACTGTCCTCTCTGCCACACCATTTCCATCAGAAATTAAATCCCTGCTGAACACACTAAAACGAAGTATCATGCTCTCATTATTGAAATTGTAATTTCCCATTTCCTTTTTGTGTCTTTAAAAAAGTAACAACCTTCCATTCTCAACCTATAGAGTATCTTAATGCATGACATAATTGTTTTCATCATTAGAAAGACTATTATTCATTACAGACCAAGGAACAAGCCAAAAAAAGAAAACCCTTACTGGGAAGCATAAACGATTCATAGTACAAGCTCTGGAAAAAAGTGTGTTATATGTCTGACCAGAAATGTATTATATGTCTGTATTTTGAGGCCCTTCCCAAACCAAACATCCTGCAAAAGCAACTCATCTGCTGAGTAGAGAGAAGCAGACACCTCAATCCTCTTTCAAACACCTCCCTGCCATACGTGACCATCACAGGACAGGGCAGATTAGCACCATGCACTGTCAAACTCAACCATCGTATCAGGAACTCCTTCCCCCTCCCAAATCTGTACAAAGTCAGTGCCCCCACCTCTTGCTGTCTCCTGCTCCACACTCTGGAGACAGGCTCCCTCAGGCAAAACTGCCCTTATTCTAGAGCACATCCACCACTCCTCTTGACTAAACAAGAAATACTGCCTTATAAATAAATCATACTATTTGTCACGACACACATGGGAAATACTTACAGCTCTGACTCGCAGAAGGTGTGATATGACAGACTGCAGTTCATCGCTGTAGTGTTTGAGCTCAGTAAATCTCCTGGGAGCAGGAAACAGATAGTACATCATGAGCCATCATGAAAGCAAGCTTTCACAGCATGCACAACAGAGGCACAACCCTGCAGCCAGACACAGAGCCTGGGCTGTGCTGGAGTGGAATTAGATGAAGACCCCTAAAGAAGCGACTGCTGAGTTTAATTTGCCCAGAGTGAACAAACATCCCAACACTTGCGTGACTGCTATTTTTGATATGCAAATGTTGATGGTCCAGATCAATTTAAGAGATAAAGTTTTATGAAATAAAAGTAGTCAGCTGAAGTTAATACACTGCTGTTTTGTTGTTTGGGTTTTTTTTTTTTAAGGGGATTCATAAAAGCAAGGGTTAGTGAACAGGAAAGCTTCAAGTAAGTATAAAGCCAAAATCTGCTGAAGCATATGTCTTAATAAAAGCATGTTCACATTTCTGACCTGACAAAGATACTTTACTTTCAAACTGTCCCTATCCAGTTTTGGGCACAGCTTTTTAGGGGTTTAAGGAAGCATTCACAACTACCACAATTCCTCTAAGGCTAATCTATACAGTAACTGCAACATTCTATGTGAAATCCTATTGAAACCTGTACCTGCACAGGAGCCATGTATGGCTAAAAGCCATCAAATCACTTCATCTCAACAAGGCATCAGACAGGGAAGCCATCACAAGTGACCCTGTGCACACTACTGGCCTGTCACTTCTGAAGAAGCAGCATTTTATCAGCCAGCCTAATTAAGCTCCAGAGGCATTTTGAGCTGATACCTTTAGTTCTTGCTAATAACAAAGGTGAGTCGTTTGCCACAGCTTTGCTACTGACAGGTAACCAAATAAAGCACAGCAACAGCCTCTTGTGTACACATAAACCCTCCCTACTACACATAAGTCTAGCTCATGACCTACTTTGCTACACAAGAATGTATTTATTTCATCCAGAGGGGAAGCCAGAAACAGCTTTACCTAAATTACTTAACAATGATCTGAAAATAAACACAGAAGAATGCAACTAGAAGTAAGGAATGGGAGACTAAGATTAGTGTTCCAGGTTGGTGTTCAAGAATGAAAAAAAACCCTCATCCCTCCTCCCACCACAGGCACAAAGTCAGGCTTTGTATTTCAGAATAACTTGTACCCAAGAGGTCTTACTGAAATGAGTCGGGTCACTTGTTTTGGGTGACCAAGTATGAAATTCCAGGGTTTTTCATTTAACACCTCTTCCTCCCCTGCCAGGAAGTCTTCCCCTAAAATATTCTCATCCTTACATTCAGGAAGTAGAAGCTTTATTATGACTTCTAATATTTTTGATTTCCAAGAAGCATCTTTTATAATGTTATGACACACACAGGGTTAAAGTACATAAAAAGATTTAAAACTTAGCAGAGAAACCGTATGGGAAAAAGAAATGTAGTCACTGATCTGCACAGTGGGATTTAGAGAGCAATCTCTTCAGTTTACACTTTATAAAATATGCACCAGGGCTGCATGTCAGACAGCTGCAGACACATACAGTGAAGATACTTGAAATAATTGAACCAAAAACAAAAGATTAAAAAGCATGCCTCCAGCTCAGGAAGACTCCCCTTTCCACTTCAGAAATTTATAATGGAAAGTTTTATTTATCCTGTTTTGCCACAAGAAATCTTTTAGGAATGCTGTACTCCCTGAAGACAAGAATCAGGAACCTAGGAGGACTTTTAGTATCCTGGCCTCCAGCTGCAATACATCTTCACCCATACCAATTCCTCCTCAATTAAAAAAATAATTGTTAAAAATTACTACTTCAAGCTTTTTTTTTTTTTTTGGTCTCACAAAAACATAAGCCAAAGTGCTGCTATTTTTCCCCCAATCTTCTGTGAAGCTTGAAAATTTTACAAGTATAATATTCAGGAAAAATTGTTTTTAAGAGACTGGTGGTGTTGCAGATCAAAAGTTTATTTCTCAAATATTTGCTTAAGTCCTACTCATTGCTCATGTAAAAAAAAATTACATAATTAGAAAGTAATTTTCAAGCTGAGCTCAGTGAGGCACACAAAGGGATGTTTGCTTTCCAGTGTATCCTAACAGCAGAAGTGTGAAACAAGACATAGTTTTGGCACTCAGTAACTGAGGCTTTTTTAACTAGCACTTTTCACTTGGTTTTACTGGTTCTGCAACATTACCAACAGTCTAGATACTTAGCTGAGCTATTAAACAGAACTTGAGACACAAATGAAGAACTGATTGGGTCACATCTGTGTAGGAACACCAGCAGTTCTCTTAAAAATATCTTTTATGATACTGGCAAAGAAGAAAATTTCCTTTACAGTAGACAGCATTTCAATATAAGTTATTTACATTGTGCATTTTTCTCAGCAGTACTGCTCCCTGTATCAGGGAGGGCAGTGCCATTGTCCTGTTTTGTGAAAGGAGATACTACAAGAACAGAACTGTTCACTGAAGTACAAGCCACTTCTCTGAATAACCAGATAAAAAAATGTAGAGCTACTTAAAAAATAAAAGCCTGCCTTAGGAAAGAATTTAGTGTGTTCTAAGGAAAACTTTCACCAAAACCCAAAAGCTATGGTTTTGATTCAAGCCCAGAAAGAGAAAGAAAGGATGTGTGCCATAAGGCCGAATCAGAGAGGTCTACAGTAGATACAGCTTTACCTCAGAACCAGAATACCATATTTTTATCACCATTTAATTCCACCATTAAAACTATAAATTGCTTCCCACAGGAGAAGGTTTAGTTTCCAGTCTACATTTGACCTCCAAGAGCAGCCTTGTTTCAGCTGCATAAAGCTGCTCACGGTGCCAAGCTGAAGGTGCAGCTCTGCAGCAGCACAAGGCAACCCGGACTGGGAGCTCAGCTGTCCCTCAGCTGAACCTCTCCTGGCCCAGGAGCCTGAAAGCCTACACTGCACACAGCAGTCACACCTTCTGTTTCAGCCAGGTGAGCTTGCTGAACCTCTCCACCACCCAGCCACACAAGCTCCAAAGGTAAAGCAGAGGGGCCACGCATCACATTGCAGGCAGCTGCAGCACGAGTGAGCTGGGCAGAGCAAGGCACTGCCTCTCCTGTCAGAGCCACACTTGCTACAGCAAAAGGCAAACAAACAACAACTTCTGCTTATCAGTTGTTTATTAAACAACTTCCATCCCCAGGTTCAATTTGGAAGTTATGCAGCAGGCAGAATACAACAGAAAACATGTGCCATCCCTCAGGCACTGTGAAGGCTCTACCAGGACACACACCTGGGCACTGTTTTTGTTACAAGCCCTTTTCTCACGTTTTCCTTGTATTAACTCTTTCCCTGCTTTTGAACAAGCCACTTCCTAGCTTTGCTTTCTGAAACATTGTTACCTCAAAAGGTAACAGGATATTCCTCAAACAGTCTTGCCCACCTATGCCCACAGTCAGACTTGTGGCAGTTCCCCTGCTGTGAGCAGGAAAAGCTAGCTCCTGCTAGCCACAGGGAAAGATGACTGAGGATGAAGCATTCAAATAAGGAGCCATTTTCACCTGCAGATACAGAGAGCATTTCTGTCTTCCAATCTCATTCAGGAATGTTATCCTTTATATTAAACCCTAGCTAAAAGCTTCCTTGCTGCCACAGAAGGCTGCAAAAACAAGCACAATAAAAAAGGAGGGACTGGACCAATTCACAGGTGAGTCTACAAAGAGGTTCAGTAATTACCCTCTAACATCCTTAATACAATACCCACAGATTCTGTGGAAGTACAAAGGGAACAGACAACAGAAAGCAGTCAGGCACAGGGGCTCTCCCTGAGGAGCATCTCCTATTGCCACTGCTGGCCAGCAGGTGAAGCCAGAAGGGCCCTTCCCACAGGTTTCCATGGCTCATGGATGGCAAACACCAACATCTCCTGGCCCCACCGCTGCAGGCTGATGCTTCTAATTACTGCAGAAGTAGGAACTCCCATTTTACCCTTCCACATCACCCAGGGTGTGATGAACCTCCCTGTTGCCCTGAGTTTTGCAGTTCTTTGATGTTTTCATTCTTCTGTAACAGTTTATCACACACTCTCTGTAAACACAGCCATGTTTTTGTAACTGTATCCTATTGTTTGCATTCCTTTCTCCTGGGCAGAGAAATTTAAGGGGGAATTCCTTTGACCAGTGTGATGGAGAGGTGGCTGTTTCTCCCTCCAATCCACTGTGGTTTCTAGAGGATATAAAATAAAGTGCGAGGCCAGTCCTCCCAGAGGTTTTTGGCCTGCAGTCCAGACTCCTCTCTTCAACGTGTCTGCGTCTTTCTTTCGTGTCCTAAGTGTGACAGCTCCCACTGCACACACTGACAATTCTGAGCAGCTTTTCCATTCAGCAGATTGCTCTAGTGCCTGGCCCAGAGCTTTGTAAACTGCAACAGAGCTGCACTGACCTCTGGATTTCCAAAAGCATCTGTGAAAATTGGCAGCTTGAAGGGAATTATGAACTGCAGCACCAGGGTGTGTGCATCCAGAATTGTACACTAGCAGACTTTTGGAAAGGCCTACTATCAATCTGTATTCTGTTCACGCTTGGAAAGATTTCTAGAAAACAAATACCACAAGGTTCTTTTTCTGAATCTGGTTTTGGGGCGTTTTGTCCCTTTGTTTTAGTCTAGCTAAAATGAAATTTTACATAATGAAGTTTTACATAAAGTGATGGAATTTTTCTAAATGCTTCCTGCTTCTAGAAGCAGGATTTATCAAATCATTTCACACTACCTCTTTTCCGGGCTTCTGTCAAGTTTTGAAGTGCAGAAAGATAATTTTTCTTTTCTGTATTTATACTAAAGAGATAGAATATTCTGTCACCTGAAGTTCTAGTAACTCAAAAAGGGAAAGGGAGGGAAGAAGGATGTGGAATCTTACTTGTCTGGGTTTTTCACTCTGAATGTTGCATTAAGAGCTTTTAATCTGGAATCTGCCTGAAAAAGGGGAAAAAAAGCTTTGTTAATTTAATGCAATTAAATTTCAGTGACAAAAAAATCTCAGCCTTCTGGCAGCACCATTAGAAAAAAGTCCTTCCTTAAATATGTCTTCCTGGTATATTTAAATCTTCAAACATTAAATAAGTTGACACTAGCTGCCCTGAATGTCAGATATTTTTATTAAAAAGTCAAAAACCAAGCTATTTTTGTGAATATGATGTAAACAGTAACCACTAAAATTAAGCTGGTATAATCCAAGTCCCACAAAAATAGTCCCTTCTTATAATGCTGCACAAATCATGGAGTTAAGATACACAACCCCACATTCTTTTTAGATGAAGCAATTAGGTAACTTAAGACCATATGGACAAGCTATTTTATATTTTTCAAACCAAATAAAACCAGTGGTAGAATGACCCCTATATGCTCTTTATTACCAGGAACAGTTCCCCAGTGAAATCAAAATCTTATATACAGTGTTCTCTTATTTTATGACTTACTTTACAGAAAATATGTAATTTGTATATCAGAATAGTGCCATTTTTAATGCAATGTTCTTCTCTATAGTAGAGCATATATAAATCGCTACAGAATGAAGTTCAATACCTAATTAAAAAGGTAATTGGCTGCTTTAGTTTTTGAGATGTTGGTTTACCAATTACTGCAACAGCAATATGGAACCTTTCTAAGGAGGTGGAAACTGTTTTTTTCCAGTTTAATTGAATATTAAACTATGCAATGGGTATTTATTCTTAATGAGACACCGACACAGATGCAAGATCCCAGCCTCATCCACAGAGGTCCACATCACTACAACTTTTCATTTCTATAATGCTCTTTACACACAACTCAGGGCTCATCTATACTGCAGGCAAACTCCAATTCTGGGTAAATGGCTAGAGTTCACTTTGGATCAAAACATCCTTCTCTTCAGTAAAAGAAAAATAAATCAGCCCACTTGCAAGGTGTACAGATTTCCTATAGTGTGCTCCTTTAGCTAACAGGCTGTGCCACAGCTGCAAGCAGTAAGTTACTTGGTAGTGCTGGTATCTGACACAAGATTAATTTGTACACAACGTGTTACAGTCAACCTAGAGCTTGAAGAGCTGTTTTGAATTTGACAGTGAAGGGAACACAGTCTTCTCCCAAAACAAGAACAGAGCTCTTCCCTTAGGGCCCTTGCAATAGCCTCTCCAGATGAGACAGGCAGGGTGAGACTGTTTCACCTCCCACTGCCTCTGGGCTGAGCAGAAGATACCCCATATGTAGCCTGGAGAAAAGGAGGCTCAGAGGAGACCTTATTGCTCTCCACAACTACCTGAAAGGAGGTTGTAGGAAGGTGGAGGTTGGTCTCTTCTCCCACATAACAAGCAATAGGATGGGAGGAAACAGCCTCAAGTTGCATCAGGGCAAGTTTAGATTGGATCTGGGAAAAATTGCTTTACCAAAAGGGTAAACGCAGGATCAGGCTGCCCAGGGAAGTGATGGAGTCACCATCTCTGGAGGTGTTTAAAAGATACGTTGATGTGGCACTCAGCACATGGTTTAGTGGTGGACTTGGCAGAGTCAGGTTAACTTTAGCTGTTCTTCCAATGACCAAACCACCCAAACAAAACAATCCATGAACCAAAAGGTAAGTGAACAAAACCCTCAGGACTGACTGACATTGGGAGAAAGCAGGTTCATTGCCACCACTGAGTGTGACATTTCTCTAAGAATATCTTGCATAGGGAAGACAGGGCAGCATGGGAAAGCATGTCCCAGATAGCACAAGGAACACAAAACACTGCAGGAACTCCAAGTCCCAGCCCTTGTTTATTCAGAGCACTTCAGGGGCTTGTATGTCTTGGATCTCCACTGCTATACTCCAACAAGTCAATACACAAGGCAGTTACACTTTGGGTTGTTCACACACACCTAGAGGTACTCCTCACACATTCTCTGACAGTACAAACACCACCTAGATACAGTGACATTATCAGAGTCCTTCCCTCCAAGTAGCTCCTTCACAAAACACTGCATTTGTGTTCAAACAGCAGGCACCCAAAGCCATTTGAGTCTGTTGGGATAGCATGCACATCCAACAGCTTTACACTTGGAAAGGATCCCTTCCTACCTTGCAGTTACAGGGCAAGTTTTTGTCTTTTGTCACAGGCACGGGTAGTGCTCTGAAGGAAGAGCTCAGTAAGTTCATACAGGCACTGTCAAGCAGGAAGCACGACCCTGCCAAGGCTCAACCATCCCAGTAGGGCTATTTCCTCCTTGCCAATTGCAGCACAGTAACTCACACACCACTTCTGAGCATTTGCACCACAGTTAGGCTTCTCAAAAAACATCTGTCCAGTCTCAAAACTAATTTAAGACCAATACACACAAGCATTTTCGAGATGAACTGCCCACCACATGAGGTACAGCTGAGGAGGTTTCAGACAGTTAATGCCTACTATGATCCTATAATCATTTATGTAAACTAAAGAGAGAGGGGAATTTTCTCTTTCCTAAAGGAAGGGTTAAAATCCCAAGTGACAAATCCCTTAAATATAAAATTAAGTGCTGGGGGTGGGAGGGAGGAAAGGCATGATTTAATGATACAGCTGGCAGAATAAACAGTCTCCAATATCAACATTCAACTATAACATGCTACACTGCATTAATGCTTAATTTAAAGTTTAGTTAGCCTGGTTCGAATCCTCTCAGACAAAAGACACATCCTGCTTTAATGCAGCAGAGGCAGCAGCAACATGTAAACAAATGGTCTGATTCCAGTCTAAGATATGCAGTGAATAGAGGTTTTCCCTCCAGTGTAGTGTTAAATCTTCAGGGTTTATACTTCAGATGTAGAACAAAGCAAAGATTCTCTTTCCCAGGCTTTTGAAAAAGTTATTTTTCTTAAGGAAACTGGAACTATAAAAGGGAAACATAGACAATCAAACCTAGAAGGAAAACAGGACTTGCTCTTCTCTCATCTAATCTACAATGTGGTTTCAGGGAGGCAAATATTCTCAGCATTCTGCTAGGAGTTTTCTTCCATAAACAGACCACTGTGTGCTCTCCTGAACATACCCTGCCAGTACAAACTTTCTGAACTCCTAGGAGTGTAAGCTGAAATAAAGATGTGCTGACCAGGAACACGCAGCTTCAGAGGTTTACATTGTTTGCATTATGAATACCAGCAATATGCAAGCCCTACTGTGATGGAAGAGAGTTATTGTCAACTTAAGTTATCAACAGTAAGTGTCAGTATCAAAGCCCCTTGGACACTGAGGATAAGAGCACCAGGGATTTTCTTTAGCTCTCACTATTTAGAATAATTCTTCATAATCCACCTAGTTTTCAGCTGTGATTTCATGAGAGCAGATCACATTACAATGAAACAAAAAGCTCAGTATTTGTCCCCATACAGTAATTCTTCCAGACACAGCCCAGCAATCTACCAGCTTCTCAGATTCTTGACCTGTACAGACACATGACCTTTGATCATTTATTCCTGCAAGTCTTCCACCAGTTTACCCAGCCATGAACTCACTGATGTCAATGAGGATAGTGTTACTTCAAGACACATTCTATTAAACAGTTAAGGGGCACCAAATCCTTCTTAGTCCCTTTCACCAACTCCTCCTTGGAGGAACAAAGAAGTCCTACAATTCAGACTTCTTTGCTTACTTTTTCTTTTTTTTTTTTTTGACACCTTGCACCTCTTACCAGACTAAATCTGACACTCACCTTTAAAATTATGCTAAAACTAAACTGTAAAGATAAAAAACCCTGCTCCTATGGGCTCAAGTTCATTACATTTAAAGCTTAAATGGATCATAATTCTACATAAATAGCAGAATTACATAGGCACATAACAAGCCTGCTAGAGAACGTAACTGCAATCCTACCTATCACATGCCAAGAACATCACTGGTTTTTGTAGTTACAAGTATTCATACAGCAATGCCTTTCACTCATTCTTACAGCAAACAGCCTTTCATCAATAGCCTAAAACATGTTTGCTGGAGTATGTCTGTGGCACAGCAGTCATGAGACAAACAATTACAGTAATTACCTTTAACTGAAATCCAGTTTCATTCACCATTTCTTTCCATCCACCTTCCTAAAAATACAGAAGAATGTTCAGTTAGAGTGGTTTAAGGACTGTTGCAGCTTCTGCAGGTCACTGTATGAGAGCCTCTATCAAAGCAGCTTCTCCAGTATGCCTGGCTTCTGCCTCAGTCACCCTCCCCAAGTCTTTTCAAGAATCTGGGTTAAGAATAACCAATCATTACGTTGTGCTTACACACTAATCTCCCCACAAAAACCCTCTTCTCTTCACTACTCAATTATCTCAATCTATCACCTGGGGGCAGGAGCCAGACTGCTTTATCTAAAGAAGAGCAGTTATCATCTGTGGCCTGTGAGATTACCAGCAGCTCCAAGGACCTTTGCACCTCGAGGCAGAGTGCAGAGAACAAACAGGTGACAACAGTTTACAGTGCACGTGCTGTCACCTGGCTCAGGTGCACTGGCTGATTTTCCACTGTTTTCAGCTCCCATACATTGGTTCATACCAACATAGCTGCTCAGTATTTGGGAATCTCTCCTCAAAGCACAGAGAAAAGAACTATCTAAAATCTCCCAAAGTTGAAAGCTGCAGAATGCAATGCTTAAACTGACAACTGGACCACAGCTTTTGTGGCAATGTATTGTACTGGGTTTGGACCACATATATGAATGGATCATGATCCAAACTGCAAAGCTGAAGAAACCATGGATACCCAAAGAGTGAATTGGAACCAGTGCTGTCTCTGCAGTCAGCACTACAGCACACTAACTGTTTCAGCTTTAGTCCTATGGAAGCTTTCCCAACCAACATGCATTAAGTTCCCAATAAGCTGTTCCAAAGAGGTGGAAATTCTCTCAGGAACCTGAAGACTTGACTGGAAAAAAGTCATAAGGTGCATTAGAAGGGCAATTGTACAACTGCAGTGTGCTGTTAAGAAGCTTTTAGCTGGACAAACCTTTTCCACTTTCATCACATTGCCTATGCTTCTTCCTGACATAGAACAAGCTATGGGTCAATAGAAAGGAAGAAAATCAAAAGGTCATTATCTTAAATAAATCATCACTAAATAATGTATTGAGAAATAATTTTACTATACCTGCGTTAAAAATGCATAAAAGATTTTGTCTTGGCAGAGAACAGGATGGGAAGCCACACGTAGCAAGAAGTTTTCCAAACCAATTCTTCTTCTTTCCACAAAGTCTGGATCCATATTATCCGCTGACAGCTTATGCCAAACAAAGTCAGCCTAGTTAAACAGAAGAGTGTCAACAGTAAATAAAAAGGCCAAACAAGACAAAGCAAACCACAGCCTGAGTTTCCTTACCCTTTTTTCTGGCAAAGGTGGAACCACAATGTGAGGGTAGGTAACTGACAAATAATTCCTCAGCAACTCAAATTCACTGTAACGTCGCCACAGGGAGTCCACTGGGGCACATTGTCCCTCACTCTGGGACTCAACAGCTCTGAAAGATAAAGCAGCAAATTAGAGCATTAGTGAGCCATCACCTACTCCCTCAAACCATCAGTGCAATTACAGCAAAGGCCCCAAGAATAGCAGTGATTACTGCATGACTTCCCCATAACCTAAAGCAACCTTAATTAATTTCATGTCTACGTACTTCATTTAAAAATATAATTTCTGTTTGACAGCACTCAAATTTTTCAGGACCACAGGAAAAGTCAATGCACTTGCACATCAAAAACAAAGAGGTAGGTCACAATCAAGTAAAGAGTCACACAGGTGACTCAGTCCACATCAATACAGAAATAGCCCTATTTCTCTTGGAACAGTGTTAGGTTCAAAGGCAGTACAATTTCATGAGTACCTGAAGGATACAGAGTACTATAAGAAGAAATTTACTATTCAGTAGGACAGTCTTCACTTCAGAGGATAAAAACTGGCTTGCATGCAACAGTTAATACAGTTACAAATACAGCTTTTAAAATACTAAGATATTTTAAACTATATTTTTAGAAAAACACAGCAAACTTCAAAGCACTTTCAATCTTTTTTTTTGTTCAAAGTGATATCCTTTTATATTTAAGGACTAAAGATGTAACAAACTAGCTAGAGCAAGCAGGTACAAAATTGATGCATCTGAAAAATTCATTGAAGACTTACAACCAACATGACCTAGCAAGGTATTAAAGGATTTTATGTTACTATAAAAGGAGAAATCACAGAATGTTGTAGGATCGGAAAGTAATACAAAAACTTGACAAGAAAAATCATTTTTCATACAAGACATTCAAAGCAACAGAAATACTTTGCAATATCAAAAAATAAGCACTGGGTCAGTAACACTTCTTGGCAGTTAGCATATGCCAGAATAAACACAGAGAGAAAATTCACACAAGGCACTTCACAGAAACCATTGATGTCTATATCTATTTTAGTTCTTTATTTAAGTGACTAATTAGCATTCAAAGCATTGGCTTAAACCTACAGGGAACAGCACTGACTGTGTGATGAGATGATCACAGATCAGTTGAGTTTGGAAGAAACCTCTGCAGGTCTGTGGTCCAACTCCCTTGCTCAAAGCACACTGTTCTGAGCCACGTCCAGCTGGGCTTTGAGTATCTCTAAGGACAGAGACTCTACCAACACACTGGGCAACCCATTCCCATGTTTGGCAATCCTCACAATCAAGACCCTTTCTTACTTTTGAATGGAATTTCCCATGTTTGAATTTGTGGTGCTGCCTTTTGGCCTCTCTGTATCACAGAAAGAGTCTGAGTCCATATTCTTCAGCTCCCTACCAGATTTTGATCCACACTCCTAAATCTAAAATTTGATCACAATCCTAAAATCTTGCAGAGGCTGAACAACCCCATCTCAGCCTCTCCCTGCATGTCAGATCCCAGCCCATAATCATCCTCATGGCCCTTCACTGGACTTGCTTCAGTAAGTCCACATCCTTCTGGTGCTGGAGGACTCAGAACTGGGCACAATAAGTTATGAACTACAAGTAGTTACTCATAACAGTCTTGCTATATGCTTTAGTTAAAAAAGAAAAAAATTATATTACATCTTGAGGTGGAAATAATGTAATACAGAATTATGCAAAAGATTTTTTTTCATTAGTAAGGTGGAACCATTTTTGTGTGCCTTGGGAAAAGGACAACTATTCCAGGTGACTGAATTTGTAAAGAAAAAGAAACTTTGCAACAAAGAAGAAAAAGGGATGTATTCATAGCATTCAACACAAACTGCTCCAGATAAAAACTGTTTGAGAGTGACTTGAGAAAAAAGCAAGCACACTGCTGACAGCCACTCTTCCCACTGCCAGCATCCCACAGAATTCTTCCCTATTAGACTACTTTAATTCATTGAAGCTGCACCTGCAAATACAGAATTCTGAAGAGGGTAAGCTGAGCCTAGCCTGGACTGACAGGCTGTGCAGCATTCCTCCCCACACTAACTGCTGCACTATTTAAATATTTCAAGAACACTTCAGCTCAAAGGAGGTATCTGGTGATTGAACTATTGCTGAGTAAGAGATAATTAGAATAGACAAGGAATTGAGCTACTATGCCTCAAAAGATTAATTGTTTAGTCAAAAGCTGAAGGCACAAACCTTACATTCCTAGAGGAGAAACTCCCAGCAGGGTTTGCTAAACAATCTGGTCATTCAAGACACTCACATAAAAGTACTTCAGAGTTACAGATCCTTTTAATCTTCAGCTTCAGCAGCCTATCAACCAGTTGCACTGACTGACACCTTGAGTTTCAAGAGCACTACTTCTACAAGGGTTACATCAACCCCTAAGCAAGGCTGCCACCACCCCTACGTGATACATCACACGGACCCTGTCTGAGAACAGGCTGCACAAGGACACATGAACAGGGAAACAAGAAAACAGAGGTCAGGACTGCCCTGAGAACCCAGACACATCCCAGGAGGGCCCCCACAGATGCTGCTGTCCCAGCCTTCTGACAGGAGAATGGCCCACTAAATTACACTTGTAATGCTCCATAACTGTTTTTTAGAGTTCATTAGAAAGCAGAAGCAGAAAAGACCACGTTGAGCCTTAGCAGTGCAAAGAAATCCTTTCTCTACATGCCTGCTTATCAGCTTTGTATTTGTTAGAATTAACAAGAACTCATCAGTTATTTTAAAAAAGCATAGTAACATCTCAGTCCACACACATTAAGCAGAAAACTAAATATTAATCAAAAATTTTAAAAGGTCATTTGGGACCACAGCACTTCAACAGGAAAGGACCACAGCTGTGTAGAGAAACCTAGTCCTACATCAGCACAAACCACTACCTTGTTCCTTGAAGTTTTATGTCCATGCAGGGCCTCAAGAACTCCAGGAGGAAGGAAGCAGACTGTCAGGACAGGTCATGCCACTCAGTGCATCTTCCTTGCTCACACTGCAGGCACTAGGGAGGTTTACTAGATCTAAAGCTTACTGTCAATTTATTCTGACAAAGCAGGTCTGTGGACAACAGCTAGGCTTCCCTCAGTCTAAGATAATGAAGCTTTACAACCCTTAAGAGGGACACAAAAACCTCACGCTGTACCCTGAAGAAAAAGATTAAATTACTACCAGAGAATCTTGAAGGTCAAACCTACCTGTGTAGTTTATTCTTTCTTAACTAGACAGCATCTGATACCTCCTCACTGCAGTCTGTCTTAAGCAGCCTGACATTATTTCTCCTCTGAAATTATATCTGCTTCCTTTATTCTAACATACTTTTATTCTCACTGTCTTAAAGTGCAAACACTGCCTTTTACAGTTGTAGTTGTTGCTTTTATCTTCATCAGGAGGGCACCTATGTAGCACTTAACAAAGAAGCCACACTTCTTTAATTAACTCTCCTGCATAAATTTAAGGCATATTTTGAAATTATTAATACTAGTTTGAGATTGCCCCTTACACCCAGACTTGCAGTAAAGCTGCAGAAATTCTGTTCCCTAGAGCACACAACGCAGCAGAGTTGGGTGAAAGAGGGGAGCAGCAAAGTTCTTTGCAAAGTTGGGGTGGGAAAATACTGTACAGCCCTCACTTAGGAGGCTGTGTCAGCACCACGGCCTTTTAAACGAGGTAATAAGAGTTTGAAACTGCATGGATGGATTTGGGACAGGCAAGCAACATGAGAGAAATCTTTTTTTTTTAATCACACCAAAAATGTCTCCACCTGGTTACATATGAGGTCATAAAATATCACCAATTACAAGAGCCTTTCTCCCCAGGAACACCATTTCAGAAAGGAAGTAGAAATCCACAAAGGTACTCATTACACTTAATACCTTCACTACCATCTAATTTTTTAGACCAAGTTATGAACTCCCCCATTAAATCCAAGTATTGCAGAGCAGTTTTAATTAAGATCATAATCACTTGTTGACATTCAGTCAAACTTCTCAATTTGGTTTGGTTCTAAAAACACAATATAATACTTGTACAGTCTTCAGGCAGGAAAACCATATGTTTCCCCTTTAAGAACACTTTTAACAATGCAAGTTATTCATTGAATGAATCAACCTGCCTGAAAAAATTCAATAGACAAAATTGAAACCTTCAGCTTTTACATTTATAACTGATGTTATCATAACCAATTCGAAGATTACATTACTCCATGTCACATTTATTTGCCTTAATTCCAAGTGTCAATGTGAAAACTTTAGTCCATCTAATTAACCTCTTCTCACTTCCCATTTAAAACTAATTATCTTAAATGAGCCATTAAACAATTCTGAATGCAATAAAAAGACAAATGGCTGCAAAGTATTAAATCAGACTAGAAGGAAATACATGGGTTTATTTCCTTGTAAAAGCAATCACCTCTTCAATGCAGCAGCAGTAACTTTCAGCCTTCAACCTTCCCGTGTACGAGAAGTGACACTTCCACTCCCTGCAGTGGGCAATGTTTACTCCCTGTGCAGGATGGGCAACTTTTTCCACCAGCTATTTAGAAATGGTCTCTGTATTCAGGCCTCTCAGGCAGCTGATGTCTAATAATTGTTCTTCTACCTGGCAAGCTGTATGACAAGGAGGCACTTCTCTTGCCAGATGATTTTTCACAGCTGGGTGATTCTTTGGGTTTTTCACACTGTCATCCAGTTTACTGTATTTAACTAAAACATATATTTATAGGGCAGATTGATGATTCATAGTATCAATCAAGTAAAAATCAACAGTAAACTAAGTTTTCAGCTCCTCTGTCTTTCACCTCCCAACTCTCCCCTATTTAAAGTTCATGCTGAATTCAGACTTTTTCTCTCATACCTCCTTTGGAGTATTTTAGACAAATCTTCCTAACTCACAGGGACCAAAATCTGCCTTTTGTTGTTTTATAAGAAAACAATATACCTGTGCAGGCATTCATCCTGTGCCTCTTCCCAATAAACCTATGCCTGGGCTTTTCACCTAGCCCAGCATGAAGCAGGAACTTTGGGAAGGGTACTAAACAAAATGTAACAAAGGAAACACTTCTGAAACCACTGAACTGTGGCCTGGCCAGCTACTGATTTCCAATTTCTCTCACAGAAACTTTGTTTAGACATTCTCACACTTAGGATGGGCAACCCAAGGTCTTACCAGGTATCACTCGTGTCACAATTCAACTGTTGGAAAATTTTCCAAATACTGCAAACAGAACTAAGAGTGAGCCCCCTTATCAAACTACTTCAAGAGGAAGTGAAGACTAGTAGGGCTGGAAACCAGGGACCCTGCTATTAATTAGTCAGATACCAGGCCACACAAAGTTGTGCTGCTTTTTCCTAAAGCCATACTTCAAACAAAACAAAAGAAATACAGTCTTGTCATCATACAGTTTGATTAGGAAGACCAGGCTAGAGATCCTAAAGTCAGCAGGGATGGAAGCAAAATGAACCAAATGGAAGTGTCCTACCACTAGAGAAGAAACTGTTTACTCTAAAGGAGAACAGGAAAAAAAGGCATTCCCTGTATGTTCTGTAATTCAAAATGCAACACCACAGAGCACTTCAGGGGTGCTCTGCATTCTGACTGACTTTCAGCTCTGTCATGAAAAATAACAGGTACAAGGCCAGGAGTCAAATTCAGGAGTTTCATGCAGACTCTGATACAAGACACAGCTGCCTAAAATTCCAACAAGCAAGTCTGGATTTAAATAAGGTCCTGGATATTTGCAGCTTCCCTTATAGAAACCAAGTGGTATGCTGAGCACACCTCAAGAAGGAATAGTTAGCTACACATCTGAATTAAAATAAAGAATTTGTACCTGCCTTAATGCCATTTCCCACAAATAGGTGGAAGTGTCCTCTCTCACAGGGAGAATATAGAAATTGATTTAATTTTAAATAACTGTGTAGTTTAACAGAAGTTGTGAAACAAACTGATGTCATGACTAATTGAATGGAAACAGCTCACCACAAAAATCGAACTGCCTAATGCAGAAAGGTGTAAACCAAGAACAAAAGGATGATTTTGGGAAGCACAACCCTTGGAACTTGCTGAGGGCTCTGCAGTCTACAGCAATGGAGTTTGTTTTGTCTCAAAGAAACACATATACATCAAGATATAATATTAAAAAAAAAATCAACAAAAGTCACACAAAATTGTGAGCACAGTAATAAATCTTTACATTTTAAAAAGTAACACCATCACTTGCATTTTGAAAACATTTTCACCAGCACTAGTGAAACTTACATGTTAAAGTTTTAAGCACTCAGCTCCTGTTCTGTAAAAATATACCATGGTCGTAATTGCATCCATCTTGTGTCTCTTATTCACCCAGATACAATTCCTCAATTCAAACTGAAATTAAATCCTAGATAGCAGTAATGGTGGAACCCCAGTTCACATAAACATAATGCAACTATTATTAAGTGGTCTTCCCTTTATGTTACTATAAACAGTTTTATTCTTCAGCTACAAAATATCTTATTACCCACAGACAAATTACTGTGAAGCCCACCTACAGCTACAGGCTCAGCAGGAAGCACATTTAATAGCCACCAATTATATTTATGCAAGAAATTTTGCCTTCTCAGCAGAAGGAATAGAGAACTTATTTTATTAGAGATGTGACAAACCCACATTTTCAAGAGTTCTGTGACAAACATGTAATTGGTCTTGGTATTTGCTGACCACAGAGTAAAATAAATCTTAATGAAAGAACAAAATCTGGGCAGCAAAATACAGTTTTGCCACTACGAAAGAACAACTGGGAAAGGCCAGTGGGAGCAAGCCTAAAGTAATGCAAGGATGACTGGAAAAGGAGATGCAGTCAGCATGTTCTGGGGCTGCATAAAGCTGCCCCCAGAGTACACTTCACATTACAGTTAGACCCCAGTGATTCCAATTTTCTTCTCTTTTCCTTCAGAAATGTCAGTACAATAAAAATAACACTAGTTACATGAGAAGATGTGATCTTTAATATCAATACACTGTAAAAGTATTTTTAAGCATCTGAGCAACTGTCAAAGAGCTACATTATTTGAAAAATACATGTCTGTTTTGGATTTTGTTCTTTAACTCCAGCAAAAATACAGTAAATTTATCTCAGCAGGTCTGCAGTCAGTGACTGGTGTGTCCATCAGTTAAACATGCTAAGATGCCTTTAGCAGATAGAAGGCTTATGTATTACAATTACAATTTTATGTATTACAATACAGTATTACAATTTGAACTCTTCAGAGCCTTTGCAAAATGCAACTGCTTTGTTTCAGAAGGTTTTATTTGTACAGCAGATCATTCCAAAGGCAAGGCCCAAAGGTTAAAATTGGTAATATAAAGAAGAGAGAAACAAAATTGCTAATAAAGTCTAATTTTGAGATTCTTGCTTCAGCTGAGTAACATGATCCTGCATAATAGGAGTCATCTGTGACTGTTTGGGAAGTAATGATAAGTTACAAGGGATTTTAAAGCTTTGCTCACTACTCAATAGTTAACATTTTGTGTCTGTGGTACTGAGAACATTTATCATACTAGTACTATTAATCTTGTTAACACAAGAAGACTGAGAGCAGTAAGTTCCCCAGTGAAAGTTCAAGCTAGTATGAAGAAAGGAAATAGTTAATTAACTCTAACCCTTAGATCATCTACAAGGATATGTGGTAATCAGATCAAGCAAAACACTTCAAATACTAGCAGAGCAGTAAATTTTGACCACATGACATAAGTCATGAGACTTCTTTTTCTTGTCATCTCAAGCAAGCCTAACCATTACTTTAGACCTCTCTCACATACAATCTCACAAATATGTGTATAAATTTGTCCAACCTACATCTAAGAAATAACCAAGCAGTTGCTGACACCATATTTAGGCAACAACTTTTAAGCACACATTTTTCCACCCATCTCCAACGAAGAATTACAGTACACAGTTACACAACACCAGCACTAGTAATGAACTGGAGATAAGCTGCCAAATTTTCACAAGAAAAGATCCTCCAGAGTGGGCTGATAACCACACAAGAAAGCACAAAACAGCTAAATCCTCTCATCAACTGCACCTGATTATTTTTAGTGGTGGAAGGAGGTAAAATCTGTTTAGAATGGCACATCCATGTACTCTTGAGAGCGAGCTCTCATCACCCACCTAGTCTCAATGAGGTAAGCAGTGTATGTTTCTTGTATGTTCATGGCATTCCTCCCAGTCCGTTTTTCAGCTTCTGAAACAGTGATTTCCATTTTCTTTGCCAAACAGTCTTCCATCTTTATAGAAGAGGAAAATAAAGATTCATGTAACATTAACCACACAAGGCAAAGGCTACTAACCCTGCCTCCCCTTCTCCCACACCACATTTGTTCAAGTAAGACAGGTCTCTGTGGGGTAGAGGCTTTGACAGGGCTTCTCTTTATACCTATGTTCAGTATCACATTTGCAAGTGAAAACAGAAAACCTGCTTTAGGGGGAAAAAACTCAACAAACTGACAACTTCAGGTACCAAAAACCACTGTGTGCCAGGAGGATACAGAACCGAGACATTCTTTAGAGGTAACAAAATAACCTTTTTTTTAGAAAACAAACAAACTAACCCCAGTACTTTCTATCCAAACACTTGCCAACTACCATCGAATTCCTCCTCTGGACACCCGGGACACACGTAGCTACCTCTCCCGTTTCACAGGAAACAGAATATATCCGGACCAAGATGTTTTTCTTTTAAACTCTCAGAGGAGGATCGTTATCTTTTACACACTGGCAGCCAGGAATCAGTCAGGACCACACGCCCACCCTGGAAAGGCAGAGCTGCACTGAGCAGGGAGAGGAAGTCACTTGTGAAATTGAGGGGGGAGGGAGAGACAAAAAATAATTGATAATAATAAATAATAATCTGACACCGGGGACGGGGGCAGAGGGTGCCCAAAGGTCTCTGACAGCGGCCAGAACAGGGCTGCAAAGAGAACCCCGCAGCTCAGAGGGTCGGGCTGCACGGCTCAGCCCCGCGCTCCAGCGGGCAGGGCTCGGCCCCAGACAGCGCAGGAAGGGCTCGACCCACCTGTAGCCCCTTCCCGCCCCGGCGGGCAGCGCTGGCCGAGCCCGGCCCCGGCCTC